>JABTTQ020002471.1:0-339998 GCA_016081115.2 Rehmannia glutinosa | reverse complement strand
TAACAGAAGTGCAATAGCAATCACCCAAAATCCAGTATTGCACTCAAGAACCAAGCATAATGATGTCACAAAGTCCTTATGTGAATCACGGATTGAAGAGCCAAAGAATGAACTTTGATTGCTTGAGATGAGTTAATTCTACAAAAAGAATTGATCAGAAGATTTGAAAATGAGAAGAAATGCATTTCAGAAGAGTTTTACTCTATCAAATGAGTAAAATCAGCAGAATCGGTCGATCAGCAGGTCATCTGGACAGCTGAGTGAAACATCAATAGACTATATATCAGAACAGTCAATGACAGTCAATAGAAGACAACAGATGCATTAAATTGCTAAAGGACAAAATGATGTCGCATTAAATTGAGCGGGAATTTTTTTAACATGACGTCAGCATCATTAAATGCTCCACAGCTAATCTGAATTTAAAGGGGCACGTCTACAGTACGAGGAGGCTTATGATTGACCTTAAATATTGATGGCTATTAAATACGCTCATAAAGTGGTTTCTCAGATCAAATCCTGACTGTTGATCAAATTCCAAATTATCACTATTTTGATCACGTCTTTTCAACTCTCATATAAACCTCTCACATTCATTTATGTCTCCTTATGCGCACGAACAATTCTTAGAACATTCAAAGTATTCTTTCTACAAAATCTTCGATTTCTCTCTAAAATCTCTCTATATCTGATACGGCACCAAAGAAATCGTCAGCCCAAACCATTGATTTCGCAAAGATGTCAGAGAAATTTTACTCCGAAGCCTAATTGATGTAGAGGGCTTGGTCAAATAGTCAACTGACAAAACTAGGGCTCAAAAGATCGTCTCGTGCTTGGAGAAGACGAAGCTTTAGGAGTTTCTGACATTGGAGATACTACAAACTTATCAAGAGGAGGTGGATATGTTCTATGTTAATGTCGTTGTATAAGATGATGGTATCCATTCGTCCAGTGAATGGAATAGCGATGGTGATAACAAATGCATGATGTGAGTAAGCTATTGAAGTTGCCTAGCTCGGGTGTGAGTCAAGGACTTCAAGTTTTATTTGGAGAAGACATGAAAGGAGATAGTTGTTGAGGAGAAAGTAGAAAACTATAATATATCCTCTACAAAAGGTATGTGAAGGTGGAGTACCACAAGCTAATGGATATAGTGTAAAAATGTGTTGATATTAAGTTTGGGTTGTATAATCACCGTCAATGGCCAAACCGATGGTAACGAAAGCTATCTTGGAGGAGATGGAGGTAAAATCGTCGAGTTCATCTTTGACAAGCCGAGTTAGAATGTAATGCATTGTAAGGTTGTGGATGGGACGTTCAAGAACATCCTGGTATGGGTTGGTTCTTGGTTACTTGTTGGAGAATAAGGGTTTGCCTCTACGGAATGAGAAGCCTTTACCCAGTAAATAAGAGATTGTTCCGAGGCAATCTCTCGATTCTTGTAAAAGAATGCCCATGCTAAGAAGAATGGCACTTCCGAGAGGGAAACGTTGATAGTCGACCATCCTGCAGATTGCCCTAATGACTAAGAAAAGAATGACAACTACCCTCGCCAAGCCACCGCTTCCTCCTAGAAAGCGAGGAGATTATGATGAAGAGTCGGATACAAGATGAGTCGATTTATGACAGCTTGACTCAAAGAATCGAATCAACTCAACTTCACTTGAAGTTGGATCAAAAGCGATGAAGGATAGGACATATGTGTTAGCGAAAAGAAGGCTTACAAGAATCGATTGTAGAACAAAGGGTTGAGGTAGGCTCGCTATGAATGTTGATGAGACAAATATTGAAATTGTTGTTGAGTCGGTTGTTGAGGTAAGACCTGAAGGAGGATAAGGCCTTCATGCTATCTATGTAGATGATTTGCCCGGCCAACCGGTTTTGAAGAAGCCTCCCTCTTATCCGAGAGAGATGAAAAGATATCGAGAATGGGCTACGTGGAAGCCCGACAAGCAAATATCAATTTCGGCCCAAAATTATAGAAGAATATGAGTGGATTCTTGACCACCTGAATAGTTCCGCCATGTCCCAACATTTGGATCATGGATATGTTTGCGAGACTATATACAAACGTATGGGGGGAAGAGAAAGAAAGAAAATTGGAGAAAGGCAAGGCCCCAATAGGGTCCCACAGCTACATGTTTGAAACAGTTGTTGATCAATTGTCTGAGGCAGAAGAAGAGGAACTTGAGGAAATTGAAGTTGTTGAACTGCAAGAGGCCCTCCGATAGTCAAGAGTGATGGCTAAGTAGAGACAACTTGGTGGGTTAGGGGAATCTTCTTCCCCTACCCGAATCATTGGGGATATGATGAGAGACAATTGTATTCTCATCACCAGTTCATTTTCCTTCACATAAAATTGATCAAACTAGAGGTGAAACCACGGTTGAGACTGTGGACAAAGAGTTGGATACTCGGTGAGGAAGAAATTTGGCTGAGGCTAATGAAGGTTGCGAAGCTATTGCAGATATTAGTGTGATTAATATCGAGGATGATGTTGAGGAAGTGGTTGTTGGTGCAAGATATAACACACTTGACCAAAATCCTCCTATAGTTGAAGAACATTTGCCAGCAGATGAATCCGAGCCAACAACTAAGCTCTTTGAGAAGATCGTTGTTGAGACAAAGAGAGATCATAACAAGCGATGAATCAAACAATTGAATTGCCTAAGCCAATTGACCCTCCTGAAATCATTGAAGACCCAACTGTTGAGACAGCTCCGGGGGACAGCTGAGCAAATCCAAGTGAATGAACCAGTGGTTGAGATGCTCGAGGATGAAGTTGTAGAAAAAGAAGAGCAGAATGTGGGAAATGATTTGGTTGAGCCAATAGTTAATCCTATGCCGGTTGGTCTAGATGAAACAACTGACACTGATAATGTAAATATGTAGAATTCAACTGGGTTAGAACGGGAAGGATCGAAGGCAACTGAGTCTGACAAAGTTGTAAGTGAAACAACTGCTCCGATGGAAATTGATGACATAATTGAGTCGATTCTAGAAGAACCCAGTCAAGCAGCAGGGTCCAACTTTGCACAGTACATGTTTGTAATAGTTGATCCTCCCCATAAGTTGCTAGATCAGATGAAAGTGATGTTGAGACACCTGATCCACAAGATTCAAAAATCAATGAAGCAGAATTTGTTGTTGCCAATGAAGTTGTTAACACAGCTGGGCACGACCAGTTGAGTAGGCTAACACAACTACTCGTGCCAATGAAGCTAACCCAACTAAGGCACAAAGATCTGCAAGTCAGTGAGAAGAGGCAAGAATCCCTTAAGTGATGAAGTGGGACCTTCCTCAATTCCTAACGATAATTTAATAAGGAACTCTCAAGGAGATCCCTAATACACACACCCACACACACACACACACAGATAGAGAGAGAGAGAGTTGCCGCTCGGTCGAGTACAAGAGGTTGCTATGTTGAAGAACCCGCAGAGCTGGTGAGAATAGAGTAGTTCCGTTTGATTCAAGAGGAAGAGTCGCGAAACTCGAAATATGACCTTGATGTTGATAGTCACCGGCGGATGAGCTTAGAAAGGCATTTTTCTACATCTTTGGGGAGATGGAGACAATGGAAAGGAGCTTCTCTAATCTCTGTCTCGGAATTGAGTGAAAACATTAGCAGTGACATGTATGGCATACTACACAAAGTCAAAGAATGGACTCAGCAGACTCAAACTCTAACAAGGGAACAACAAGGAAGCTTTGAAAGGTTGTTCAACAAGTTGGTCATCTGGGATTCTAACCAAATCTCATTTCAGAATCGCCAGAAAGACAACTTTGATAGGATAAAACAAAGCAGGCAGAGGACACGAACTTTGGAGACAAAGATTGAAGAAAAGTTCGAATTTTGGAGGCTTCAATGAATCAAAAACTATCTTCTCTTCAAGATTAGTTGCTTGCATTCAATTCCAGTCATTCTACAGTCGAGTCTATGGTGAATATGAAATTGGACTTCACCATCCAAACCATTCAACCTCCCTCCACTGCTGATGCCAAAAAGGAATAAGCAGGTCCCTCAACATCTGGCACAATTTTGGCACCTCAAGTCCAAATTCCATCACTCTCTGTAGAAGAAATGATTGAAGTTGTTATGCAGAGATTAAGAGAGGAGATGGCTGGTATTGATAAAAGGCAAGAAAATAGAATCAACATGCTAAGGCGAAAGTTTGGAGGTCCACCATGAGGTTTGATCCCCAAACAAAGAAGTAATGAAGAGTTTGATATCCTTCGTTCTGAAGGATTCTATAAGGGGATAACTCTTGAGCAATCCTGTAATGCTTACTATGATAAAGGCTTGGAAGGTATTCAACTGCCTAGAGATCAACCAAGTAAAGGGCAATAGAGTATTTCCAGCAGCCAAGTCAGACATGGTGGCAACCAAGTTCAAAGTGGAGCGAGTGCGCGATCTTAGAGGCAGAGGCACTAAACCTGCTAAAGGTAGAAGAAATGGAAGGAATGAAACTTCCAATGGAAGAGAAAGAGCAAGGAACAGAAATGCAAGGATAGGCTCTCCTCCTGGAAGAATTATAGAGGAAGTGGATATGCAGTGGACCCGAACAGAAGAACAGTTGTCAATTTGCTAGGTGTTGATGATCATGATTTAAAAAGAGCCAGAAGAAAGAGAAGACGATAGGGGAAGGCGATGATTGCACATGTTGTATAGTTTTCCATTTTCGATTGTAAATGTACATTGTAACAACACTTGTAAGTGTCGGAAGTTTATAGTAAAGTCAATTCTCTCATTTTAAATTATTTACTTTCAGTGCACAGATATTGATGTAGTTTTGGCATCATCAAAAGGCGAGAAATTGTTAGGAAATTTATTGTATAGATTTTGATGATGCTTGGAAAACTATGTATTAGAAAGTTGGCACACCAATTTCTATGTAATTTGTGCATATGTAATAGATATGACTTAGGTTGACTCAAAATCAGCTAAGTATAATCTCAGAAGACTTGCTAAAGGAGTTTCACAAGAATCGCAGCTGAGTAATGAAGATTCAGCAGACTTGCTAAAGGAGTTTCAGAAAACTCTCAACAGAGTAATGCAAACCAAGTCAAAGTAGAAGACTGACATCAGAGGTGAGTTAGAAGACCATTCAGAAGATTTATATCTCAGAAGATTCAAGATTCAGTCATAAGGGGTAAAGCAGCTGAAGGATGAAATCAACTTGAAATGATTTGTTGCAGTGAGTCCAAGAAGAGTTTTCATCAATATATCATCAAAGGAAAGTGTTTGACCATAAAAGTGCAAGTCATTTATGAAGGCAAAAAAGGTTCAACCAATGGAAGAACACCTATAGACTGCCATGTTTCAGAAACCTGCAGAAGCCAAAAGAATATAAGGAAGGGTCAACATCAAAGCCGCAAGAAAAGACATGTCAACTATCCAACGGTGGAATTTGAATTTGTCTCTCTTAAATGGACAAGATCTGAATCCACACTATAAAAGTTGAGGAAAATTTCAAAGAGAAAAAAGAGAGACAAAAGAGACAAGACAGAGAGAACAAGTAAAATCAAAAGGCAAAAATCCTCTCTCGAGCTTAAATTGAATATCCTCAAGCTTCATCTAAGAACACCTTATCCAACACTCAAGTGAAAGATAAAGGGTGTATCAACAGTTGAAGAATAAACTTTGTAAAAGCAAAAATGGGGTTTGCATTGTTTTGAAGTGAATGAGTGCAGTGAAGTTCTTGTCGAAGCAAAGGTCAAGTTTGCAAGAGGGATGATCAAGTCTTGCATTCTCCAGTGAGTTGAAGTAGCTAGATGCATCTAGTGAAGAGCTGAGTCCAGTGGCAGTTGTTTGTAATTTATATCTAAAGTTACCTGATACATAGTGGAATTCCTCCTGGAGTAGAAGAAGAGTGAACGTAGATGATTAATTCCATCCTCGAACCACTATAAATATATATGTCTTTAATTCCTGCATTTCATATTCTGTTATCTTTATTGCTATCCAAACTGCTTAATAATTCTATAAAACACTTGTGTTGATTGTCAAATATCTTAAGAATGTAAGACTTCCACTGTTGTTAAAACGAAAACTGATTTCTAAAATGTTGTTATTTTCAGCTAAGTTACAACAGCTCTGTCAAGAGATTTGTTGAGTGGTTAACTCTTCTGCTAAATATCAACTTAACTGTCTGAAAAGACTCAACTATTTTCTATAAACTCTGATTTCTAAAATCGAAAAATTGTGAATTTTATTCAACCTCCCTTCTAGACTTTACATATCATCTCTTGGGACGTACAATTGTTAATTGCATTCAATTAAAATTTGCATTAATATTTAATTAATCAGGAAGAATGAGTCAACAACGTTTCACTTTCTTATTGCTCTAAACAAGAAAGTACAAGTAGTGAATGTAAAATTGAATGTAGTAGTCGATGGAGTAGAAAACACAAAATCTAGTTTCAAAAAAGGCAAAAGGAGAACAATGTCTACCAATCATTCTGGAGCGTAGAATCCAGATTTAACAAAGAATATAGATGAAATGAGCAAAGAAGATGATAAAAAAAAAAAAAGACAATAGATAACCAATGTTACCAGATTGAGATTTTAAGTGATGTAGATACAATACCAAGTATCAAGAACAAGTGCGAGAATATATTGTCAAATTTCAATAGAAAGAGACAATGACAATGTCGAATCAAACACGAGAATGCTTGATGAAAATTGAAATTGTGTAATAACTTTTCTTTGTTATGTCATTTATGATGCTTTCATGGACCTATCGTGATTGTTTCAAGCAATTTAAATTTTAGGAAAAAAATGATTCGGGAGAATTTATTTCAGAGGGATATTTTAAAGTTGTTTGTCATGTAAATTTGGAATATAACATTGAAGCTTCTTAGGGCTTGTATGGTTTTCATATCATGAGTTTCTCACATTTTACTATTTAATTATATAGGGATATGATCAAATGAGACCAGGGCCTTTAGGTAAGAACATGAGACCACATCTACACCTTTTGATTTAATATCTAATGGCCCGATTTTACCCATCTATTTTAGTTATGTTAGTGGCAAACAAGGGTAGGAAGGTAATTACGCTAATTATTCCAAGGATATAATTGTAAACCCCTAATTTTTGAATTTGGTAAGTCTATCGTTTCTTATTCATATCCCGCAATTTTCTCCACTTCTCCATCACGACACCGATCCTTTCTCTCATCATCCTTAAGCAAGCCATCGCCAGCCTCTCTAATTCTCGATTTGTTGGAATAGACATATTCATCTCTCCACCACAACACCGGTCGGAATAGGTGCCTTCACTCGCTACCGTCTCCTCCACGACATCGTCCCGCGGTCTGCAGTTCTTCAAAGGATAATTAAACTGGTTCGATTTTTCTTCTTATATTCAACACGGTAGGGTTTAATCAGAATCGCACGAATCATCTCCTATTTCCATCACGGTTATCGCACAAAAATTGTAAGTTATCCGTGATTTTTATTTCCTTTTTTATTTTTGTGTTTGTTGATATTAGGGTTCCAATTTGGGTTTTATTATTAATTTCTATTGTTCTTATTTGTTTAATTTTAGGGAATAAACTTCTAGGTGTAAGAACATGAGTTCGACCTAGTGTTTGAAATATGTGTAATTAGTGTTTTGAATCATGTGAACTTAGATATAGAATTCAGTTTAGCTATATAAATTTTGTGTATTCTATTTTATGTGGGTTTTAATAATTTGGGGGATTGTTGAATGAGATTTAATTGGTGGGGGCATGTATATTTGATTTGGAATCATGTGAACTTAGATATAGAATTCTGTGTGTGTAGGTATATAATAATGTGGTTATGGTTTATGTGTTGCATTTCCTGCTCGCCCTTTTGGATGATGTGAACTTAGATATAGAATTCTCTGTGTTTAGCTATAGAATTCTGTGTGTTTAGTTATAGAATTATGTGTGAGTTGGTATATTTGATTTGGAATCATGTGAACTTAGCTATAGAATTGCTGTGTAGCTATATAATTCGTGTGTTTAGCTATATAATTATGTGTGTTCTATTTTATGTGGGTTTTAATTTTGGGGATTGTTGAATGAGATTTAATTGGTGGGGGCATGTATATTTGATTTGGAATCATGTGAACTTAGATATAGAATTCTCGTGTGTGTAGGTATATAATAATGTGGTTATGGTTTGTGTGTTGCATTTCCCTGCTCGTTTCCTTTTGGATGATGTGAACTTAGATATAGAATTCTGTGTGTTTAGCTATAGAATTCTGTGTGTTTAGTTATAGAATTCTGTGTGAGTTGGTATATTTGATTTGGAATCATGTGAACTTAGCTATAGAATTCTGTGTGTGTAGCTATATAATTCTGTGTGTTTAGTTATACAATACAGTTAGTTGTATGTTTTGGTAAATAATTGGTTCTATTTTTTATGTAGGTCTTGTTTTACCAACTAAATGGCAAAAAACAAGGGGAAAAGGGCTGCGGGGAGTGGGGACGAAGGCGATGGTCGGGGGAAGAGGAAAAAGAACTTATATACGACATTATCGACTAGGTCGAACCCAAGGGTGTTGGTGAATGCGCTTGGTAATCTTTCCCCGGCTCAGATTGATGCCATTGTTGATATGGGATTTGGAAGTCTGCTTTCCCTTTCAATTGTTGACTTCCCAACTCAGCTAATGTATTGGCTAGTTGCAAATTTTAACCCGGCTAGCTCGGAGTTGTTGTTGGATAGTATGAGGCGCATTCGCATTGAACCGAATGATGTGCGAGAGTATTGGGTTCCCCAATGGGCAGCGACCAATAGTGAAGAAAACAAAATCGGAGACTTGCGATTTGTACACTGGATGGCCTGCTATGTTCGGTAGGGAGGATTACAAGGTAACACCGGCAAGTGGTGATAAAATGCCGAGTTTTGTGGATGGCGGTGATTGGTTTAGAAGGTCGTTTTGATATTGGTCGAGTACCTTATCATTGGTAATTTTTCATCTGCATATGTGTATCCCCACTTGCTTAAAAGCCTTGTAGACGTCAGAAATGTTAGGAACTTAGCATGGTGTGAGCATACACTTACTACATTGGTTGAAAAGAGAGTCACTGTCGCCGGAAGATAACACCGAATTTAATGGGCCCTTCTTTGTTTTTGGCGGTATTATTTCCCACAATTTTTTTTTGTTTTTTGATTTTTTGGAGTATGTTCTTTTTTGATGTAATCTATGTAATTGCACGGTATTTTACGTTGACAGAGTTAAGTGCGTGAGACGTAGTGTTCCAAGGGCGGTCCCCATCGTGTCGGCTTGGAGCGGGGACAAACTAAAGGAAAGGAACAACAAGGAAATCGACCTTGGTGGGTTTGGGATGGGGCTTATCGAGCCCCGTTTGATGGGAAGCACAAACCGAGCCGCAAATTGAATTGCTTGGAAGGAGAAGGATGCTACAGTCGGGGACCTCGTCATCCCGGCCGATGCGAAGGTTGTTCATCTACATGTGTATCTTAGTTTTATGTTATGTGCATTCGGAAGATAATTTTGTGTTTGTAGTTTTAGGATTATGTGCATTTAGTGTTTCAAATATGTGCAATTAGTGTTAAATTATGTATATCCTATTTATGCACATTCAAAGTTAGTGACTATGTGCATTTAGGTGTATATTATGTGCATTTAGTGTTTCAAATATGTGCCATTAGTGTTTAAATATGTGTATTCTAATTATGTACATTCAGGGTTAGTGATTTGGTGTATTCAGAATTATGTGTACTTAGTTTTATATTATGTGCATTTAGTGTTTCAAATATGTGTAATTAGTGGCCAAATTATGTGTATTCTATTTATGTACACTCATGTTAGTGATTATGTGTATTCAAGTTTATATTATGTGCATTTAGTGTTTGAAATATGTATAATTAGTGTTTAAATTATGTATATTATAATTATGTACATTCAGGTTAGTGATTACGTGCATATACACTCACTGATTTTATACACATATTTTTGATGTGCAGGGGATTACTGGTCGATTACTTGACAGATTAAAATGTTTGTCCTCCGATGTTGTCGAGATTATATCTATTCTTCAGTCTGCTCCAAAGGACTTGGTCGAGGATGCAGAATTTGCCATGGTTGGGAACGTTGCGAAGGGTTTTTATGCTCAACCGCATTACGGGTGGGGTTCGCCGTTTGGACGATGGTATGGAAGGACCGAAAGTCACTGCACGAATGAAGCCTTTTGGAGTAAGCGCAGAATATTGCTGCAATTGAGGCAATTGAAAGTGCATTTCTGAAGAGAGATGAATTCAAGAAATGGTGTGATGAGGCACCAAGCTTTTCTATTGGCTTGACTCAAGATACCAATGTCGGTAGATGGGAGGACATTCTTGACACGTCTCGGCACTATGAGAAGAGTGTCAACGAAGAGGGAGATGTGCGAGATGGTGGTATGGCAAGCGTGGAGGTTGGGGTATTATATATGTTTGCATTACTTATATAGTATGATTTATCAGTTTTGCCTTTAAGTATTTTTTTAGTTCACACTATTGTATGCTCTGCAGGTTCTGGAAATGAATGTCGGGGGGGCTGCGATGCAAGCGGGGATCGAAAAACCAGCTACTGTATGTTTAAATTAGTAAAATATTATGTGCATTTAGGGTTGTAATTATGTTTATTTAGTTCTGTTTTATGTTTAGTTAGTTACATTATGTATAGGTAGTTTTATTTTGTGTATAAGTAGCTTTATTTTTATATATTTTTGGTTTATAGGTGGAAGATTCTAAAGATTGGTGGCCCTGGGGGACATGA
This sequence comes from Rehmannia glutinosa, assembly GCA_016081115.2. Taxonomy (NCBI): domain Eukaryota; kingdom Viridiplantae; phylum Streptophyta; class Magnoliopsida; order Lamiales; family Orobanchaceae; genus Rehmannia; species Rehmannia glutinosa. Next base: position 329,239 of record JABTTQ020002471.1, on the reverse strand, counting down.
CGCGCCTCGAGTGAGAATCCAAAGACCGTAAGTATTTTTTCCCATCTTTTATGATTTACTTCATCAATGTGTATACGAGTTCATAATTATTCTTATTTGGTTCGTAGGATGTCGAAACGGAGGTTGGTGGCGTGAAACCTGGTGGCTTTAGGGAGGTCGAGGGGGTAGCGATATTGCCTTAGAAAGATCTAAGAAGGTTTTTTCCGTAGAGCTACTAGGAAAGACAAAGCAAAGTGCGGATCTTGTCTTCGCCATTTGTGACTAGACAGATCGACGTCGTCAAGCCAAATCAAAATGAGAACATGATTGCGAAATGGCTTTTTGAAAATCCCGGGTCGAACAAGTAAGGACTCGTTTACTAGATGAGTAATTAGCTTCATTTGTTTTATCTACGCTGTAATTGTTTTTTCCATATAGAGATGATATCGTATTTAACGCCGTGACAAACTTTTGTCGAGGGAAATTATGGAGACTATGCGTCCCGGGTTACATTAATGTTTCTATTTTGGACCTTTGGGCATGGATGTTGAATGGTATGGAGGGATCGAGAGCGAAAGCGATTCACGAATGCATTTTTTGCTTCTTGTTTTTTGACGGTATGTTTATCCTATTTTTATTTTCTTGTTTTCGATTTTCTTTGGTGTTTCAAGTCCTAAAATCCGTGTTTTATTTTTTTATATTTGTGTATATGTCTTTGTAGTTGTTCACGATCGTTAGTCCGGGATGGCTTAGATGAGAACACTTTGTGTATCGATCGTTTGTGCAAGGACTCGACCGAGTTCGGTGACCCGAGTTCCGATAAATTGAACAACTTTGACATGGTAAGCAATGGTAATTAATCTCATTATTTCTTCAAATCTTTTCACACCAATTACCAAGACCCTAATGTATAGCGTGTTTCGATTTTTCTTCCCGATTTGTAAGAGCGAGCACATCTTTCCGGTGACCTTTGATGTCAAGAGGTTTCACCGCCATATTATCGACAACTCGCAGCCGGTGGAAGCAATCGGGAGAAATATGGAGACTTGCCTGGACAAGTTGGTGAGCTTTTTTTTTTTTTTGGTTTTTGTGTTGCATTTCCTTGCTTAGTTTGCCCTGTTGGATGATGTGAACTTAGATATAGAATTCTGTATTTTAGCTATGAAATTATGTGTGGTTAGTTATAGAAATCATGTGTGTGTAGGAATATTTGATTTGGAATCATGTGGACTTAGATATAGAATTCTTTTGTTTAGGTATATAATAATGTGTTTATGGTTTATGTGTTGCATTTCCTTGCTCGCCCTTTTGGATGATGTGAACTTAGATATAGAAAGTCTCCGTGTGTTTAGCTATTATATTCTCGTGGGCTATAGGATTACGTGTGAGTAGGAATATTTGATTTGGAATCATGTGGACTTAGATATAGAATTCTTTTTGTTTATGTATATAATAATGTGTTTATGGTTTATGTGTTGCATTTCCTTGCTCGAGTTCCCCTTTTGGATGATGTGAACTTAGATATAGAAGTCCGTGTGTTTAGCTATTATATTCTCGTGTGTTTAGCTATAGGATTACTGTGAGTAGGTATATTTGATTGGGATCATGTGAACTGGCTATAGAATTCTGTGTGTTTAGTATAGAATTCTCGTGTGTTTAGTTATATAATATTGGGTATATGGTTTATGCTAATGGATAGTTAGTTGTATGTTTTTGGTAAATAATTTTGTTTTACTCAGCATCTATATGCCTTGGATAGCATACTGTCATGGAATTATGTGTTTTAGTTGTAGAATTATGTGTCTTAGTTGTTGAATTTGTTTTCCATGGGATATTGTGCGAGTTCGGATGTTTGCAAACTACTTGAGACTAAAAATTTGCCCGCAAATGGCTAGTATTGTTCGGAAGTTCTCCCCGTGTGTAGACTATGCATGCCTTGAGAGATACCACAAACAAAGTTGATTGTGGTATATATGCCATGAGGCATATGGAGAGCTACATGGGCGGTGGCACCAAGGGATGGGATTGTGGTTTGGAGAAGAGTAATGCGTCCCAACTGTCTAACTTACGCACGAAGTACTCAGCTGCAATAATCCTACACCATAGCAATGAGCAAAAGGATAGATGTTTGGAAGAAGCCGAGAAAGTTCGGGCGGGGAAGATCGTATTGTAGTTTTGTTTTAAATAGACAATGTAGTATGCAGAACCGTGCTCAACATTTTTGTATAGTTAGGTTACTATCATTGGTGCTTTTTTGTCTTTGGGAGCCATTTTGCATATGACTTAGATGGTCTTGAATTGTGGATATGAATGGTTCAGACGTGGGGTGTTTTCTCTTTAATCAATGTAAATTTGCATTTTTCACGTACATATGGTCTAATGTTGTTATACAACATTATTATTGTATTGTAGTTATTACATTGTAAATTACAAAGCTATATGCATAGAATTATAAAGCTATATGCACACAATTCCAAAACTATATGCACAAAATTCCAAAGCGATATGCACATAATTACAAAGCTATATGCACAGAATTACAAAGCTATATGCACATAATTCCAAAGCTATAGGTACATGATTATTTGGAGAATTTTTTTATTGTGCAACATTACATGCATTCGAACCACATTTTTTTCTCGATGAATTGGTGTCAAATATTACCTTGTTGTGACTTGTTTTGTGGAGGGGTATCATGTGTCCGTGACATTGCAAAACCGATCCTGTTGGCGTGAATTTTTTGGTGTTTTTGATGACGGGGTGAATTTTGTTGGTTCGATTTCGGGATTTCTTTGTTTTCTACGTTGCTTTGATCGTGGGAGAAGATGATGTTGAAGTCGATATCCGGGCGATGGGAGGAGAAGTTCTTGTGATTTTTTTTTGTTGTTTTTGGACGATGCTTCACGTTGGTATGGAAGATGGTGAATTTGGTAAGATTCTATTCCTTGATTTTAGGAAGACACCGATTATTTTGGTGATTTTAACATTCCAATTGTACCCTATTTGGTCCCCACTATTTTTTAATTACTCTAAAATGCCATTAAATCCTAGCCTTTCAATTTATTTGGTTCAAGGGTGTGGATTGAGTCTCATGTTCCTACCTATAGCTATGGTCTCATGGGATCTCATCCATCCCTAAGATTTGTAAGCTTAATGAGTCAAATATTTTGAATTAATGATATATACTCAGCATTATACGTGATTACATTCGCATTTTCTAGAACCTGGATAAATGTTGTGCGCTTTTGGAACATGAGCTAAATTTACATTCAACCACAGATCATTCCCTATTAAAAGAAAAAAAAAACATGAAAATAACAAGCAAAAATATAACATATTCTTATTAAATTACTAAAAATCTTAATGTCCGGATTTTAAATATTAAAGTCAAAGGCACATAAAAGTAATGGATTAGAAAAGGATTAAAATGTAAAAATTATTATATTATTGTTGTCATTCAGTAATCATATTAACAGAGGGGAATAATTAAAAGACAATATCAGGGAGAAATTCAACCATAGCATATATCTGAAAAACCTTATTCTTATATTCAAGTCAGGAATAATTTCAGCAACTGTACACACGTATCCGTTTACATATTCATACCTTTCATAAGGTTCTGCAATATACATAACTTTGCCTTTGCCTTTTGAAGCCATTTCTATAGCCTTCTCTAAGATTCAACACTTCCAAAAAGCACAAATATTTGACAAACATGTCCAAAATTACCCAAATAATCATTACATGAAGGAAACTCAAACAGGAAGATCATGCAAAGCAAGCATTTATTTCATCAAGTAAAAATCAACTGACAGAAAAACAAGAAGAAAAACAATAATATGATCAATTATCAGTTCAGATAAAACTGGCTTTAGTACATCCGAAGTAATTTGATTCACGTACACAACCATGACTGGAAAACTTATCTCCCTCCCAGTCAGTCCTAAAACTTGTCTGTCACGACTAATCTATCACCTAATGATCAGAGATTAGGGATAATTACGCAGAGGGAGATATGGGGGTGGTGCCTTGGGTGCATCAGCAAAGGTGGCTTTCTCCTAACATATACAACTTTACACACTTGACAGATATGTACTTTTAATACCAATCACAGATTGAATTAACCAAATTTACCATTAGAAGATATTTTCTCCAATGACCTCAGCTTATCCAGCAACTGTTGAATGGTGTTTGACGCATCCTGAGGAAAAAAAGATAAAATGTTTCCTGAAGGTGACAGCTGCAAGAACAAAAGTAAAATTAGCTAGATGAGCAGAGGAAAAAAAAAAAGCAAAACCTTTAATTTCTTTCTCAGATTTTCCTCCTCAACGTCACGACGCTGCCTCTCTTCTGAAAATATATCTATTAAACTTTCCTGCTCTTTGCTTAGCTCCTCATATTTACGTGTTGCCTCTTGCAGCTGGTCAAGTGAAAAAGGCATCAGCTTGAGTAGGACAATTAAAGTTTGGGATAATTACAAAGACCCCGGAGGTTTGGTTTGGGCTAATTACAAAACAAAAACCATAGATATTTCAAAGTTACAAAAAGCTCAAGTTTGATTTTGTCTTAAATGATTAAATCTAAGGGGGTAACAGTAGGGGGTTTTGAAATGTTTTTTTGCTTATGAAGGGGGAAATGTAAGAGAGAACCAAACATCAAGGTTTTTTAAAGGCAATTTTCAAAAGCCTCTAGGTTTACTTTATAGGGTTGAGGAACCAGGACGTGAAGGATTGCAGTAAACTGAACAGACGAGTAGATATGCAACCAATTTATTACATATATGACAACCACTTTATCACAACGTTAAGCCCGTGGGATTGCACAATACTCTTGCAAACCTAAAAGTTCAATCACCAATTGCTTCAAGATAAATCAACCATCTAACCTACAAGTTTTTCAAGGTTCTTCACACTAGATACAGAATCAATGTGGCATAAAAATGGTATAAGTGGTCCTTTCTATATCAAATATATATCTGGCAATTAATATTGACAAAACAAGATCGAAACGAGCCCTTACGTTGTGCTTGCTGAAAACAATCAACATATGGTATTGAAAGTTACAAACACAGTTTTAAACCCACATTTTTTCCTATTACTCCCCATGCCTCAGCAACATAAACTTTGAACTGATTTTCCTTTATCTCCTAGAACATTTCGTAAGCAACTCGAGATCAACGGTTACTTTTCTTTCCCTGATCCCTTGCATTACCATTGGTGAGTACTTTACTTCCGGAAGAACTTTGAAAGATTGACAAGGAAATATACCATGTTAGTGATGGAGCTTTTCCAGAATAGTTTAGAGGGTAACATTATTTTTGACTTCTCACCTACACTCCACTTAATATATAGAGGAGAAACAAAAAGGATTCTTTGAATTTCTACAGAACTGGTCAAGAAAGGTGCAATATTAGTATTATTCTTAGTTTAATGCTTAAACTGTTACAAGTTTTCGGCTATTAGTCACCAAAAAGAAGTTTTATCGTCTTTCATTATTGTCAAACCACTGACAAGTAATGTTAAAATTTAAGGTGTCACAATGAAAAATCATAAATTGAACAAATCAAAATTACCATACTAATCGACTAGGAGGTATCTTTAGAAATTTCAGCTACAAAAGATACCATGAGCAACACAATATCACATATCACACAAGCAAAATAATGTGGAATTAATACCTGAGCTTCGAGAGACTTGGATCTTTCTTTCTCTTTCTGTAAATCATGCAGCAAATCCCCAAGAATCTCTTCCTCTTTTCTTTTCAGTCTGTGACATCAGCAACAAAGCAATTACTTGGTGAGGTGATCAAAGAGTCAGATAAATTCATAATTCAGATAGAATAGGTACCTGTCTCTCAACTGGAGGTTCTCTTCTTTCAACTGAGCTAAAACATAAGAACTGGAGCTTGATGGTGAAAACTCATTGTTATTAAAACCATTCTCCTGTTTATCACATGCAACAACCAACACAAACCAAAAACTAAGAAATTCGTGTTACGGACAATAAGCAGCACAGATTACGAGGATATTATGCTTTATGCTTTCATCGAGAATACTCTCGGTAAGGATTGAAGGTGTGATGAATACGAAATTTACTCATTTCAAAACTATCAAAATGTCAAAAACAAAAAATGAATATTAGTTTCAAAAGAAAAATGTCCATAAAATACCTAAATACGAAATAGCAAATCAACCCCCAAGGTCTATCATTCTCCCGACCCCCTCCCCCTCAGCCCCCATAACAGGATGGCTATTCATCCATAAAAATTTCATGATGCAGTTCTTAAAATTGATGATATAATGGTCAAATTTAACATTGTCACGGCAAGTTCATGAAATGGAAATCTGCAAAAGTTTTAGAACCATTTCAATAGTCTCCTGAGGAAATTCTGAATACATATGGCTGCATGTCACTTTAGTACAAAAACTTTTTGAAATTCAGTGTAACTACATTTGCTCATCTATAGAATCAATTCAACACATTGAGAGCTCTACATTTTCCAATAAAGGTTCCTAACTGAAGGAGGTCAAAATGGGAGGACAAGTTATCCAATGTTGATTTTTAATTGTTAAAAAACCAATATTCAAATAAGAAAATCAGAACCTACAAAGATAACGCCGAACCATGATAAATAAAAATAAATAAATAACTTCAATCAATACTGCAAATAATTTCTGTTGGTCATAAAGATTATGACGAATCCATGTCCATGTAGAAAGCAATACTCAGAGGAAAAATCACCTGTGAGTTTGAATTTCTAGTTGTTCGGGCAGGCATTTCAGCAGGTGAGTTATTTTTTGCAGCTTCACGGCTTCTCAACCCAGAAGGATTCTGGGATCCATCTTTTCCAAACATTTTCCTCGAGGATGAACCATTGGTCTGCTTTCTCGGAGTGTGGTTTTGCCTACCATTGTCCCTTACATCCTCTTCAGAAGATGAGGATTGATCAACATAGATTGGTCGTTTCCTAAGTGTTCTGACATCCCCCTTCCCATTCAGATGCCCGTTGTTATTGCCCTTGCTAGCGAACCTGGTCTGTGTCTTGTCACTTGAAGCAATACTTTTCTTCTTTAATGGAGGACTTCGAGGAAAAGAATCAGGGCAGATCTCTGAAAAAATAAACATTTCATGATTCATTAGCCAGATCCCTCAGCAAAAATATAGAAGATGTGTGTTCAGTTGTTGTTCATTTTTTCATCTTTCTTTCTTTCACATTTTCTTGATTTCCTCTCAATCTTGAGGGTGTTGGTTTCTGGGAGGACATGAACCATTTTGTTACCTCTTTCATGAACGTTTTTAGATCTTCGGGGAGCATAGCCAATTTTGTGACAGTTTGAGGACCTGGCAGAAGCAAAGTAAAGCAGACATTAAAAATTTACCTGAAAATTGAAAGCAAAGCAAAAACAACAGAAATCAATTCTTTAGGAACCCAACAAAAAAGAAAAACAAACCAATATGTCTTTTGCACTTGTATTAATCGCGTCTCAAGTCTTGCAAGAACTGTAGTCCGCTCAAAACCTTGCTTATCATGTGCTGGTTCAACAAAGTTGGCTTCAAGCACACCTTTGATGGGAAAACATACGGCATTAAGCAACTTAACACAAATCATCATACTTCTTAAAGTTGATTTTAAAATAATTGTTATGATAATAATACCTATAACCCCACGACCATCGCTACCGGGAGGATGCCAAACTCTCCAAAATGGCTGGAAATATGAAGGTGTTTGACATGAGGAATGCATTCAAGCAGACACTATACTGAGATAAATCAAACATAAAGAAGATTCTTTCGAGGCTTTTTTAGTTAGGGCCAACCAAAAATATGAAAATTTGAAAAAATTGTTAAAACAAAGAAAGAATCAAAAACCTCTTGCATCACAAACATTACACGTAACATCTGATGAATACATTTTTATATAAATTTCAATAAAGAAAAAATTATCTCAGAGCATCCATTTTTGTTTATAGAAATATTTCTCTTTTAAGTTATATTGTAATTTTAATCTCTTTTCTTTCATTATAATATTTTATAATTTAACCATATAGAGTCATATTGCAAAAATTTCAAATAATAAGATATTATTTAGTTTAACGAAATAAAACATAATATAAAAATATGAAAGAAGAATTAGAAGTGACTAGTTTAAAAGGTGCCACTGTAGCCTGTAGGACATAATTCATATTTGATTTTAAATATGTATGAAAATTTAACTATGCGTTCGAAATGCTATTCAAAACTAAATGTGTGGAAAAATTTTAAATTTCCTCTTGACTAACAACGAAGATTACAGTGATTGAGAAAATTAAGTATCATATAAGTAGTTAAAAAAAATATATTCATCAATGATGAAATTTCGCAATTTAACCGAAATTCAATATTATTGCCTATCACATAAGGAATACATAAATAGCATATATAAATGATCCATCTTAAAATGAAATTAATTTATATAGTGTATATAAGATTATTTTTGTTACACATACTTATTACATTCTTAAAAAATAGAGAAAAAGAACTTGACTGATGGGAATGGATTCAAGTTAGTCTCAAATAGGGGATTTCTTCCTTAAATACACATTTCAAAGAACGATATGTTTATCCTCTTTTTCCTTCTCCATTTTCAATGTTTTGAATAAAAGATACGGTGAAATTTCATTTTGGAGAGAAATATTGACATTTTCTTATAAAAACCACAAACTGAGAATCAACATTAGTAATTTGTCGTCTCTCTACCAGAAATCCACAGTCATGTGTCATTTACGGGGCATGTGATGAGACTAAATGTGCAAAATTTTAAGTGATAATAAATAAAAATTCCCAACCCATATTTCAAAACAACGCAAATAAAAGCCAAGTTATAGGACAAAAATATCTGCCTTTATATACATATAACAATATCAAATTTAATAGTATGTGAAGTCTTGAAGAGTTATAAAAACCAACTATATATCTTTACAGCAATAAGTTTCACATGGTTTGCTGTTGTTTAAGATATTCGTAAGTATATGGAATTCCACCTTACTTACAGTATCTCCAAAAAAATTATGAAAAATACATAAAACAATTTAATTCCAATCAACAATGTCAAATTCACAAAGACAAAAAAAAAAGAACAATAACAACCAATGATTTAAGTGATCATAGTTTATATGGCTAATTTTGTACTTAAGTTTTAAATATTTCAATAATTATATACCTTTAGATACTTTAATCATCAACTTTTAGGATTGATTTGTTTTTCATCCAGTGCTAGTGCTGTCTTTCATTGCTTTAGATGTTCCTGTTCACTTAAGTAAATTTTTATGATTAAAATGAATCGTAATTCTATTACACTTGCAAATAAATCGTTAATAGTATAATTATATTTGTTTGATACACCAAAGAGCATCAACAGAATCATCAAAATTAAAAAAACAATAAGTAACAAATAACGATCCTTACTTAAACATTTATACAAACACCTCTTCAACTATATATAAAGATAAAAACCAATTTCATAAACTCATACAGAAAATTAATATGCAAGGCCTTAATTTGTCGGGCCAGAAACAACAATAAAACAGATAAATACCTTGATAAGCCGATTTTTGTGATAAACATTGAACCCCTGGACATCGATGTGAGCTTTTGCATCCTTTACGAACCCAACAGTAACTATAGCGACCATCTATGAAAAATATGGAAATTATTAAACGAAATTGCATAAGCAGAAATCAGGTATAAACTTAAACCATCCATAACAAGGAAATTTACATTTGTGTCCTTTGGAATCCCATCAACACCTGGCTGAGGACGATATGTAATTTCCTGAGACATCATCATGTCATTCACAACATTATGATGCTCAACATCTTCACCCCGCAGAATAATCCGAAAGTTAGGAGGAATTCTGAGGTAGAGAATAGCTGCATAACTCTGCAATTTCAACATGAAATTTTGTTAAAAAGAAAATTATATCTGCTTGTTATGTAAATGAGTATTTGTATGTGAACGTATATGTAGGTAATCGTATATATATGTAGGTACAAACGTCTTTCAAAAAAATAGTGGGACTTATAGATTAAGAGGAAAAGTCGCAGGAAGAGCAGAAGGAACAAGGAGGAAACACAGACTACACATTTTTATTGTTATATACCTACTTCAGTAAATCCTAAGTGAACAGAGATGGGCTTGCTAGTTGCTACACAAGGGGGAAGCTTCCATTTTCAAGACCCCTTTTGCAGCCGCACTTGCCACCTATTCTCTGGTTCAAGATTGGGACTCTCAAAGGTATTTCTGAAACCCCTACATTGTTTATAAAACCATGAAATTATGAAACTTGCTAAATATTCAGGGGTAGACTTTCACCAGGTATGTGCTCCACTCAACAGAGCTTTAGTTTCAACCTTGGAGAGCACAATTGGATAAATCTAATAGAAAGTATCTCATGGCCATGACCAAACCCAGAAGGTCCAGAAAATATTTCCCTTATTGAAATGATAATCAACTTACATTGGAAGGTAATCAAAACTGGGCAACAATAAACCGGAGCACATAAAATACATTCGCACAATGTATTTAAAAAAAATAAAAAAATTACACCCATGGACACAAACAAATCAATGAACTGGAACTCCATGAGTTTATCTTGAAGGATCACATGTTTTATCATAACCCATCGTGTCCACATCAACACACAGTTATAAATCGTAACTATAAAGTTCTTGCATATGAAATAAATGAAAGGATCACATGTTTTATCATAACCCATCGTGTCCACATCAACACACAGTTATAAATCGTAACTATAAAGTTCTTGCATATGAAATAAATGAAACAGAGTAAGACATCCTTTGTGGGACTGAAGGATTATATTTCTTTTGTGCATTTCGTAGTTATGTTTTTTAAATAAACACGCCAAAAAAGATCAAATCTTATTTAGGATAGGGGCAGCACAATTCTGGTATCTATAAAGTAAAATATTGCATGTAAAAGAAATGTATAGTTTAAAACCCGTGCACGTCATGTTTATAATTGTCCGCTTCAAATGCACAACCATCATATTTATGGGGTAGAGGAAAGTTGAGAAACTACTTGCAATATAAGAGGAAAGTCATGCCCAACTTCATCATATTGGTGTCCATACATCAAATACCCAATTACAAGTTGTTGACTACTTTTTTCACCTTTATCTGTCAAGAACTGATCTATATTTCTTGATTAAACTTTAACGGCTTTGACCATACTTATCAAGTGCTAATAATCCTTTGTGTCCTTTTTTAGGTCATGCACTGTCAATCAAACAACACCTGGCATTTCTGGATCATGTCATAAGTTTACATAATCCTAAGCTCTGAAATTTATACTCCAAGGCAAAAGTGCAACACACAACCCCTTCAATTTGATATAATGTAATAATGTCCTTATCTAACTAAATTAGAAATATTAAATAACTTCACCATAAGCTGTTCATGGCCATTCTTCAATTGCGTATTCATGTTAACTTGTCCATCCTATATATTAATACTTAAACAACAAACTCATACAATTTTACAACAGCCGCAACTAGTACACTGTCAATTGGTGAAACCAGCTAAAAAGTTTGGCTGATTATGTAAAATTGTAAACCAAGAACTGTAAATATGATGACAGATGCATAGGCAACATAAGGCACAAGGATACAGGTGAGAAATGCCTAAGAGACAACAGGTAGAAGAAAGGATTCTATTAAGAACGAGTTACAGAATACTACATAAACTGAAAAGCCTCAGGCAAATGAGATCAAAACAAAACCCAAAGCACAAAAGCATGATAGATGCAGCCTTTACCCTCAATGAATGACGATAGGTAAGAAAGTGCTTGGAGTTGGGAAATTTCTTTGCCATATCTATGCTCTTCTCATCTCTGTTGACGCCTCTGATTTGGATATCCTAGAAATATAACGAACACAAACAATTATGTCATGATATGTGCAATATAAATCAAGCTATCCACAAACATAAACATCATGTGCGACTTACATGTGGATCAGTATCAAAATCCAGTTCTAGCAGGCCCTGGTCGTCCTCCCAGAGATTGTATATAATTATTCGAGTACCCTGATCTTGCATCTGATTAAACTACACCATAATAAGAAACGAGATTAGAAAATAGGCGGAACATCAAATTTATTAAGAACTTAGTTGTACAAAGGCAGTGCCAATACCAAACACATCAGAGGTAAGGAGAAGTCAAAATTCTCCCCCTCCACCCCCACCAACAGTTATGCACAAGTACGAGTGGGATTTCAAAAAAATTATAAACTATATGCACATCAAGTTGAAGCAACATATTTAGGTTGAATCTCTTTGCACAATATGTTCTCACAAATAAAATACATGACCTTGTTTGCTTGGTTTGAATGGGTATGGTTTATACCCAATCAAGCCGAATATCATGTTTGCCTGGGCACATAAAATCTTATGACAACTTTTGAGCCCAGCTCACAATCAAGGTGGGGCTTGATAGGGGATCAGGCCCTTGAGGTGTGATATGTACTCTAAATCCACTGTTAATCTAGGATAAGATTTCAAAGGACTATCGTAGCCTTGAGCTGATCCCAAATACACTTCCGTCTTTGGTTCATAACCCCCAACATTCTGAAATCCCATATTCCCGTAGTCAAGTGAACCGGTTGCCAATGCGGCAGTATGGTGACTTCTTGAGTTTCAATTGCAATTTTCAAAAGGTCACTTCAAATTTGAAGCCAGATTTTTCGAAAAGTCCATGCTGCGGCCAATTGTTTAGGAGTAATAAACTCATATCGATTACTCAAAAGCCTCTTTTGAAACAGCCACTCACTAACTCAAAGCGTGACCCTTTTTCAGAAAGGGGAAGATCAATGGCAGTGATGATTATGGGTGGAAATTATGACCAAACTTGGGTGTCATTGGGTTGAAATTGGCGTTAGATAATTTTCTGTTTTTTTCTTGTCAAACTGGAGGGTGACGTTGGGATAGGGGGCAGTGGATTGGAAGTTGAAAAAAAATGAAAGGAGAAAAGGACAGAAGTGAAGGTGGAGGGTGGCAGTGGCAGCAAAAAAGGGCGAAAGAAGAAGAACAAGAACAAGAAATTAAAAAGATAAAATAAAAAGAGTGAGCACGGTGGGAAGACAACATCAAAGAGAAATAATTTTTTAAAAGATACAATGTCGGATTACATTATAATCCATCCCAAAAACACTTCATTATATACTTACCCCTTATTGGTTAAATTTATCTATCAATGAACCAAATCATACACAATCCGCTTACTCCAAACAAACAAGGCCTAAGAGAGCCCATCTCAATGCCTTTGTTTAAACTATCTTCTGTCAGTATCTCAAATCACATTTCCTCAACATAAAGACTACATCAAACACCACCCCTCCTTTCAAAGTTAATAGCCAATAGAAGAGAAACAAAACACCCAATTTGCTCGACTTTTATCAGGACAGCACCCATATCAACTGCTTTAATGATTTTTGAAGCTGAACTAAACCAGAACAACGTGACATAACAGATAAAGTAAAACAAGCTTTTGTTGTATTATTCACATCAACACATATATAAAAATATGCATGACGGAGTATATACATTAAGATTTTAACAAATACTAATATAAGTTTCACAAGTTTCCATGAAAAGTGATGCAAGTCAAATTATTCTTACTCCATCCTTCCTGAAATAGATTTTCTATTGTCTTTCTCACGAGTCCAAATGCTACCATAGACTCCGATACCATTAAAATATGTAATCTAGATTATGAAACAACATTAGAACCAAGACTAACAAAAAGAAAAACCACCTGTTGAAGAAGATCTGCTTCACTTGAAAATGGGGACCACTGGGCTATCGTCTCAACATTTCGGTTCCAGTCAGTAGCAGATGATCGAACAATCTTGTTCCAATCTTGTCCTCTTCTTTCATAATCAAGCTTTAATCATTTACAAAGTCCATATTATAAAGCCAACAATACAGCCAATAATCAAATAGAAAAATAATACTTATAATAATGTTGCCTTCTAAAAAGTAACCGCATTCCCTGTAGGCATGAAACACATAAAACAGAAAATAACAACAGAAAGGATAGGAAAAATTCTGAATTTAGTTAAGATGGCAACACATTACAAAAACCAACTCTTTAAATTACATATCCTCAAAAGTGCAAAGAAAAGGTTGCTTGAGGAATTAAATATATGTTGGTGACTCCTTACAAATTTCTTCAAGTAAATCACTTTCAGCACAAAAAGGTTTTCAGCAAAAAATATCAAAAAGCAAGCTCCTTTTTTAATATTTTGGTTATGTCTGGTTTTAATTTCGTCTGATCTCATTTTCGTTTCCAGAAAGTTCTTTTCAAAAATTGATAATAGAGATCCCTTGGGGTGCGTGAAAATGGAAATGTGTGTGGCTTTATTTGATGTGAAAGTAAGAAGATGCTTATATAGTTGATGAGAGGTCGAGCTGATGTGTATTGATGTGATAGCTTTAAAACCAAAAAGTGGTAAAATTACCTTTTGAGTTTATATTCACAAAGTTGGAGTGATATTCTCTGAAAATGGATAAGAGCTTTCTGAAAATGGGAGAATAGGGTCAGAGCATTATGTAGCTCCTCATATAGGATAATTCCAGAGGTTAGAAACTGGGGAGGGGGGGGTCCATATTTGCCAGAAATTTCCAGGATAAGCCATTTGAAAATGAGGCAAGACAAACACATTTTCACATTTTTGGTTTCCCAAGAATGAAACCAGCCCTGGCCTCTGGTTTTTAAAATTAACAATTCACTATGTTTTTACAAGATAAATCTTAAAGTAAACAGACAAGTCCCCATGAGATTATGGAAACAAACGAATATTACAGGAACACTTCTCCGCTAGCAAACATGCTTAGTTTAGAGAGTCCCAGAATTTGGAAGCAAAATATTAATTCAATACATAAAACTTTTTCATTCATCGATCTTCTCACAGCCACATCTCATAGCATAAAAGTATTTCATCAGGATGTCTCTAATAGGACCTTCAACGTTAATGACATGCTCTATTTAGTTTCTGAGTTTATGTGTTCTCGATGTTTCTTCCTTTGAGACATCACACTCTCTGTACGTAAATCTCATACTGCACAAGCTATTTTCTAAAATAAATACAAAACACATGAGAATTCTCTATTAGTTGGATCATCCTGGTGCATGACAGAAAAAGATGCTGATTTAGTCAAACTCCAGTCTAGCTATCCAATTTTTGTACTATGGAGGACACTGTAGGAAACCCTCACTTGGAAGGAAACACAACATTAAAATCTACTATTATAATATATAATTACTCACCATGGGAACTACAATATCTTCCTTTCCTGTGCTCTTCAAAAACGTATAGGACAGCAATCCAATGCTTTGTGTTGACCTAAAAACTCAAGAATTCAACAATACATTATAAGTACAGAGAGTAGTACAAAACAAATCATGCAAGATCGTTGCTGGATGGGGAAGAAGGGAGGAAATGAAGATAAAGTAGAAAATAATAGTAATCCAGAACATAACTTAGCACTCTTGACTACATCACCACTTTTGGGGATCTTAATAATTATCTATTGTTCTTCACTACAGAATATCACTGTCCATGGTGCATCTATTCTTTTTGGCATTAAAATGGAGTTTGGAACCTTTTTCGCCAGACATAGAAAGGGTCATAGGCTGTAACAATGGTAAAATACTGCATCGAGCTAATTGACTGAAACAAATTGGGGACACTGTTGTTAAAAGCTCAAGGCGCACCAAGGCGTAAAGCCTCCTGGAGCCTTAGGCGTAACGTGCAAGGCGAGGGGCGCGCCTTTTGCAAATGAGGCGCACAAATTAATTAAAAAATTTAAAAAATATATATTTTTTGTTTTTAGACTACAAACAAGCCAATATAAGGTATAGCTAGTTATATTTCATAAAACACATAATTCATTGCAATACATAATTGCAAAACAACCATCAAACACAAAAGTAATAACAATTAATGACAACCAAACACCTATCACCTAAAACACACACCGGGCGGCTCTAGCAGAAGGCAGAAGTTGGGTTCCTGACTCGCTGTTCTCTGTTCTTGGAGAGAAACGTTTTGTCCATTGCCCAAAATCCCTTCTTTTTGTTTTTTATTAAGCTTGGCAACTTAAAAAAGTGTCGTAACAACTTTAAAAAAGTGTAGTAACAACTTCAAAAAAGTGTTAAAAGATTTAAAAAAAAACAGCAGTGTCCCAAAAGCGCGCCTTTTGCGCGCCCGTGCTCAGGTAAAAGGCGCCCCCAGGTGCACGCCTTTGAAACGCGCCCACCTTTGGGCTTGATGCGATGTGGCCCGCGCCTGGAGCCTGAGACGCGCCTTTAACAACTACATTGGGGACTGAAGCATTCTAATCGTGTAGTACTAATCTTCTATTTATCCATGACATAAATATCAGAAGGAAAAATCTTTTATCAGTTGTAATTTTTAACAGATAAAAAACTACAAAATTTGATTATCAAGTGACTCATCAAGATTTGAGGTCACCTGTAGACATCTAAAGTATCATTAGTATATTACTCATATATATTGCAGCAGCTCGTGCAAAATAAAATCAATCAAATCTCAGTCTATGATTTTAAGATTATATTTAAAATGGAATCAAAAATCCAGTGGTTAGGCATTAGGGGTGGCAATTCTTAACACGACCCTAAAAAGATACAAAAATAATGGGTTATTGCTTAGCCTTATCGTGTTTGTGTCGTATTCTTGTAAACACGATAAAAGAACAAATAGAACGTTAACCTGCTAACGACCTATTAATCTATTAGTGACACTATATTGACACGATAATGACATGTTTACCTATTAGTGACACTTTAATAACATTATATTTTGTATGTGTTTATTAGACACTTTGTAGTTTGTATCGGTTATTGTCGTGTAATATTGTGTCATATCGTGTAATTTGCTATCGTGTATTAACGTGTAAATCAATTTCTTTTTTTTTTTCAGAAATGTCGTGTCAACACGAAAAATTTCGTGTTCATGTTCGTGTAGGTACAGCCCCTTATCGAGTCGTGCTTGTGTTTAAATTTATCGTGTCGACACGAAAATACGACACGGTTACACGATTTGCCACCCCTCTTACTCTTAGTAGGCATCACTATAAGAGAAGAAAACCAGTTACTCACCAAATAAAACCCTCCTAGAAAGTCAATGCAACTTTTTTCAGAACCAGTTAAAAATGCACATGGGAGTTTCTGATTAAGTCCTTAATTCCTAAAGTACAAACACCATACTATAAATGTGAAAGTGCCTAGGTAAGCCCAATAAACAAGCCTGGACCACTTACTTCGGGAGCGGAAGCACTTAGAAGAATGTATGAAAAGTCAAGAAAACAAAAAGGTTTATTTCCACTAATGTGAAAACCAAGTGATCACCCTGCCAATTTCTAGAGAAAAAACATATCCATACAAATTATAACATATCAGACAGCGCTTCTCGCTGTTCAATTAATTGTGAAAACGAAGACTCAGAATAAGAAAAATATACCTAAATAGCACATAATATAGAATGTCTACAATATTATACGTGAATCTGAAAATACAGAATCCAGCAATATAAAAATGTAACCTACGCCAATTGTTATATATTATGGCTGCCTAGTTAGGCAGAACTGTGCTATGAACTTTAGAAGTTAACCAATATTCATTCAGAAATGCTGTAACATACAAAACTACAAAGTTCAGATTAACATGCTTGTTCACATAAATTTCTTCTGTCAGCATAGCTCTTTGAGAAGGATTTCTTTCAATATTTTGAATTTCTTCAAGACTAACCACCTCACTAACAAAAAGCAATTCTGAACCAGATAAAGAATGCAAACCTTCTTCCGTCCTTCCCCGAACATCGAGAAAAAACAATAACATCAGCGCCAAGTCTCATGGTGCTTGTCTTAAAGCCATTTCCATCTGACACACAGATTCGAGAGTAAAATCAAGAAGCAGTACGAAGACATGCTTTAAAAGTCAAATGATGTGTCTGTGTGTGGGTGCAGAGTAAGAGAGTGAAAGACACAGAGCAAGCGAACGCGAGAGAGAGAGAGAGAGAGAGAGATTACATTGCCCAATCGTATCTACCAGCTTGCTCTTTGCGGAATAACCAAGAGACATGCAGTGACGCATTTTATCCGGGTCCATTCCACCACCATTATCTATGAAAAACTCAAAGTAAACAATTTTCAGCTGAGGCTATAAAATAATATATAACTCAAAAAAGAAAATGAAAAGGAAAGAAGCAATTTATGTGATAAATAGGGACAAATAAAATATGACCGCAGAGTAATCAAGCAAATGCAAAACATAGATGATCTGAAGGAGACAAATAAAACAGACTACTCCCATATCAAGAAAAGTCTACTAGTAAAACCAAGGTGAGTCGCCATGAGTAACTTAAGCTTCATTTCACAAGCGCATGAGTTTATATTTATCCATGTTCTATCTATATCCAAGTATAAAAATAATGGTAAATGCAATTGTAAGTGAAATAAATAAAAACACCTTCAATAAGCAACATTTTGCTCCCATCTTTCTGGCTTTTGACCATATCTACATTGATATATGTCGCTCCATTGCAGACCTAACGTCAAATACAAATATGGATAAAAATCGAAGTCTAAAGCAAACAAATTAGTGGTA
Organism: Rehmannia glutinosa; assembly: GCA_016081115.2. NCBI lineage: Eukaryota > Viridiplantae > Streptophyta > Magnoliopsida > Lamiales > Orobanchaceae > Rehmannia > Rehmannia glutinosa. Next base: position 310,580 of record JABTTQ020002471.1, on the reverse strand, counting down.
TGATGAAGGTACATTTCGTTTACCTCGTCCAATGAGTTATCCAAGAGCTCCGCAAAAGCTGCAAATGCAAATTCATGGTAACAACCAGTATGGTCAGAATGAATTGCATCTCTACATAAAACATATATACACATCGACAAGACGACATTGTGTGAATTGGGTTTAGTTCCATTACCTCCAAGGACCCACTTATGACTGGTAGCATTAGAATGTAAAAATTTGGGGTGTACTCTGACATGGTCCATGCCACCTGTGAATGGAGTACAAGTGACACATTAACAAGGACCAACAAGGTGGGTGATAGAGAGATATATGTAAGCTGCATCATTCAGAATTATAGAGCTTTATGCTTTCATTTATCATTCTCACATTATGAGTCCCAAGATCAGTATATGATTAAGCTTCCATCTTGTTTTCATGTTACATAGGTTAAAATACAACTCATCTCAACATAGCCTAAATTCACACTTATCAGTGTTTGGCTACATGATCCTCATCTTTCACTTTGTTCCATTAAGAATCGTGCTCGTATTTAAACTGCACACATGAGTTGTTATCATAGGTAACAATTCAACTCATCTGAACATAGCCTATAACTCTCTGTGCTTAGCTACATGATCCTAATCTTCTGCTTCGTTAAATCAAGTATCATGCCTATATTTAAACCGAACGCATGTGTTGTTACCACAGGTTACGATTCTACTCATCTCAGCATATCCTGAATTCATATTTCTCAGTGTTTGACTACATGATCTACATCTTACACTTTGTTCAATCAAGTATCATGCCAATATTTAAACCGCATGCAGTTAATTTCTCACTTAATTCCAAGTAATCTTAGGGTGATTCTTCCTATGTTTCACACCCTTTTCCTCAAATTTTGACACACATCCATCTTAACATTCTAGTCTCAAACTATATGTAAGGACAAATGGCAAATTTCCATTCTACTAGCTTCCTTGGAACAGAAGATCAACTGATCAAGAGACACTTCCTAAGGCGAGTGATCTAGGAAAATATTTCGTGAATGCACAACACTCCAAAGTTGTGCACATGATACAATTATCATACCCTCATTTTCCTTTGCCAAGTCGTGTTCCTGAAACGAGGGTACACCGGTATCCTTATTTCTTAATATTCGACCTTGGTAATGAACTTCTTTTAGGGTCACCAGTACGCCGAGATGAAGGTACAACCACTGAAGCAAAATGTACAACAATCAAACATGTCCATGACGCTTCTTAGATTTGTATACCTATGTCCTTAAACTTGTACCTTGCTCTATTACCATTTCAATACAACCAAAAACAAAAAGGAGAATCAACAACAAAAAACTGAGATGATGAGAAAAAAAAAATAATATATCACCATTAGAAGAATCCCAAACACCGCCAGGCGCCCCCTCATAGTCCCCGCCTTCCAGAACTGCTTGGCACTCGCCTCCGCAACGGCGTTCACTCGCAGACGGAAACTCTAAACATAAACGCTCATTCCGCGGCGACGGCGTCTGTTTAGTTGGCAAGGGATCCAAAAAACCCACCGGCAACACTGCGTTTAAGCCCTCCGCAGTCGTCTTACTCTTATTTTTCGCGTTGTTGTTTCTGTTGGTGATGTTGTCATCGTCGGAAGATGAAGAATCGGAATCGGACTCGGAGTCGGAGCTCGACAGATCGATTATGGAAGCGGGGCGGGAGAAACCCGGTTCCGGATTGCGCTTGGGAGTGAGATTCGAGTTGAATAGCTCTTGCTTGACATGGATTTTGGTGTCGTTGGCCATGGGAGGAGTAAAGTGGACAGAAGGGCTTCAGAAAAGGAAGTTTTATGTTGATGTAAAAACAAATTTAAAAGCAGGAAAGGACGTTAATATCTAATTACTGAACGTATAGAATTTATGATAATAGGCACCCGAGGGGCCCTGATACCTCACCTGTTTCCGATGCTATGGGATTTTTTTTTTTTTGATTGAATTTGCATAGATTGACATAAAAACCCCATTAATTAATGAGAAATACTGGAATTAGCACGAACTAATAAAGTATACATTAATTGTATAATTAAAATTGTATTGTTTGAAATATCTTTGTTAAATTTATCTTCTTATTTGGCTCTTTGACATTTTAATGAGAAATATATGATTATATATTTAAATATTAAAATAATCTATTTTTTATCTTCTTATTTGTTTTGAAATATGGATATTGTAATATATTTTGATAAATTAGGATACAAACATATTGCATATATACGCTTACAACTAAATTCATTTTTTATTTTAATCTTTCATCTTTTTCACTTTTGCTTTCCATCTCTTCTTTTGTCATTTTTCTTCATTATTTCTTTTGATTTAGCTCCTTTTCAGACCACTATTTCTTTCTCATTGTAGACACCAAAATTTACTGCCAAATATTGCTAAGTGTCAAGATCGTCAATCTTCGTAGTCAAAATACGCAAATAAGGAAGTGATTTGTCAATGTTTTGGTAAATAAATAAGCCAAATCAAATCACAATCTTCTGTTTATGGCAAGTATACAAGGCAAATCATGATCGGTCAATCAAATCGCGACGTTTCATTCTTTAATTATGGTCAATCAAATCTTCATAATTCATACACAGATCAAAAATATAATAAATCAAGAAGTTGTAGAGAGTTCCTACAAAATTCTCTCAATTGTTTGAGGCGTTTTAAGTGAGTTTAAAAGGCGTTTGTTGTGGCATTATTGTGGAGCACGCCAAAAATAATATTTGATTTGAAAACAAACTGTAAAGTCTTCGAATTAACATTATAGACAAATAAATTTTGTAACGGGATAAATCAAGTTGTTGATTTCACTTCAGAAAATTCAAGTTGCAACGAAAAATATTTGAAATCAATAAAATCAGTTTGTTTTAAGCTTTTTGTGTTCCTATCTTATATGCAATTCATGATATTTTACACAATAGACGATAATTCACCTCTCGATCCGTATGATTAGCAAATCATCTAATGTAGTATATTGAAGCAGAAAAAACAAAATTGAGGGTCGAATTGAAAGAAATATATTCAAATCATTCTAATTAGGTTAAATCCAAACACATGAAAAGATAAATTAGTTGATAACCATAATTAACAAATTCATAAAGAAACTTAAAATCATGATTAAAAAAAAAAAGAAAAGCAAAACAAAAAGATAAAAGGAAGCATAAATTCTCAAATCCTCCTTTTTGAAACCCTAAATCTCTTCTTCTTTGTGTCCCCGAGTTCTTGTCATCCAAAAGTTTGTCCATAAAATTCTCAAAAAGTGTAGGAAAAGTCCTTATATAGTTCCTTTAAGAAAAGAGTCCAAAATTAGTTCAGAATCCATCCAAAATGTGGTTCTTTTTAAGAATCCACCGGTTGGCTCGTAAACTCAAAATCCAGTTTTTTTAGCATATTCAGGATTCGGTGCCTAGGCTCAAAATTTCGGCAACTATGCTCAAAATTCAGCATTCTTCAACTTCTTTTACTTGTGTTTAGGCTCAAATTACATTTTTTTTTCATCCTACATTTCCTTTAGTTTTGCATATTTCTCCTCTACTTTCAATATCCTACTAAACTTAACAAAACTCATAAAAATATCTTACTAAACTTAAACAAAACCCATAAAAATATCCAAAACTCACTTGAAAACAATCAATAATCAAGTTAAAGATACTCAATTTATTGAGTATAAATCAACACATCATAGCAATTGCAAATCGCAAATGCCTTCGATGGGCTCCCATCACCCGGCTAACAAAGGTCTCACCATATCGTGTCGATGAAATTGAAGATAAAAGATGATGGTGTTGCATCTTACACACTCTTTCTTTCTCGTTGTCGACACCCAAACTTACTGCAAATATTGTCAAGTGTTAAATCTTCAGTCATGGCAATCAAGATAAGATTTTATCTTTCTTCTCGTAAACCCCTCATGTCATGTCTCTCAATCCCATATCTACTACTCACATCAACCCCTTCCCTATCTCTATATCTTATAAGAAACCTTCTCACTAATCTACATCTTCTTGTCTCTATCTCTAGGGATAGAGGAAGCTAGGAGAGGATTCTACCCAATTCTATGGTGCTAGCTACAGGAACAACTAGATAAATTCACTTATTTCACACAATTCTTTTGGGTATGTAGTTTCCTCTTTACTTTCTACATTGTCATATCCGATGATGGAGATGGAGTACTTGGGATCAACAGAATTCTAAAACTATGAAACCAACTAGTTTCACACCGAGAAACCAATATCTGGAGCAACGACCCCAAAAGTTTGGAAGATATCTTAAGAAAATGTTTTAAAGACCGGTATCCTATATGTACTTTGGGTTGAATGGTTACCGCCGAGACCATTCATAAGACAAGAGATTCAAATTGGAAATATTCGACTCATTTTCTTACACAAATGATCTTGACTTGCATGATTAATTGAAACCGGTCCGTTAGTTCAAGTTGCCACGAAAATCTAGAGGGGGTGAATAGATTTTTCCTAAATTTTCAGATTTTTCTTCTCTTCTTCAAATATTTGTAAATCTCAAGAATATAAATGATAGAAGAAAAATAAATACAATGATATATAGTGGTTCAACTCACCTAGAGCCTAATCCACTACAACCCAATATGTTCAAGTGGATTTTGAAAAGAAAGTTTTATTAATTGATATCAAACGATTACAACTTCAACCAGAAGAGCATCAAATTCTTCTTAAACCAACAACTCAAAGAGCACCAAACTCTTCAACACCTCGAAGAGCACCAAACTCTTTAACATGAAAAGCACCAAGCTTTTCAACCAACTAACTCTAATCAATCAAACGTGTTCTTGTCAAAAGAACACTAACAATGATTTCTTGTTTTGGATGATGTTACAAATACAATTAAGATTACACTTTGATGAAATATTACAACTCAAAGGTGCAAGTGTAATCAAGAAGGAAAGCCTATCAAGCAAGATGTGAAAGCATAGTGCTTAGGCTATACAACAAGAATGTTGAAAATGAAGTACAATAAATTTGCTGAGATTTTCTTGTTGTGTTGTCTCTTGATCCTTCAAAAAACTTCAATATTTGATTTCCAATATAGACTCATCCAATTTGAAATTTGTCTGCAAAAGAAGGATCAAAACATCTATAAAAATGGTTAAAAATTGATAAAGTAAATCTTACTGATAAGTGTTGCTGCAATGGATATAATATGCTGTCAAATTGCGATTGCTATAAGTAAAATTTGAAAGTTTAAACCATCGGATCAAGATTGACACGGGTTGTTATCAAGGGAGATCGGTCTCTATAGAAGGAAGATCAGTCTCTATACCATAGGGACCGGTTGCTATCAATACAGAGAAAACAAATAATTTTCAGGTACAGATTGCTTTAACAGGTTGTTGTCTATAGAGACCCGTGATAGAGCTTGGTTGTTGTCTATAGCGATCGGTCGGTGTTTATAGAGACTCGTCGTTGTGCATAGAGACCTATGGATGTCAATACACAGAGAAAAACACATTTTAAGCAAAACACAGGTGTTGGTCACCCTCTATAGCAGTCACTTCTTAAAAATCCTATGTTTTTCAATATTTTGAAGAATATACATGTATCAGTCGCCCTTGATAGCGATAGGTCAACCTCAATACAGGACTTCTCTATTTTTTGAAAACTTTATAAAACTTTCAGGTTCCAGTTGCTCTCTATAGCTACCGGTCGACCTCAAGACAGAGATCTCTCCAAATTTTGACAAAAATAGAGTTAAGTAATACTTCATAAAAATCGATTAAAGTGATTAAAATATTTGAAGTACTCTAAATAGTATTGTGACAGCATTCAATAAAATTTATTTTAGTTTATAAATCGAAAATGTAAAATCATCAAAATGAAAAATAACTTTGTTCTAACAAACTCTCCATTTTTTATGATTTCAACCCAAAATAATTTTTGAAGAGGATATTTTTTAAAATAGTTTTCCTGGCCAAAAATATTAATCTATCCATTGTACACCACTTCTCAAAGCAATATTCATTGTTACAAGCAACAAATAAGCTAAGGAGCAGTAGTTTTTCAAAAACTTTTTAAAGCTCCCCCTATCAATATACAAAGTAAACAATAAAAAAGCTTCATAACTTATTAAGCTTAACCTGTCCAATAATATCAAATAGCTTAAAGGCTCAATGCACAAAAGTTCAAAAGCTCCCCGTGTCAATGCTAGTCATATATCAAGAAAAATTTCTCAAAAGCACAAAACAATAATCAACATAGAGTTTATAACATGTAGCTTAAGTTCATAAGCTCATCAACTTATAGCTAATGACAATAAGCTTATTAAAACTTTTTTACTATCAACCAACCAATCAACTTATGCAACTTAATGCATTTTCTCCCCTTTGAAATCATCAAAAAAATTAATGACGGAGACATTATTAAACAAAGCACAAAAAGTCAAATTAAGCAAGATTAAGAAGCAACAAAATGGAAGCATAGTTAATAATCCAACATTTTGTTGCTTGCTTGGAGGAGATGAGTCGATTAAAATATTAGGAGGTGTTATATATGAGAAATACTTGAGAAGAGATGATCTAAGCAACAAAATAACGAAATTTTGTGAAAAATTTGTTTTTGCGAATTTGGGGGTGATTATCCTTTTAAAAATTAGAATTTCACCCCACAACTTTTCAAAAATGTTAAAAAAGACAAATTATTTAAACAATAACGTTATTCAATATGCATTATGCCTAAATGAGCTCGAATAGAGTTAAAAGACTTCGGCGGATAGCGATTTTATATAAAAATATCTGCTAGTTGATCTTGGAATGGAACAAAACACATCTCAATTTTCCTTTTTGAAACACAATCTCTTAGAAAATGATATCGAACCTTAATACATTTTGTACGATTGTGTTGAATGGTGTTTTGTGAAATATTAATAGCGTATATTATCACAAAAATATGAGTATTTTCAAAATTATTTGTATAATCCGCCAAAGTTTGTTTCATCCATAATAATTGTGTACAACAAAAGACCGCGAAAATACACTCGATTTCTACTGCCGTTGATAAAGAAATACAATATTGCTTTTTACAAAACCAAGAGATCGGCAATCGCCTAAAAATTGACACGAGTCGGATGTACTTTTACGATCATCAATGTTTCCTAAGACAATCCGAGTCACTATAGCCTTTTTAAAGAAAAACTTTCATTTTTCCGATAAAACAATCCATATGAAATAGTACCTTTTAAATACCAAAAATTCTTTTTACGGCACTTAAATGAGATTCTTTGGGATTATTTTGAAATCCAAAGACATAGACATACGATATAAAGAATATTAGATCTACTAGCGATTAAGTAAAGTAAACTACCAATCATACCTCGATATTTTGTTTGTTTACCTTTTTCATCCTTGTTGACCGTTTGATGTTTTGTCACCTTTTTCATCCTTATTTTTTTTTTAGAGTTCTTATGTGTATTTGGATTGAGAAATATATATTCCTTCTTGACATTGTTATATTTGAAGTCCAAGGAAGAAATTGAGTTCACTCATTATACTCATTTCAAATTCACCTTTCATAAACTTAGATAAGTTCTTGCACAAAGATACATTAGTAGCAGCAAAGATAATATCATCAACATATATATTTGAACTAGAAGACTGACTTGTCCTTTTTAAAAACAAAAAAAGAGTAGTATCAACTTTAACTCTTGTAAAACCATTTTCTAAAAGAAAAGAACTTAGTTTATCATACCATGCTTGGGGTGCTTGTTTGAGACTATATAAAGCCTTTTTAAGTTATAAACAACATTTGGTCTTGAGAGATTTTTAAACCCCGCCACCGGAGGTTTGTTTGACATAAACTTCTTCTTGAATAAAACCATTTAAGAAAGCGGATTTGACATACATTTGGTAAAGTTTAAAATTTTTGAAACAAGAATAAGCAAGTATGATACGAAGCTTCTAGACGTGCTACGGGTGCAAAGTTTAATCATAATCCTTTCTTCTTGACAATAACTTTGAGTTAGTAACCTTGCTTTATTTCGAATGATGTTGCCTTGATCGTCAATTTGTTGTTGTTATCCATTGATTTTTCTATGGTGCTTTGTCCTTTAATACCAAAATCTCTCCCGCAATATCTTAGAACAAATTTATTGCATAAGAATTTAGCAAGATGATAATATCAACTATGTTGATTTGAGTTGAAAATCAATTTTCTTTCGAAAAATAAGACAAGTAGCATATACTTTACCTTGCAAAACCAAAATAAGCTTGATATATCATGTAAAGCTTAATGTGCTTGTTTTAAAGCTATATAAGGTCTCCTTTGAAATTTAAAAAATTGAGAATTATATAATTGTGACCTCATTTCTTGAAAAATATTTAGAAATGTGAATTTAACAATCAATACATGAATTTTGAAAATAAAAACAAGAATATGCACATTAATTATTAATGGCTCAAAAATATGGTTAAAAAATATGGCTAATTCTAATAATGCAAAATTTAAGAAGAAGAGAAGAGTTACCAACGCCGCTATTGCCAAGGTTGTATCTTTCCCATTGTTTATCACAATTATATCTTCTTCTTGAGGTATGATTTTGTTGAAAGTTTTTTCTCTTTTGATCATATGGCGCGATCATTTATTGTCTATTGGTCATTTTAAATTCTTGGACCATTGTTGCGTCAGTACCTAAAATAAAATTATTTTTACTACCCTCAAGTGTCTGAGTCTATTGGGATTAGCATTGAGACTTTTAGGTTTCAATAATTATTTTGAGTTATTTCTACCCCAACAAGTATTTGTTATGTATCCACTTTTACTGCAATAGAAATATGTAATAGTTTTGGAAGCATAATTATTAGCATAAGTAAATGTGTGTCGTTTGCTCTTTTTCATATCATTGATAACATTTGGCTTATAACCAAGTCCTAATTTCAAATGATCACTACGTTGTACATCAAGGATTTTGGTGATTTTATCGACTCAAGTTAAATTTCATCATATCCTTTTTCATGCAATAAATATCCTTCATAAGAGTTCATTTTCTTTTTCAAGGTTACTAACCTTATCAAGTATAATATTATAAGAAGAAGTAAGAGATTCGTAAGAGACATGTAAATATTCTTTTTCTAATTTCAAGCTATTAAACTCCTTTTTCAAAAGCTTGTATTTATCAATCATATTTTGAAACTCATTTTAATTCATCATAATCATCTTGCAATTCATTAATGAAAGAGATAGAAGAATTATAGCGTACCTCATTGTCTTCATCGATGCCCATTAGACATTGCTCGGTTTCTTCATCTTCGGATCTTTCAAGAAGCTCATTCAATGTATTTGCGTTGGCTTCGACATTCAAGATATTTGATTTTCTGTGAAATTGCTTCTTCTTCCTTTGTTCTTCCTCACTTTTTGGACAATCGACAACATAATATCTGGGTTTTCCGCATTTAAAGCATGACTTGTTTCTTACTTTTCTTTCCTTGTTTTTTATTTACAAATTTTGTAAATTTTCTAACAAGATAATCTTCATCTTCATCTTCATATTCATCTTCCTCGTCACTTGAATAGTTATTTTTTGATCTTGAGGCGAGTCCTTTTTGAGTTGATTCTATATTTAGTTGAGAAGTAGATGTTCTAGAACTACTCCTTTCGTTGGCGTAGACCTCATAGATGAGAAGATTCCTAATAAGTTCGTCGATCTAGAGAGTATCAAGATTTTGAGCTTTCAATATCGCCGTGACTTTTTTGGACCAAGAAGACGGAAGAGTATTTAGTGCCTTTGTAACCTTGTCTTCTTCGGATATGATTTTTCCAAGAGCCACCAAGGGATTTACTATGTTATCGAGTCTTTCGATAATCTTGGAAAAATCTTCACCTTCAAACAAGGTGAAGTTTTCAAATTCCTTGACCAACATGGCCTTTCGAGCTTGTTTTACCTTTTTTGTGCCTTCATAGATAACTTCTAATTTTGTCCACACATCATGATCGGATCGAATTCCTCTAATGCAATTATACTCCGTAGTGCTAAGAGAACGATAAAGAATTTTAAGAGCTTTAACATTTAATGAGAATATTTTCTTATCTTCATCACGAAGTCCTTGAAAACCTTAGGAGTTTGAGTTTGGTCCTCCATTTTCTTCATTGAGATGGATACTCTGTTTATGACCGTGTTCCAAATATCGATGTAAGAAGCACTTTATTCTATCTTTCCAAAAAGCATAATTACTGGAGTCGAAAAGAGGTGGCTTGTTAGATGAAGCACCGATCGGAAAATAGCTCTCGTTTGTAGCTATGGATCTTTTCTTTTTACTCGCAAAGATAAAATGTGCTTGCCAAAGAGTTTGGCTTTGATACCACTTGTTAGTCAAAGTGGCCATGAAAATCTAAGAGGGGTCAATAGATTTTCCCCGATTTTTAGAATTTTCTTCTCATATTCGAATATTTGTAAATTTCAAGAATATAAGTGATGGGAGAAGAATAAAAACAATAATATATAGTGGATTAACTCATCCAGAGCCTAATCCATTACCACCCGGTATGTCGGAGTGGATTTCGAAAAGAAAACTTTAGTAATCGATACCGAACGATTACAACTTCAACGAGAAGAGCACCAAACTCTTCTTACACCACCAACTTTGGAGAGCACCAAACTCTTCAACACCTCGAAGAGCAACAAACTCTTAAACACGAAAAACACCAAGCTTTTCAACCAACTCTAATCCGTGTTCTTGCCAAAAGAACATTAACAAGGATTTCTTGTTTTGGATGATATTAAAAATACAATCAAAATTATACTTTGAATGAAATATTACAACTCAAAAGTGCAAGTGTAATCAAGAAGGAAAACCTATCAAGCAAGATGTGGAAGTGTAGTGCTTGGCTATTTACAACAAGAATATTGAAAATGAAGTACAATAAATTTGCAGAGGTTTTCTTGTTGTTAGAATGCATGGTATTGTGGTGTCTCTTGATCCTCTAAATCTTCAACTACTTATAGAAAAGCTTCAAGATTTGATTTCCAACAAAGGCTCCTCCAATTTGAAATTTTTCTGCAAAAGAAGGATCAAAAGATCTACAAAACTGGTTAAAAAATGATAAAGTAAATCATGTTGATAAGTGCTGCTACAACGGATAGAATCTGCTGTCAAACAGTAAAATTTGAAAGTTTAAACCGTTGGATTAAGATTTGACACGGGTTGCTATCAAGGAAGACAAGTCTCTATAGAGGGTGACCCATCTCTATACCATAGGGACCAGTTGCTATTAATACAGAGAAGAAAGTGAATTTTCAGGTACATGTTGTTGTCACGGGTTGCTATCTATAGAGACCGATTGTTGTCTATAGCGATCGATCGTTGTCTATAACTAGGTATATGATGTTTTAACTAGGTATCCCCATGCCCAAATCTACTCTTCTATCTCATCTACTTTAAACGGTAAAAGCTATATTACCTTATCTAGAACTTGTCCAAGTGGATGGTGGCTAACTTAGCAGGGTATCATGGTAGTTTAGAAATAACGCTTTGTTAGGTGATGCATTCAGGATCGGGCAGAGGCCAACAGTCAGTAGGGAAATGGCATAGCTATTATTGATATGACCCTATTACTTAAGCCTACTTTCTTTAAGATACAAAAGGAGTAGTTGTAAACAGATGTCTCTATTATATTTTAGATGGAGTCATCAACAGGGCTAAGAATCTTACTTTTACTTATAGAGGGGTATCGGTACATCAGACCATAGCGAATGGAGATCTTCTTTATATTTTTTGACCTGGGGGACTTCGCATCGGCTCACTTCCATCCAACACCAATAAATGAGGGTCCTTTTCATAATTCTTACACTTAAAAAAAATACAAGGAATTAAGAATTTGTATAAAATTCCTACAAAATCTCTCAATTGTTTGATTCGAAAACAAGTTGAAAGCTTTTGGATTGACATGTTATAAATAAATAATCTTTGTCATGGAGTAAATCAAGTTGTTGATTTGACTCTGGAAAATTCAAGTTGTAGCATAGGAATATTTGGAAAGAAGAATCAGATGATGGATATATATTATGTTGAAAATTTGGTTTTGAAGAAGTGGGCAATGACCCGACCTTGACCAAATTTTCGATGATAAATATTTAATTCTTCCAGAATTAAATGGTATATTATTAATCTACATTCTGAGTAGATGATCGTAGTATATTTAAGTTGTTAAAATCGAATTACAATGAGTGTGAAATTAATACACGAAGTTGGTCATGTGAATGGGCATTACATAAACGGACTTGAAAGGTTGACCTTAACCCCCATTGGAATTTGATCCACGTTTATCCTAATATATATTAGAAGGTATTATGACTTAGAAATATTTAAACACATGTGGATGACCACTAATGAACCACATGCGGTCTAGGACTAGGCTCGGGTTTGGTTTGAGCCTAGTTTTGCCATTGAAATGGGTTTGACCCAGAATCAAGTGACTATTGGATTGGTCGAGTGAACTCAACATTTTAGGTGTCCCAATTAGTGTAACTATCATGAATTATAGCTTTTGAAATGGAAAAGTCATTAAATGGCTATGACACCCTAAGGTTACACCAAGGGGCAATTATAACATTCATTGCCCATTATGTTACTTTTAATTCCTCATGTGGTGGAGGTTGTGCCTATTATATAGATCACTTAGCCGCATAAGATGTTACAACCTTTTTTTTTACCTCCATTCTGAAATAACATACAACAAACACTCTGCGGTTTTGAGTCCAACACAGTCTTCATAACCTCCTTATTCAAAGGAGCTTCTTGATTCGAGGAGTTTCAATCCGAAATACATAAGTTGTTTCTTCTTTGGTGCATTACATAAGGTTGTGAGCACTAGCTGGGATGCATTTGTCTTGCGGATAAAGGTTCATTCTCAACTCGATTTTCTAGTTCTGCAATTCAGAAGAATAGTGTTTTAATTTCTTGTAATAGTTTTGGTTATATTTTTCTATTTTAAATTATACACCATTATTGAAAGCTTTCCCATTTTCTGTAATTCTGTTGCAATAATTGTTATAACATTATTGTATTTTTCTTTTTCTCCTTTCTTCTTCCACTCTCTTCTCAATGTCCACAACCCATCCATTTCCTCATTTATCTTGTTTAAGAAGACTATGAGTTGTGGGATTCGGGCAGAGAGGGTGGTGGTAGGATTTGAGCAACTCAAAATGACATGAGATTTCATGCTCACTTTGTGTATTTCGCTTTATATTCCATGTTGTTGGATGATTGACATGCTTTTATATGATAAACATGTAGTGTTGGTTTTTTTAAATATATTTACATGTGTCAATCAATCATCCAAGAAAGTGAAATAAAAAGTGGAACCATTAGTGGAACAAAAAGTTTGATTCCTTCCAAACACATTTAAGATTTTTTTGGGAAACTTAACTATTTCATTCAATCGAAAGAATTTGGAGAAGGCTTGAGCTATGGATCATTATTACCAAGCATAAAAGTGATGTATGGTTTTATTTGTAAGCCCTTTCCAATTTTCAGTTGTTCATAAAACTGAGATTTGTTTGATAGTGTGCATTTTCATTGAGAATGTGTTGTTTTCAAGTTCTCATTTGCAAATGAAAATGGACCTATTTACCTTTTTCCAATTTTCAAACACTAGTCTGAAAAGAGTTTTTTTTTTTTTTTTTTAAGAATTAGTTAAAAGAGTTGAGCCTACACTAGTGATGGATTTTTATCTTGGAACAGGAAGAGGTGCACGTGTGTGATGATGCACACCTAGGCATATTACAAGTTAATCTATCAAGTAGGTGGGAGAATGAGTAGGCTTGAAACAAAATAACAAATAAAGTAGTACTTCAAGTCAATTTTTTCAAAAAAAAATTCAAAAAATAGAAACAAAAGTTATTTTCAATACACATTCAAATAATTTTTCACATCTATCACGATTGTTTATAACAAAAACAACCCTTATTCAAATATAAATTCATTTCTAAACCTACCTAAAAATCCATTTTCATAGTATAAATCTCACATATTATGATTTGTCATACAAAAATTAATAAATTCTCAGAACTCACTTCTCAACACTAGAAACTAGAAAAGAAGTAGGCTATGGAAATATAGTCACACAAGGCCAATCATTTCCTGAAATTAAGTATTATTATATATAGTCTAATTAATGATTATATGTTATAATCGAGTTATAAAATATAAGTTTGCTTGCATATACATGAAGTGTTTAACAAGAGACTTTGAAATCTATAATAAAGAAGAGATGTAAGTCTAGTAATACTTGAAAGAGCTAGTAGAAGTATAAATTTTTAAAGAAAAGTGAAATACCTATAACTAGGGGAGGTCTCTTGTGAGACCCCCTCCTCCTCACTCACTCTCTCTCTCTCTCTCTCTCTCTCTCTCTCTCTCTCTCTCTCTCTCATGTCCACTTCTCTTCTCCTCTCTCTTGGTCCCCCTTTCCTCACACTCTCATCTAGCTCATGTCTACTTATCTCATTTTCTTTATCTCTTTCACGTCCATCTCTCTTTCTGTCCTCACGTCCCTCCTCTCTCTCTTTTTACACGCAAAGTTTTACATTCGTAAATCTCACAAAAATATAATTTTTTCACTTATCACCGTAATACTTTTTCGGTAAATAATATCAATTTTGTTAATCTATAAACGTATTCTTTTCATAGTAGAATTGATACTTTTTTTAATTTTTTCTAATAAAAGTGATATTTTTAATAAGAAGTGATAATTTTTTAATAAAAATTGATACTTTTTTTAATAAAAACTAATGTTTATTTTAATAAGAAATGATATTTTTTAATAACAAATGATACTTTTTAAATAAAAAAAATAATACTTTTTTTAAATAAAAGTAATATTTGTTTTAATAAGAATGATGCTTTTTTAATAAGAAATGATACTTTTTCCATAATAAGTGATACCTTGTTTTAATTAAAAATTAATTTTTTTTAATAAAAAGTGATATTTGTTCCATAAGAAGTGATTTTTTTTTAATAAAAGTGATATTTTTCCATAAGAAGTGATACTTTATTTTAATAAAAAGTGATTTTTTTCGAGTCTAATATACATTTTCATAAGTAGTGATACTTTTTTTTTATAAGAAGAGATACTTTATTTAATTCATCTTTTTCCTTTCTTTCATGCATTGAGAGAGAGAGAGAGAGATGACCACCAGAAGACTGAGAAGTGAAGAGAAACAGGGGGACCATGAAGAATTGGACGTGAGGAGGTGATGAGATAGAGGAAGGGGACCAGTGAGAGGAGAGAGAGTGAGTAGGGGGAACAAAGAAAGAGAAAGGTGGGGAACCACGTGGGATACCTTCTCACGGATTTAGATCTGTGAGACGGTCTGATACAAGTGTTTGCCATAAATCTAAAGTAGTTAGTAAATAGTAATTTAGTTATTTTTCTTGTTGAGAGCATGGTGAATTGAGTTTTAAAACCTTTCTCTATTGATCAAAATTTTAATTGCGCCTTCATGAGACTACCTAAAGAGAGCTAACTCTAGTGTAGGATTAGAAATGACAATAGGCTGGGTCGAGGCGGATATCTAAAGACCCAGACCCGACCCACCGCGTGTCATGGGGCGGGGCGACCCCTCCTAACCCAAATTAAATAAAAGTAAATGCAAAAATAGAAAAAAGGAAATATGTATATATATTTATGTAAAATATTCTTTATAAAAGTTATCATTATCAATTTATAAATAATAGATATAATATTAAATACATAAAATTTTATTATAATATATATTATACATGCAAAATATATTAAACATATTAAAAAAATTGCTATGCGGGATGGGGCGGGTACCATAAGGCGAAAGCAATACCTAGACCCACCCGGCCTGGATGGGGGTCAAGGGGAGAGGCGACCCAAATGGGTCGGGGCAGGGCAGGTGGGTCAGTGCGAATTGGGCCAAAATTATCATCCCTTTGTAGGATGACATAAGAAACAAACTGTTCGACTCGACTGTCTTATTTTTATTAAGTATTAATTAGATGCTACCCATGTGAGTAGTGGCAACTCCCATAAGATATTGACATGTGTCTCATTTTAGATATTTATCTCTTTTTGTTTTGATAAAAGAATACACTATATTTTTACGAAATAGGACATATATTAATATCTCATGAGTTGGACACTACCCACATACTGACAACATCAATTTTACCCTTTTTGAGATGGAAGGACCAAGTTGAAGTTTGTGCTACTTGACTTATACTTTATAAAAGATTGTGGAAATCTGTTGAAAAATTGGAGAAGGGTGGATTACAATAATTATGGCCGTGTATGTTCCCTTTTTCAAAAGTTATTTGCTCATTTTATATTATTTAAATTAAATAATTAGAATCGTGTTTATTTGATCTAGTTTTATTGAAAATATACATTTTACCTTCTCATTTTTCATAAAAACAACATTTTAAACCTATAATTTATATTCGCAACCCTATACATAACTTAACATATCAATTATCACTTTGTCAATCATCATTTCAAATCAATATATTTTAGTAGGCCCACATTACCAACAATATCCATTTAGTATATTACCATTTCCATTTATTGTTCTAATGAGACTCACCACTTTTCAAATTATCCTAATAAATTATCACCGAGACACATACTAAATTAAATATTCAAAATGCGCTCATTACTACCATCTTAATAAATTATTATATTCATAAAATTCTGTAAATTATATTAAAAACAAACAAACAAGTTTTTCTTTTCTCACACGTTTTAGATATAAAATTCCTTCAAAACTAATCAAACAAATATATTCTCATTTCTAAATATATACAAAATATCATCTTCATTTTTCATCTAACATATTCTCAAATTTCACATAACAGTCAGTCTACAACTTAAATCTCAACAGAAATAGTTCTCAACAGAAATAGTGAAAATTCAAAACACTACTAAAAATGAGATCATACAAGCCCTATATATTTATGCGCTATCATTTATGCATTATTATTTCGTTGAACTAATCATACTATTGCATAGAAATTCGAAATTTTAAAATATATTTCAACATGAAAACTAAACACAATCAAATATTTCATGCAAAGTACCAAATATATTCTTTGTTTTCACACAAAACCAATACAAACTCAATTGAAAAAGCATCCTAGAAATAAAACCAAATGAGCCCACAAATTACAAAAACACAAACAAAAGCAAAATTTTACATTTTAGTTTAACTTAATTAATATTAATAAAAAATAAAAAAAAAAAAATAAATAATTGATAGCCATGAATTTGAGTTTAACTTCATGTCATGAAAGTGTATTTAATGTTCTAACTTTCTGGTCATATTTTTCTTACTGTATATGCCAAACATTCTATAAATTAATTTGTCATTGTCATTGCTAGCTACTTATTGTTGGATTTTAAACTTGATTTTGGTCCAATTAATATTGGGCTTGAAAAAATAAATATTTGAGTTAAAAGATAAAATAAGATCCAAGCCCAAATAGGCCCAAGTTCTAGAATTTGTCTAGAAGTGTCTTGGAAAAATATCTTAGATATTATTGGTAAGAAAACTTGTAGAATATTCTAGAAAGTAGATATTTTGGAGGATGATTCTAGTGGATGAATTATAGCCATTAGATCAAATAAATCCTAGCCATTGGTTAGGAAGTTGTACTAGTATAAATAGAGGTGTCTTGATCATTTTGTAACAAGCCAAAATTTGAGAAGAATCAATACAAGCAAATATTTCTCCACCAAAAACTCTCTTACATTTCTTAGCATAAATAACCTCTCCTCCTACAAAGAGAAAATAATCCCTCTTCCAACTTCCAATTTCTAAATAACCCTTTTTCTTCTAAACTTGAGATAACCCTCCTCCAACAAAGTGGTATCAGAGCCACAAGATCACTTGTGGTTTACATAAAATTATGGCAAACGGTGTGGCTTCCTTTCAAGTCCCTATGCTCAACACAAGCAACTATGATAATTGGAGTATCAAGATGAAGGCCCTTTTGGTGCACATGAAGTTTGGGATATTGTAGAAAAGGTTATGTCGAGCCACAAGACGAGGCTACACTATCCCAAACTCAAAAGGATAATTTAAAAGATTCAAGAAAGAGAGACAAGAAAGCTCTCTATCTCATCTACCAAGCTTTGGATGATGATGGTTTCGAAAAGATCTCAAGTGCAACTACCGCCAAGGATGCATGGGAGAAGCTTCAAACATCTCACAAAGGAGCCGAGCAAGTAAAGAAGGTACGTCTCCAAACATTAAGAGGTGAATTTGAAGCTTTACATATGAAAGAGTCCGAATCTATTTCCGACTATTTTTCAAGAGTTTTGGCGGTTTCTAATCAAATGAAAAGAAATGGTGAAAAATTAAGTGATGTGAGAATTATGGAAAAGATACTCCGTTCTTTAAGTCCTAAATTTGAGCATATTGTCGTAATAATTGAGGAAACAAAAATTTGGAGGAGATGACTATTGATCAATTATTGGGGTCATTACAAGCATATGAAGAAAAACATAAAAAGAAGCAAGATATTGTAGAACAACTTTTTAAAATGCAAGTGAAGGATAAAGAAGAAAGCATGAGCAATGAACGTGGTCAACATGGAAGAGGTCATTTCCAAGGACGAGGCGGACGAGGCCGTGGTCGTGGACATGCACGAGGAGGTTTCAATAATAATGAAGATAGAAGAGAATACCCAACCAAAGGGACGCGAGAGGAGCAATCCAAGAACAAGGTACGAAAAATCACAAACTAAGTGTTATAATTGTCAAAAATTTGGACACTATGCTTCCGAGTGTAGAGCTCCCAAAAACAAGGTTGAAGAAAAGGCCCACTATGTGGAAAATAAAAACGAAGAAGATGTCAATTTGTTACTAGCATACAAAGGTGGTGATGGAAGACAAGACAACACTTGGTACCTGACATCTTTGGTGCAAGCAACCATATGTGTGGAAGAAGAAGCATGTTTGTGGAGCTTGATGAATCGGTGAGTGGCAATGTTTCTTTTGGAGATGAGTCTAAAGTCCCTGGTCAAAGGAAAAGGTAAAATTCTAATCCGCTTGAAGAATGGAAGTCATCAATTTATTTCTAATGTCTATTACGTTCCAAATATGAAAAGTAATATCTTGAGTTTGGGACAACTCTTAGAGAAAGGCTATGACATTCACATGAAAGATCGTAGTCTTTCTATAAGAGATGATAGAAATAATTTAATCACTAAAGTGCCAATGTCTAGAAATAGAATGTTCTTATTAAATATCCGAATGATGTAGCAAAATGTCTCAAAGCTTGCTACAAAGATATATCTTGGCTTTGGCATCTACGATTTGGGCACTTAAATTTTGGCGGATTAAATTACTATCAAAGAAAGAGATGGTAAGAGGATTACCTTCCATCAATCATCCCGATCAACTATGCGAAGGATGTCTATTGGGAAAACAATTCGAAAGAGTTTTCCAAAGGAATCAAGCTCGAGATCACGAAACCCCGGAGCTCATACACACCGATGTTTGTGGACCAATCAAGCCAAGCTCTCTCGGTAAAAATAATTATTTCCTCCTCTTTATTGATGATTTCTCTAGAAAGACATGGGTATACTTTTTGAAACAAGTCCAAGTGTTCAAGCATTCAAGAAGTTCAAAGCTATGGTGGAAAATGAAAGCGGATGCAAAATCAAGGCAATGCGATCGGATCGTGGAGGAGAATTCACATCTAAGGAGTTCCAAGAATTTTGCGAAGCAAATGGAATCCGTCGTCCATTGACATCCCAAGATCCCCCCAAAGAAATGGCATAGGCGAGAGAAAGAATAGAACAATTCTTGAAATGGCAAGGTGCATGCTCAAAAGCAAAAGGTCGCAAAGGAGTTCGGGTCAAGAAGAAGCGTGCGGCGTGTGCGGTGTACTGTCAAATCGTTCACCAACCGTAAGTGTGTGGGGAAAAACACCACAAGAAGCTTGGAGTGGAAGAAAACCAGGTATCTCTCATCTAAAAGTATTTGGAAGCAAAGCATATGCACATGTACCGCCGAGAGAAGAAGTAAGCTTGATGACAAAAGCGAGCCATTCATCTTCATCGGGTATGACTCAAATTCTAAAGGTTATAAGTTATATAATCCAAATACTACGAAGCTTGTGATAAGTCGTGATGTAGAGTTTGATGAAGAATCGATTGGGATTTTGGCTCCCAAAACAACTTCAATTTCTTTCCTGGATTTCAAGAAAAGGAGCCGAGACCGATCGAGCCAACAATAGAAGTTCAAAGAAGAGCCAACTACTCCATCCACTTCACAATCAACAACAAGGAGACTCGCCACCATCATTTCTAAATGAAAGAGGCATAACACGTGCAAGGAGTCTAGAAGATCTTTATGAGAACACCGAGAGAATAGATGATATAACACTTTTCTCTGTCTACTTGCAGATTGTGAACCCGTGACTTTTGAAAAAGCAACAAAATAAAAGATGGAGAGATGCTATGGATGAGGAGATACAAGCAATCATGAAGAACGACACGTGGAGCTGACCTCACTTCCAAAAGGACATAAGGCTATCGGCGTCAAGTGGGTGTACAAAGCAAAGAAGAATGCTAAAGGAGAAATTGAAAGATATAAAGCAAGGCTAGTCGCAAAAAGGCTATAGTCAAAGAGCTGAATCGACTATGACGAGGTATTTGCTCCGATCGCCGCTTGGAAACAATAAGGCTTATCATTTCTTTAGCGGCTCAAAACAGTGGAAGATTCACCGGATGGACGTAAAGTCGGCTTTCTTAAATGGAGTTCTCGAGGAAGAAGTCTACATTGAGCGACCAAAGGGCTATGTGGTGAAGAATGAAGAAGATAAAGTCTTGAAGGGAAGAAAGGCTCTATACGGATTAAAGCAAGCACCACGGGCATGGAATAGCAGGATCGATAAATACTTGCAAGAGAATGGGTTCACTAAGTGCCCGCACGAACATGCACTTTATGTCAAGGTCGAAAAAATGATGTTTTGATCGTGTGTTTATATGTGGATGACTTGATCTTCACAGAAATAATCTGACATGTTTGAAGAGTTCAAGAAAGCAATGACCGGAGAATTTGAGATGACCGATATCGGGCTTATGGCATATTATCTTGGCGTTGAAGTTAAACAACAAGAAGATGGGATTTTCATCTCGCAAGAAGGTTACGTAAAGGAGATTCTCAAGAGGTTCAAGATGGATAATCGCAAGTCTATTAACACACCAAATGAGTGCGGGATCAAGCTATCAAAGTATGACGGAGAAGAAAAAGTGGACCCGACATTGTACAAAAGTTTGGTTGGAAGTTTGCGGTATTTGACGTGCACTGACCACATTCTCTATGCCACCGGCCTAATAAGTCGCTACATGGAGAATCCAACCACTACTCACATGAAGGTCGCTAAAAGGATTCTTCGCTATCTCAAAGGTACGATCAATTACGGCTTATTTTATTCAACAACTAATGATTATAAACTTGTTGGCTATAGTGATAGCGATTGTCCGGAGATGTGGATGATCGAAAAGTACTACTCGGCTTTGTGTTCTTCATGGGAGATACCGCATTCACTTGGATGTCAAAGAAGCGGCCGATAGTCACTCTCTCAACCTGTGAAGGCGAGTGCGTAGTCTGCGACGGCTTGTGTTTGCCATGCATTTGGCTGAGAAATTTCTTTGAAGGAACTGAATGACACAAGAAGATCCAACTAAGATTTGTGTCGACAACAAGTCGGCTATGGCATTGGCAAAGAATCCGGTGTTTCATGATCGAAACAAGCACATCGACACTCGCTACCACTACATAAGAGAATGCATATCAAGAAAGGACGTACAAATGGAGTATGTAAAGTCTCAAGATCAAATTGCGGACATCTTCACCAAACCGCTCAAGCATGAAGACTTCATACGACTTAGAAGTTTTCTCGGAATGACAAATCAAGTTTAAGGGGGGGTGTTGGATTTTAAACTTGATTTTGGTCCAATTAATATTGGGCTTGAAAATAAATATTTGAGTTAAAAGATAAAATAAGATCCAAGCCCAAATAGGCCCAAGTTCTAGAATTTGTCTAGAAGTGTCTTGGAAAAATATCTTAAATATTATTGGTAAGAAAACTTGTAGAATATTCTAGGAAAGTAGATATTTTGGAGGATGATTCTAGTGGATGAATTATAGCCATTAGATCAAATAAATCCTAGCCATTGGTTAGGAAGTTGTACTAGTATAAATAGGGTGTCTTGATCATTTTGTAACAAGCCAAAATTTGAGAAGAATCAATACAAGCAAATATTTCTCCACCAAAAACTCTCTTACATTTCTTAGCATAAATAACCTCCCTCCTACAAAGAGAAAATAATCCCTCTTCCAACTTCCAATTTCTAAATAACCCCTTTTCTTCTAAACTTGAGATAACCCTCCTCCAACACTTATTTCATATTAAAATGCAAAATATGAAAACTTTATAAAGTAACTCATTATTGAACTATCCCTTAAGTGATTAAATAGTACTTCGAAATAGAATCACTTTTTTCCTCAAAACTAAAAAATTGGAACATTTTTTTTAACAAGAAATACAATTTAAAGCTAAAGAGAAAAGCATATGAAAATAAACGAATGTTATATAACATACCATTTTTATATTATAAAAATTTAGTATCTTTCATATTATTTATTTATTTGTTTATTTAATGATTTACCATGAAATAACAAAAGTTAATTTTGTCTAGAAAGTTTAAACGAATGGTATTTCTTTTATCAATTATGTTAAGTGTAAAGTTGGCATCGATTGGAAATTATTTATTTATAAAAAAAATTATGTCTTGTAATTCTAGTGGATTTTGACTTACTAAATTAGATGATTAATTATTAATTGTTATTTTCATGCAATAAATATTGGATAATTTTGATTTATTTTGTGCAAAACTATATTGATAAAGATGAAAGAATTTGTCAAGATATTTGATGAATTAGATTCATGCTGATGAAAGGATTTTCAAAAGTAATAGATGTAAATGGTAAATAGGTGGTGTTGGACACTTGGAATGAATAGTGTTTATATGAAGGTGGGTTTTGTTTGTCCTTTTTTTTTTTAACGAAACGGCTTAATTCCGAGGGTTAACTAACCCAAAATCTAAATGGAACGAGTAAACACTGATATCCACCAAGAAGCAAGAGATCAAAGCAAAGCAAAATCTAATACAAACTCCGGAGGGACAAGCTCACAACCTAAGGCATGATGACTTTGGCAATTCCCAAACAACCAAAGAAGACAACAAATAGCCTCAACATCAAGGCTGGACAAAGAGAAAAAAGCGAAAAAAAGAGAGCAACAACTCCACAAGAAGCACCAAACAAGTAGAACCAACTCAACACTGGATGAAACTGAAACATCCTAGAAGAGCATTAGAAGACCAATAAAGGGAGCAAGGAGAGCAGCAACAAACCAGCACTAGTGAAAAGACAAATCACCCTACTCCAAAACAAATGCAGAAAACAAAACAAAACAAAAAGAAAAGTTGGAACAGATTACACATGGAGAAATTCCATGCATTAAGCCTTTGCCACATCCAAAATTAGCTTTTCCGGCATCCAAACTTTTTGAAACATCCACAAATTCCATGATTTCCAGAGCCACCAACGGATATAGGTGGATAATTGAACTCTAAATTCAGAAGTAACATCTTTGCAAATACCACATACAATTTTCTACCAATAAACAAAACGTGAAGATTTATCCAATAACCCATCCCATTCAATTGGAGCAAACTTCCAAACAAGCTGGGCTCGGTGACAATGAAAAAGGACATGCTCTATAGTTTCCTCAAACATGCCACATATTTTTATACAAATATGATCAATCAAACAACCTTTTTTAGTTAAAGCATCAGAAGTAGGGATACTCTGAGAACAACACCTCCAAATAAGGCTGTGCTTGGATGTGGATTTTTTTGAAAATTTTGGCCTTCAGAATTTTTTGGAGAGAAAGTGTGATTGGTTGTGGGTTGATTTATGAAATTTTACTATTCAACATTTCCAAATATCTAAATTTCTTGGGAAAAAGAAAAAGAATCTGAAAAGTTTTAAAAAGGCTCACAAGTCACAAGCCTATAACACCCTAATTTACCTTTTCATTAAAAATATTACACACATATCAATGCCATTTTACCCTCCCTTTTTTTTTTCTCTCTGCAAGTTTCACCCCATCCTCCCCATCTATGGCCAGTTCTCTCAAAATGTTTGTTGGATTGCTAAAATCTTCAGTTATTCAGGTATGCAAACACGTAGAAACAAAAAAAGGCACATAGGAAAGGTGTCCAAAATCCACATGAAAACCACACAGGGGCGCACCACCTATTTTAAATGTAACTATAAAATTTTATGCAAATTTAAAATATCAAATTAAATATAAAATCTCATTTGCAAAATCTATTTAAACTTATAAATATATATGTTTTTTTATTTAACGAGAAAAAATTATATAAGTTTTTAACATTAAGTTGCATTTCAAATTATTTAAATATAATACCTATTTATACTTATATTATATTAATATATATACATTTATTTAACTAAAAATATTATATAAAGTTTTAACATTATGTACTATTTTATATAACTATCAATTAAATTATTTAAATATAATACCTATTTATTATATTATATTATATAAATTTTATGAATGTGCTAATATACAAATGGATTCGTGCATGTGGTTCAATTAGTCGAGAGATTTGTAAGACATGTCAAATAGAATGAATATCATATTTATTACTAATCATAGATTAATTAATAAATATTAGATTAATTCATTACCATAGGTCATAAACTAAACAAAAAATAGAAATCCATGAGTTTATAAACATGTCCCATTATTTGAATGTACTCCCAAGCTATTTTTAGATAATTAAAGGAAATATTAAAAAGCTAACACAAAAATTCTTACAAACAATCACAATCTTAAACAAGAAATCAATCACATCAATCAGTAATCATTATTGTTTTTTTCACAACCAATCACACTCTACGTTTTCTCTTTCATTTCCCAAATAAAATTTTCTTCACTTTTCTCTCGAAAAAATGAAAATGAAAGGAACGAAAGTACAACCAATCATAGCCAAATTGCTTAATATTTTCCCTAACTTTAAGTTTCGGCTTCTTTTCCAAAAAGTGACAGAATTAAGAGCCAACGAACTACTTTCAAGGTTTAAACTTCCTGGATTTTCTCTTGAATAAGATCCGAGTAAGATGAGCGGATTGTGTACTCACCCTTCTTTTTCAAAACAAACCTATCTTTGTCAAAAGTGGAACCGATGACAATGCTTTTGATTCGTGAAGCATCCTCCGAGTGAAAAATTTGTCAATCAAAGCATCATACTCCAATTATTTTGACCAGGAGAAAAAGATCACAAACCCGATCGAGTAGAAGGATCAAAAGGGGTAGAAAGGTTTGAAGGACATGGAATCGGGAATCCATAGATCTTGCCAAATCTTAATAGATTTTCCATCATTCACAGAGTACCCAAAACCCATATTCAACACATTTCTAGCTCCCATCCAACATCTCCAGACCCAAGAGGCATTAGGATTGATAGAGGCTTCAAGCAAACTACAGTTTGGAAGATACCTTGCTTTCAAGAGTTTGCTAACAAGCAGATTGGGTTTAGAGACGATTCTCCACAACTGCTTGGCTAAAAGGGCTTCATTGAACAAATGAAAATCATTAAATCCTAACCCTCCAAACTTCTTAGGCAAGGTTAAAGAGTCCCAAGCCTTCCAATGGATCATTCTCTTATCAACAACTTTGGCTCCCCACCAAAATCTAGCAGCTATCTGGACTAACTCCTTACAAATACCAACAGGAACTTTGAAACAGGACATGACAAAAACTGGCAAAGCATCAAGCACAACCCGAATCAGAACTTCTCTACCAACAAAGGAAAGAAGTTTACCTTCCCAATCGTTGAGCCTGTTTTGAGCAGCTTCCACCACAAATTTGAAGACCTTTTTTTTGGATTTCCCATTGGCAAAGGGCATTCCTATATATCTGCAAGAATGATGCTTCAATTCCTCTAAGAGAAAATATCACTTTGAGTTTGAGGAGGGGTATTTCTTGCTGAAAAATACACTGGACTTGTCCCAATTCACTAGTTGGCCGAGAAAGCTTTATACTTGTTCGATAATTCCATAATAAAATTGGCCTAGTCAATTGAAGCTTCACAAAATAACAGGAGTCATGTTTGAGTCATCCGCAAACGGGGAGGTGAGTAATAACATGACCATTTCTACATATTTTAAGCCCTTTAAAGTCCCTGGAAATTGATACTTGTCTAATAAGGTTAGAAAAAACCCGAGAGGGAATCAAGAAGAGATAGGGGAGATGGTATCCCCCTGTCTAAGACCTCTAGAAGGAATTATATAACCCTTAGGTTGACCATTAATATTGAAGGAATATAAAGATGAAGAAATACGAACGATAATCCATTTAATGAAATAGGGGAAAATCCCATCTTCACCATGACCTGTCTAAGACCTTCCCACTGGTTGGGAAAATTTATGTATATATTTTGATGATACCATGTAAAACTTAGATTAAGAAGTTGGCACCCCATTTCAAATGTAATTCTACTTGTAATAGATAGGGCTGTATGAGCTGAGTTGAAGACAACCAAGTTGAAGATTACAAGACTCGATTGAAGATTAAAGTGAAGACCAACTGTGTGGCAGCTGAGTGAAGTGAAGTGAAAAATCAGTCAAATGACAGGAAAGTTGTCTCAGTCAGCTGACTGACAACAAAGTTATTCCAAAATGATTGGAATCGAATGTGAAAGGGGTATGCAGCAGACAGGACTCGAGAAAGCTGAAAGAGATCCGTTGTTAAGACAAGTCAAGGTTTTGCTAGAAATAGGCATGTGTCAGGCTGCCATCAATAAATCTATTTTGCTGAAAGAGTACAAAAAGCAAGGAACCAATGAGATGTACCTGAAAGTCTGCAGAGGCTAAGGAAAGGTTGCAGAGCATTAAATTCAAGGTACGGTCTCCATTAATGCTACAAGATAAGATAAGCCAACAACCTACGAAGTGTTGTTTGAAAATTATGTCTACCTCTTCAACGGACATATTTTCAAACGTGCACTATAAAAGGCTGAGAAGTCATTTGAGAGAAGGATACAAACTTAACAGACTATCAAGCATACAAGCATTCAAGCAAAACCTGCAAATATCTCTCAAGCTTACAAAGAAATCCTCAAGCCTAAACTCGAAGGAAATTGATCCAACACACTTAGTGAAGGAAAGGCAACTTCATCAGTTGAAGAGGGAAAAATTATTTTCAAGAACAAAGGGGTCTACTCTCTAAGGTTGAAGGAGAAGTAGTGAGGTTCCATCAAACTAGAGCTTTGAACCTGTTAGAGGGCTACGTGATCAAGTCCAAAGGTTTGAAGGAAGTTGAAGTAGCAGGACAACCGTCTTGTGAAGAAGCTGAGTCCCAGGAGCAACAGGCTGTGTGATCAAACTGACTCGAATTGTTAACTACTTTGTAACCAAGTCAAGTTACCTAGTGGATTCCTCCAGGGGTTTGAGAAGAGTGGACTAGAGGAATTAGCCCATCCTCGAACTACTATAAAAACTGCTTGTGTCTATTTACTTTCAGCATACTTTACTTTTCGCACTATTTTCATATCTGCTGATAAGTTAAATTGCTTAAGTCTGCTGATAATAACATTGCTAAAACAATTTTTGAAAAATGTATTAAAAACTCTAAGGGTGAAAGTCTTCCGCTGGTAAAACTAAGTCAATTGCATTTCTAAGTGTTAGCTGAAAACAACTAAGTTATACTATCAACAAATTTCAACAGTCCGCTGAGTGTGTGTAACTTTCTTTGTAAGCCAACCAACCTAGTCAGTCCTCAAGGACATAGTTGACTTGAGTCAACTATGAAATTGTTTAAAAGGACTAAAATTGAAAAATTGGTAAAGTTTATTCAATCCCCCCCAAAAACTTTACACATCACCCCTTGGGACCTACAAGTGGTATTAGAGCGGTTGGTTCATTGAGCCTTCCGCACTGGTTACTGAACTAGATCTCATTCTTTTTCAAATAATCAACACATGAGTTTTTAAAGCTTTTATTTCAAAAGCAAGGTTATTATCATGGAAGCAAATCTAACTCGCATTCCAATGTTCACTGTTAAAAAATTTGATGATTGAAAAATACGTATGCATGTTCATCTATTAGCCCTACATGATGAGATGTGGTTCGTGATTGAGGATGAGCCACTAAAAATCCTAAAAGTTAATACAGTTGTAAGAAGGGCTGCTCCTGCTGAAGGGGAAATGAAGCACCTGCAGAGCCTAGACCTGCCATGGTGGAGAAACCATGCTGTGGGTGGACAAATGAAGATCGAAAAAGGTATAACTTGGACAATGTTGCTAATGATATACTTTATAAAACTCTTGATAAGGCCATGTTTAATAAAGTCAAATCTTGTAAAATGGCCAAAGAGATTTGGGAAAAACTAACCTTAATTTGTGAAGGGTCTGATCAAATTAAGAAAAATAAGTTAACTGTTGCTGTTCAAAAAATTGAAATTTTTAAAATGATTGCAGGTGAAAGTTTGGATCAGTTGGATGCCAGATTCACAGAGATTACCAATGAGCTCTCAGCTCTAAAGAAAGAATGTACACAAAAGGAAATGTGTATGAAGATTCTAAGTTCTCTCCCAGCTGAGTGGGAAATGAAGGTTATGGCTCTAAGACAATCCATGGATCTTACTAGAACATCCAACCATGAATTATTCTCTGATCTAAAAGCCTATGAGTTTAAGCTGAGAAGGAAAGAACAAGAAGAAACAGCTGTACCCAAGACAGCTGCACTCATGGCTGGTGAAACAAAGAGAGATGAATCCAAGGAGGCCATAGACCAAGAGGAGATTACCCTGATGGGAAAAAGATTCAACAGGTTCTTTAATAAGAACTACAAAAGGAACAAGGGTGAATCATCCAGGAGACACTCAGCACCTTCCAAAGCAAGGGAGGACAAACCACATAAAAGAGCTGATCATCAAAGAACTGAGTATCAGAGAGCTGATAATCAGAGAACTGAAAGAGTTGATTTGCATAGAGCTAAGAACTTGTGTTGAAATTGCAGGCAACCAGGATACTTTGTTGTTGAGTGTCCTTATCCGCTAGTCCACAAATACAGAAATGAAGAAGAAAGAAAAATCTTCAGAGAAAGAAGACAAGAAAAGAAGAAAGCCATGTTGGCTACGGAGACTGCTGACACAACCAAGTGCAAAGAACCAATATAGTCAGATAGTAGTGAAGCTGACTACTCCAGTGACACGGAGGAAGAGGCTTTGATATGCCTCATGGCCAAAGAACAAGGTTGTGTGATCAAAGCTGACTCGGACTGTTAACTACTTTGTAACCAAGTCAAGTTACTTAGTGGATTCCTCCAGAGGTTGTAGAAGAGTGGACTAGAGGAATTACCCCATCCTCGAACCACTATAAAAACTGCTTGTGTCTATTTACTTTTAGCAAACTTTACTTTTCGCACTATTTTCATATCTGCTGATAAGTTAAATTGCTTAAGTCTGCTGATAATAACATTCCTAAAACAAGTATCGAAAAATGTACTAAAAACTTAAGGGTGAAAGTCTTCTCTTTGGTAAAACCTAGTCAACTCCATTTCTAAGTGTTAGGAAAAAATAGCTAAATTATACTATCAACAACTCAATGAGTCCGCTGAGTGGGTAACTTTGTTTGTGTAAGCTAACCTAGTCATCCCCTCAAGGACTTAGGCCGACTTAGTCAACTAACGAAATTGTTTAAAAGGATTAAAATTGAAAAGTTGGTAAAGTTTATTGAAACCTCCCTTCTAAACTTTACACATCATCTCTTGGGACCTACACCACTCAACTTTGTCAAAAGCTTTGGCCAAATCAAGTTTAATAGCCATAAAACATTTTTTACCGAACGATGCCTATTGAAAAATGAATGGATTCAAGAGCAATAACCACATTGTCAACAAGTTGTCTATCGAAATAAAAGCGGATTGATTATAAAAATGCGACCTTGAATGCAATGTTTAAGTCTATTTGCCAAAATTTTTGAAATAATTTTATAAAATGAGCAAAGACTCCATGGGCCTATAATGAGAAATAGCGGATGGATTCTTGCGTTTGGGGATTAGAGAAATAAAGGGTATGATTTTTGTTCCTAAGAATTTTCCCAAATTTGAAAAATCTTTGATGGCAAAACATCTGATGAGGACCGATAAAACTCCAAAAATCTTTGGAAAAAGTGGGGTCATACCATAAAAACCAGAGGATTTGGAAGGATTCATATCGAATGTGAGCTTGTTTGATCTCCGAGTCTTCCACAGGAGAGTCAAATTTTTGTTAGCATCTTCTTGAGAGATAGAGACGGAATGCCATTAAAAATTTGGGGACCTCCAAATGAGCCTTCAAAGGTGAAAATCGAGAATAAAAATCACAAATCACTTTACTAGTCTCATCATCTGTTTCACAGAAAGAGTCAACACATTTGGCCAACTTAATGATACAATTGTTCTTTCTCCTCTGGATAATAGAAACGTGAAAGAATTTGGTATTTCTATCTCCACCCTTAAGCCAACAGATTCTAGATTTCTGATTCCAAAAGAGTTCTTTCTTGTAGGCAGAGTCCAGTTGATTTTTCAAATCTATCCCAGTTTCTATTGCCACCAAGAATTCTCTCATTGTCAAGCTCTTTAGTGCATTGTTGGATGGTAACAACAAAATTAGATTTCAAATTAGCATTCCATTTTAAATTATATAAGTATTTCATATTGTGTCGGATTACAATATAATTGAATGTGTCGTGTTTGGATTGTGTACTTTGACATGAATAATTAAACGTGTTGCATCCAGGTTCGTAAAACGTGTAATTAACGTGTCATAACATGAGTCGGAAACATGGAACACGACACTGATTGAGACCCCTATATATTCCCATTTTCGACTCTTATTTTCGCTTTTATAATCTTCATAAATTTAGATTTTTTTTAATGTCATTACTTAAAACAACTCATTTCTACATCTACATTCTCTCTAAAAATTCTCTATTCACCTAGTTCCACAATTTTCAAGTCTACTTAAACATATTCTCTAATATTGTCAATTAATGACATCAACGTCATCACATCAACATCCCTCATGAAAAAGAAAGCCTCCTTCTAAAGCCCACCAGGGAAGGAAGTCCAAAGTGAGAATTTGCAATGTCGGCGGGTAAGAAAAAGAAGAAACTCTCCCCGAAGTCTTCTTGGGGTAGAACAAAAATGAAAGCCCGCACACGTATTCGAAAGCCCCAATTTTTTTATGGCATATTCACAACCTTTTATACAAGCATACGATTGAGGAATCACTTAGCCAATGTACAAACCAATAGACTTAAGAACACGACAAGGAATGGACCAAAGGGAATAGAGAAGCCAACACAGTTGTACAAAACACAGCGATACAACCTTAAGGGGGGATTAGTAAGCATGTCCTCCGAATCAAGCCAACATGTGAAAATATGGAGGCAAGTTGAGACGCTCTCAAAACCTCTGAAGGCAATATGAAGTAACTCTACTCGTCAACCCCTCCTCGGAACTAAGGCTCTACATCCGGGATGAGGCTTTTGCGATATTTGCGTCGAGGGGCTTCCTCCCGACTCCCCTCGTTGGACTCTCTTATGCTCTCCTCCTCACTTGGATCCAAACTTGATTAGAACTCAACAAACTTGCCCCTTACCGAAGCTTTGGTGCTAAAGGGGAAATACTAAACTCCATAGGCAAAATCAAAGCCGGATGTAAAAAGTGAAAATAGACGACTGGTAACTCCTGCCAACATAACAAGGAAGACGAAGCTCCTGGTCTCAAACCTGGCTTGAAATGTGCAAAAACTCCGAGAGATAAAGGACGTCCACGCAAAGAAGAATGAATAGGGGGATGATGGCCATCCCCAGGGGCGCGCTTACAGGGCACCGACGTGCCCTTGCTCCCATGCCCTCGAGGGCATGGGTGGGCACTCTTAAAGGCCCTCTCGGGTACTCTTCCACTCACTCTTCTCCTCTCTCCACTCCGGCATGTTTGTGTTCACTCCACTCTCAACTCCCTACAATTTTTAACTGTCTCCCACCAAACTATAAATTCAAAATTGAAGAAAGTTAGAGAGATATATTTATCTCTTGAAGACATGGTCAAAGCTCTCTTCCCAAGATTGTCCTTGGTGTAAGAATGAGTGATACTCCTCAAGTAAATTTGAATTAAGAATCAAGACGAGACTACATGACATATTTTTGCTCCCGCATTGCTCCCTCCATCTTTTGTAGCCCGGGAGCTAGAGGGCTTATATTGGGGGCTAAATTTGACTTTTTCCAATATCTATTATTTATTAGTTTAATCATTTAATTCCAACATTACTTAATTAATTATCCAACACTACTAATTACTATTGTGTCACATATATAATTATTTAGCTAACGTGGTCCGTACCGACCCGCGCGCCCACTTTGTCCTACAAGGTTCATGCGGGCCATTAAATCAGGTATAGAAAGGCCCTTCCTCATTAGTTTTAAGTATCCATAATTCATTACTCTCAATCGATGTGTTTTCTCTGTTTTTTTTCTCCAACTTGTACTGACCTGAGCATTCGAGGAGCCTCATTGGAAAACCCCCAGGGTCTGTCTAATGTTTATAGGTGTCGCAGACAAGTTCCCATCTGAAGAACTATCAACTCTGGAGAAGAAGTTGGACCATTTATTAGAAACTTTAACTTGGAGTGATCTGCAGATTTAAGCAACATTAATTATATTTTTTCATTTTATAAATTCTCGTAATTTAGGATATTACCTTTTTATGGTCATTTTTTTATTAGCATGTTTCTAGACTAATTTTAGGGTAGGTAATATATATTGTATAGGTTTCAGATTACTTATAGATTAAAATTATATTTAAAAAAATCAATGGTTAACTGACGGGTAGAACGGACAGGTGTAACCACGCGGTTAACTGCTAGTTCAAAGGGTTGTAGTCAACTCACAATAATCTTGATTCACGATTATGAATCATTGTGTTGTTAACCAGGTCGGTTCTCCATTCAAGGTTGATTTGGCGATCATTGCTAGCCATCCATCAACTTCATTATAGTATTATGATACTAAATTTCTATTTGATGCTGCTTAAATATGCAGATAACTCCAAGTCAATGTTTCTGATAAAATGTCCAACCTTTTCTCCATAGCTAGTAGTTTTTCAGATGGAAACTTGCCTGCAACACTAGTAAACATTAGACGGGCCCCAAGTTTGTCCAAGGTGGCCCCTCCGACATTGAAGTTAGAATATGGAGGGGAAAATCCAGTGCACAAGGAACAAGAATTGAGAGCAATTATTTCTGAATACTTATAAATGGGATGGAGAGACCTTTTTATACCTAGGTTGATGGGCCGCATGGGCGTTGTAGGATATAGTAGGCTTCATGGGCCTGTATGAACCACGTGGGCTGGATATAGCAAACTGAGCATAATGAGCTGATCAATATTAGTTTGGGCCTTATGGGTCAGTTGATAATGTTCAAACCCAATGACGAATATTCGTGGGTGAATATAGGGGTGTTCAATTAACCGATATTTTTTCGGTTAACCGTTAACCGAATCAATTCGGTTAATTCGGTCGGTAACCGAATTATTTCGGTTTGGTGAATGGTTAAAGGTTTTGAAGAATTTCGGTTATCGGTTAATTGGTTCGAAAATTCAAAATTAACCAAATTAACCGATTCAACCGAAATATTATGTAAAACATATATTTTATATATAATTATAATTATATATAATATATAGCATATATTTTTATTTATTTATATCATATACTATATATAAAAATTATATTTTTTTATTTTAAATAAATTTCAATGAATTATATTTATTTATTTATATCATATATCATATATACAACATATATTTTTGTATTTTAAAGAAATTTCGGTTAATTCGGTTAACCGACCGAATTAACCGAAATATAATTTGGTTTGGTTAATTCGGTAAATGTAATTTTGGTTCGGTTAATGGTTTTGCCAATTAGCAAATTCGGTTAATTCGGTTTTCAATATTTTGGTTAATGGTTAACCGATTAACCGAATGAACACCCCTAGGTGAATAATTAAATAATGATGTAATTAAATAAAATAAGTATATTTATGATTTTAACCTAAACTCCTAGGATGCGAGGGGATCAAAGTAGTGAGGGGTTAGGTTCCTTGAAAATATGTGATCCGTGAGGGATTTGATTTTCTAAGGAGTAAGATGTCTCTTTAAGATGGGAGATTCCTTGAGGGGGAGGTCCCGGAAGGGGTGAAGTCCCTAGAGAGTGGAAAGTCTTTGAAAGGTGGGAAGTATCTACAAAAGGGGAGTTCAAAGAAGCAAAGTGTGGGAAGGAGAAAACTATGGGAAGTCCCCAACACGCGAGTGGTATACAGAGCGCGGGGGCTCACGGAGCGTGGAATTTTGGGCGCACGAAGCGCAAGGGCTCGCGGGAGCCCGAGAGTTGAGTCTCTTGCCACGGACGAGTCCTCATGGGACTTGGCCTTTTTGAGAGGCAAAATACTTCTTGTGAGTGGGTAGTACTCATGGAACTTGATAGATGAGAGTCCCCAAGAACTTAATTTTTGAAAGACTTCTTCTAGTCTTCTTGGTATTTAACCATTTGGATGCTCCTCATGAGCTTACTTGGAAAAAATTTCACCGGCAAATGAGTTGAGAGTGGAGAGTATCCATGCATGAGTAGAGAGCTAGAAGAGTGCTTGAGAGTAGAGGTGAAAAGTGGGATGGACAGTTTCGTGCGTTGAATAATATGGAAAGGTGCGCAAGGCGCTCTTAATGGCGCGCGTGGGGCATCCTTTACCTCTTCGTTCACTCTTCTTCGTGTTTTTGCCAATTTTCATTCACGTTAACATTTTTCACGACTTGGTGGTTTTTACGTACTTTATTGGAAAGTCTTCCTAAGAGTTGTCCTGTGGTATGAAGCGACTTCTCGGGGGAATTTGTGTTTGATGAGTGCCATGAATAGTACATCTTGGGGAGTGCCATGGATGGCGCGTAGCCACCTCTTATAGGATTTATCTTTCAAATAATGCTAGCTGACTCTTGTTAGAATACCACTTTCAGGATGTGATAGCAGGGATGACAATGGGTAGGATTGGAGAGAATTCTATATCATCCATTCCCATTTATTATATTCATGCTCATCCCTATCCCTATCCCCATCCCCATCCCCACCAGTTATCAATTTTCATACCCATGTCTATACCCATCGGAGGATTGGGTATCTATACCATACCCAGACCCTATTACCACTTACAATTGTATTTTTTCAAATTTGAGTTATTTCAATGAAGTTATAGATATTTACTAAATTCTTAAAAGAGCAATAAGAAAAAAGAAGAAAGATAAGAATCAGGCAAAATAAATATTATAGCAAAATAACAAAATATTAGAAAAAGAAAGCACGTGGTTAATGGTTTAGTGGATTTTGGTTGGGATTTGGGGAAAGAAACTTTTTTATAAAATATAAATAAATATATATGTATAAATAAAAAAATATATATGTATGTATATATATGTATATATATTATATAATAATTATTTAATTGGGTATCAGATTGGGTATGGGTAGGATTTATATAGACCCATCTCTATTAAACTCGAAAATTCCCATATCCACGTACACATTTATTTAATCGCGTACAAAAATACCTTTCATACCATCATCCATTAGGTCGGGTATCAGATCCTCCACCGTATTTGGAGGATATTGACATCCTTATGTGATAGTTTTTTTCTAGTCAAGAAGTAAAATGGTGGAGTAGACCCATCTTGGTTTGAATAGTGAGAGTAGAGGAGACATGGTTAGGCTGAAGAACTCATTGACTAATCATGAGTGAGACAGATGATGGACGCGTAGGGGGCCGAAAGTGCGATATGACAAAGTGAGGTTAAGATTAAAAAGGAATATATAAAGTCCGCTCGGGAGGTTGAATGGTTGGAGGAGAGGGATCAACTATGGTAGGGACCAATAAGGCCTATGTTGTTTATAGATCGATTTTGGTGGAGAAGTCCTCACCCTTCTTTGACGTAGTTGTTTGCCTTTTCTAAAATGCATTTGAGGAGAACGGGAAGGATCCCAAAGAGTTGGTGGATTTGCTTTGGACTCGGAGTCTCGGATGGTGATGCGGAGGAGATGCATGCCTCGTTTAACATTCGGGAGGATCTTTGCTTTGAGAGATAGCGATGGGGACGAATATGATGGAGCCCCACAAACTTGAGCACTTTCTTGCTTTGATTAGCCCTAGATCATATTTAACTCGGCTCACCTATTTAAGGCTTGCCTTTGGATACTCAATATTTTGTACTTGAGATATTTTTCATCTCCACTAGGCATGGCAATGTTTCTCTTTTTGGAATGACGTGATTTCCTGCTTTTCCCTGTATGTGTTAACATTTTCTGTATTTTTTGTGATTAGTATGTGAATGTTCATTGATAGAAACGTGCCCCTGTATGTTTGCCACTTCGAAATAGGGATCGACCTAACCGGCCAGGTCATAAGGAGTGGAGATAGGAGAGGAGTGAGACTTGGTAAAAATCTTGTGAGGAGTAGAGAGGGGATAATAGTGAGGGAGCAAGCTCCTGAAGGAGCAGGATCCTAAGAGAGCCCTCAATTGCATGTGCCAACGCCCTCTGAAGGGTGCTCTCAAGGGCGCTCCTTTGCGCTCTCCGGTGGCAGGGAAGGTGTGGCCTCGGGGGATGGATCTTGTCCTCTACTTCATTATTCTTCGTGTGGACTTTCTTCTTCTCTAGAGTTTTTGCATATTTCAAGCCAAGTTTTGAATCCCACGATTTGTTAAGTTCGAGAGTAGCGAAATATCGTGGAATGGGATCGCACAGTGAGCCAAAAGTGGATGGATGGAAGCGGATGAGGGTGCCTAGCTCCCTGAGGAGTGGACAAGGGTGTCCAGCTCCCCCGGGAGTGGGCAAGGGCGCTAAACTCCATGGGAATAGGTATTCTAATGGTAGACGAGGCTTGTTTATTAAGCCGCAAGTGTACAATGTAGTTTATAGATAGTAGCAAGTAAGGTCGTATTCCGCAGGGATTTGAAGCACATAAAGTATAGCGAATCTCGTAGTCCAATTTTATTGAAACGGTTGCAAAACAAGAAGTATATCTAATTATCCCTAAAATTATTAAACTAAAATATTAATTACTCGAAATTATCAAACTTCACGAAATTTAATCAATCACAAAAATTATCCTAGGACTATGATCTTGATATGCTTCATCAAAATTAATTCCATTTATCATTTCACAATAACCAATTTTCGTGTATCTATGAGTTTAGTTACTAATGTAGTTTATTCCCTCTCCCGAAGAAAACAAACCGGTAGATCAATATTAAATTGCTAGCATCATTACTCAACAATCAATATCAACTTCTAAAAATATAGAGAATTAAAGTAAACCCCCACAAATTTCGTAAGCCTTCCGACTCTACTCCCGTTTTTGTTATGAATCCATTATCTAATGTTAGATCTCATCACCTGAATTATGAAGTAATTAACTAAACATGCAAAATATTGGCTAGATAATCTACAAGAAATAATCTCACGAATTCACAAATAGATAACAAGAAATAAATTAATATGAAACAGTCAAACAAGAGTTAACATGAATCTATAGTCTTGATCACATCCTAGAATCAAAAGATTTAGCCTAACATAATTGTTTGCAAATCTATAGACAAACTTGTAAACAAAGAGTTAAACATGGAATTAAGAACAAAACAAAAAGCACTAGACTATAATGATGAAACCCTCTTGAGTAGATGGATCCGTCTTCACAATCTCGAACCCTCGTGCGATCATGGTTGATAGAAGTCTCATGTTGTTCTTCATGTAGCGGTTTATTTTCTCTCTAATGTGTTCTATTTTCATGCTCATGTGGTTTCATACGGTCAGGTCGTGTGAGCTTCCTTTCCTTATTTTCTTCGCATCTTTGTTTGTCCCTTGGCTTTTGATATTATGGTCCGGGTCATTCTACTGATATCCTTCAAATATAGCTCCGTTTTCTATAAAAGTACACAAGAATACACAGTATCACGCTCAAAAAGAGAAACCAACCTAAACACACTTAATATCCATGCAAATGTGTCAATCATATACCC
Organism: Rehmannia glutinosa; assembly: GCA_016081115.2. Taxonomy (NCBI): domain Eukaryota; kingdom Viridiplantae; phylum Streptophyta; class Magnoliopsida; order Lamiales; family Orobanchaceae; genus Rehmannia; species Rehmannia glutinosa. The sequence goes on along the minus strand of JABTTQ020002471.1, from coordinate 272,364 downwards.
AAATAAACCTCTAAATGTATGCATATTTCACACGTATCATGAGGATTCGACTTCACCTTCAGAATGCTAAGTTTTTCGGAATGAGTGGTTTACCTTGCATGAAGCAAATGTGTTACCTTGTAGTTTCTTTGAGGCTTGTGATTGACTCCTGGACCGAAGTACGGGAGGGGCTTCTTTTCCCCCAACAGCGGCTGGTGGAGAATAATATGTGGCTACGTCTCAGATCATGGGTAGGGTGATTTTACTTCCTAGAGTGCGTGTCATTTTTAAAGATTAGTATTTGAATGAGGTCGCCTCCCAGAGTGCAGAAGGGGTGACTCTTCTTCCTGAAGCATGTAACATCACAAGAGAAGAGTCATTTCTCCCAAGAGCGCAAAGGAGAGTATTGTGTGGTCACCTCCTGGATCGCAGGCAGGGGCACCTCTACCTCCTGGAGCATGTAGCTTCACTAGATGTGAGTATTTAGTTGGAGGATGCCTCATTTTGAGATATGTGGCCACCTCCCGGACCAAAATGCTTTGGAGTGGTGACTCTACCTCCTAGAGCACATAACATCACTAGAGGAGAGTATTTAAATGAGGTCTCCTCAAGGACCAAAGCGCGGGAAGGGCGACTCTTCCTCATAGAGCATGTAACATCTCTAGAGGAGAATAATTGAATGAGGATGCCTCCCGAATCGAAGCACAAGAGGTGGCTCTTCCTCCTAGGAGCGCGTAGAAATGCTAGAGGAGCATATCTTTTCTAGGAGCGCCAAGGAGAGTCTTGAGAAGCTATCTCTTAGATCGTAGATAGGGGCCCCCCCCTCCGTGAATGCTTTGGAGGAAGGTCTCCATCTCCAAGACCGCCGTAGGGGAGCGTTTTCAAATGCCGCAAGATCGCCTCCTCTGGGAACACCGAAGGAGGGTCTTCGCCTTTGGGACCGCCAAAAGGGAACATCTTGTACAACCGCCTCTTGGATCATAGATAGGGGTAGTGATGGATATGAGGTGGGTTTGGGACGGGTTTGGCTAAAAACGCAGGCCCGTCCCCACCAGAAATATTGGAACCAGGACCCACCCTGCTAGAAAAATTATACCCAGGACTCACCCCCCCGCTTAGACATAGGACCCACAGGGTCCGACCCACTAGACCCGCCAAAACAAAATTTGGTTGAGCAAGCGGACGATGGGGTGGTCTAATGGTCAAGGTTGAATTCAATATTAATAAGAATTTCCAAAGTCCAAGCAACTCACTCCAAATATAATATGTCGATCGAAAGTATAGGATATTGTCATGAAAATGAATTAGTAATCAAACTAGAATTAGAGTTCGTGGATTCTCCATTGAGAAATTCTAAATGTCTCAGTTGCATAGTGTCATGAACAATCTCTAGAGAAAAAAACAGAAAAATATTGATCTAGTTGATTGGATTAGTACTATATTTTTTTTAAAAAAATAGATCTAAATAACTATATATGGGGTGGTCCGCTATACCTATACATTACCCAACCCGAACCCGACAATTTTCGAGAAAATGTGTCCATATATCGACACGAGTCGATTTTCAACCCGCCCCATTGTCATCCCCAGACAGGGGCGTCCGTTTTAAGATCGCCGGAGGAAGATGGGATAAAAGATCATGCGCAAGGACATGAGTTATTGACGAATAATTGCACATTGTAGTCAAGAGAAAATGGTGAAAATCAATTGCAACTTGTAATAATTATTTGAAATTAATGCAATGAGAAAACTTGGCTCGCAGGCGGGGAAATACTTAAAATAAAATTATTTTACACCACATGGGCGGAAAGAGCTAGTAATGAAAAGTAAACAAGCATGTAAAGGTCCCCCATAAAGGGGTTAAAATCGATGTGTGGGGGAGATGGTGAGTTCTACGGCTCCTAAAGTTGCAGGGCTTGATCACTATCTTTCTGAGGAGTTCACCTCTCTTCAATGTCTCCATAAATTATTTTGATGACTCCAACCACAAAAAACCAATAAATTATTTTGATGACTCCAACCACATGAGTTTTTTGTCTTTCTTTGGTGCGTGGCTTGGGGCGGCATGGAGCTTGGCGGAATTCGTCTTCCTTCTGCCCAGGATCCTTGCACAACTTGTGTTAATCCACATAGTCCTTTAGGTTCCCTTGTTGAATCAACTTCTCAATCTCCATCTTCAGGTGGAAGCAAGATTAAATAGCCTATCCTCTAGCGTGGTGGTAGCAATAGTATTTATCAGAATTTGTTTTGTTGGGATTGTCTTTCACTGGAGGGGAGGTTCTATGATCCCCTTCTTTTGTGCGACGATTAGCACTTCGGTTATGGGTACATTCAGGAGAGTAAGTTGTGACTCATGGTTTCTTCTCCCACTTCTCTTCTATCACCTCTTCTAGGTTGGTCCTTGTCATTTTCTTTGGCCTTCCGCTTTAGACTAGACTCGGGCTAGTGGCCTATTCTACTCAAATATGCTTTTCGATATGGCTCAATAGTTCCTCCAATAAGGCATGAGGATTCGGTGAAGACTCGTTCGGGCATTCTTGGCGAAGGTTCCGTTGCGGGATTCCTACCAAAGTTCTCAGATCGGACATTAGCGACTTCGTTAAACGCTTTCACGAATTTCATCATGTATTCCCGTAAGGACTCCCCTTCCTTTTGCACGAGTTGGAACAAGTGTGATCTAGTCCTGGGAAACTTTTTGTTGATGAAGAATTGTTGGATGAAACACTCAGTAAGTTTGTTCATCCCAAAGATGGATCCAACTAGGAATCGGTTGAACCAGGTCAATGCGTCTTGGTAAATGTAGTCCGCAACACGTTATAGTAGGAAACACCCGTCATGTTATGGAGGTTAGCCTTGGTGTAGAACTTGTCTAGGTGCTCCCGAGGATCTCTAGTTCCATTATACTATGGGAGATTGGAGATCTTGATGCCTAAAATGATTAACTCGACCAAGATGGCCGAGCAAGTGGACTCTTCCTCATTCGAGTGGTAGCTCACGTGTTGGTTTGACAAGTATGCACTACTTGCGACTCCTCGGTACATGCGTAAGTGTGGACCCGTGAGTCTTGGCTACGCTCTAGCTTCTCCTCCAACGGTCTTTGTGCTAGTCTTCTTGATTCTCTCCCCTGTTCTTCGTTCCCTTCTATCTTTTTCCCTAATTTGGGGTCTTCAGAGAATGGCGGAGCATGAAGAGGTCTCCCAGCAGCTTCCACCGTATAATGGTGTCTTAGAGCTTTTGGGGCGTCTTCTTCAAGCATGGCTTCAAGGGCTTCTCGCGTCAAATGAATTTTTTCCGTGGGCGGAGCCCCTATAGGAGGAGGGGTGGCACCTCTCTTGGAGGAGGAGGAGGCGGCGCCCCTTCGGGAGGAGAGGGGATGGCCTCCCATCTTCCAGGCGGTCTCTCTTCTTGCTGGTTTCCTGCTCTGACCTCAGAGACTTTAGGGTCAGTTCCAGGGGCTTAAGATCTGGTATGCATCTTCGTGTCCTGGAAGTTCGCACATACAGTTCCAAAATGATGCTGCTTAGATCTGTTGATCACTCTAAGTCAAGGTTTCTGATAAAAAAAGTCCAACTTCTTCTCCTGAGCTGATAGTTTTTCGAATGGGAACTTGCTTGCAACACTAGCAAACATTAGACGGGCCATGGGGTTATCATAGAGAGGCCCTTCCGACGCTCAAACCAGAATATATAAGAGAAAATCCAGAGCACATGCAACAATAATTGAGAGCAATTAATTGTGAATACTTACAAATGGGAGGGAGATACCTTTTTATACATGGGTTGATGGGTCGCATGACCCTTGTAGGATAAAATGAGCAGCGTGGAACCACTGGGGTTAGCCTAGTTGCCACAAGTTTTACTCTTTAATGAATGGACCCGGTTCGAGTCTCTGCAATGACGTGAGTCGAATTTAAAAAAAAAGTGAGCATCGTGGGTTGGATATAGAACTGAGCCACATGAACTGCTTAATAATAGTTTAGGCCAATTGATAGTATTCAGACCCAATGATAAGGATTTGTGGGTAAATAATTAAATAATGACATAATTAAATAAATGAAGTATACTTACGATTTTACTCCAACACTATGCACAATGTATCTCTGACCATTTCCAATCGTGCTATAAAACGCCAAAATAGAGCGAAATCACCACTCCAATGATGTGCTATTCCTCGCTATAAATTGGAGTAATCTATAGTGCTCCGCCGATTTGGTGCAATCTTGTTCATGTCTATATGAAATTTGCTTTTTTTTTGGTTTTGTATGCTTTTTATAGATTTAAGGTTTTTGTTATGTGTAAAAGTGTAAAAACGACTTACTTTTTGTCCCGATCTTATATTTTCAAATTTGAAATTTTTGTTTCTTATTTAATCTAATGTATAGGATGAAAATTCTAATTCGATAAATTAAATGACTATTAATGTATAATTTATGCTTATGTTCCATTCGTATTATCAATGTTGTTTGTGCCTTTATCTACTTTAATATCATATTTGGTCAATGGCGGAGATGGGGTGGGGGACAAACACCCCTCTTTATTAAAAAGATTTTTTTAACTTGGTAAATTTTCTTAAATTATTTTTAGTTAATATTTATGTGCATTTCTTTTAGTTTTTTATCGGTCCCAACCCAATTTCGTGTATCGGTCCACCCCAAAATAATTCCTGGCTACGCCATTGTAAATTCGGAATCTAGTACAATTTCGTTATTAATTACCTTTTTTTTGAGAAATTTGTTAGCAATCATTTATCTCATTATAAATTATATTATACCAATAACATAATTTATTCAATTAACTAAAGTAAAAGATAATTAGATTTAGATTAAAATGTTATTAGATGCATGTTTGATGAAATAAAATAGGGAATATTCAAAGAATATTCTTTCTAATACAAATTTGAATTAAATGTGTTGGAGATGAATATGAAATTTGGTACAAAAAAATAGTATAAAAGGTGTACCAAAATAAAGTTATGGTTGGAGATGGACTTAAAAGCATGTGTCCAAAAAAAGATAGAATCTAATTTTGTCCTCTATATACATTAACACGAACAAATTCCAGAACCAACACAGTGTGCGAGGAGGGCACAATTAAAGCCCGAAATTGCGACACTTTTTGGCAGCGTAGTTCATGCGCACCCAAAGTCGTCGTCTACAACTCTAAATAACATAAAAATACTATTATCACCATAACTCATTGTTTGGAATTGCTTTGGCTAATATTTATTATATTAACTTATTATATTCACTTTTTTGGGTTCGCGTGGGTGCTGCAAAAAAATAACGACGTCCGATGGGTTCATTTGGTCAATTTTATTCGAATAAATTTATTATTTCAAACTTAATTCACAAAAACTATTTGTCAAACCGCTAACAACGTCGACATTTAGACGGATCGGCCGCGGATCGATGACATTTTCGTAATAATAATAGCGGTGTTTTAGTAGTTTTTCGATCACATGTATTAGCACTCCTTAAAAACGTATTAGTCGTCATTCTAAAAGTATTAGCGATTCTTCCGAAATGTATTAGTAGTTTTTAAGAAAAGTTTTTTAGTATTTATCCCGAATATACTCACCCAAATGTATTAGTTGTCCTTCTAAAAAGTATTAGCTTCTTCTAAAATGTATTAGTAGTCTCCGTGAATATAATTAAATTTTTATCCCGAAATATATTAACGATCTTTACGAAAAGTATTAGTCGTCCTTCTAAAAAGTATTAGCGATTCTTCAAATGTATTAGTAGTTCCCTTGAATATAATTAAATTTTTCTCCCAAAATGTATTAACAAATCATTCGAAAAGTATTAGTCGTCCTTCTAAAAAGTATTAGCGATTCTTCTTAAATGTATTAGTAGTTCCCAAGAATTCTTCTAAAAATTAACACCCATGAAGTTTGATTGTGTATTAGCACGTACTTCACTTAAAAATATTTAATAGTTATCCGAAAAAGTATAGTTGTTTCCGTCAAAAGTATTACTTGTCCCCGTAAAATGTATTAGTTGTTACTCCCGAAAAAAATTAGTTTTTTCCCTAAAAGTTTTTGTAATTCCCTAAAAGTATTAATTCTTCTAATAAAATGTATTAGTTGTCCAACTGAAAAGTATTAGCAGATCTCCTAAAAAGTATTAGACATTTTCAGTTATTGGATTTCATTTCAACCACATATAATGATCACTATCTCTTGTCCCAACACCATCAATGTACTGACCAAGAAAATCAAGCTTAAAATCGATCAAACCGACCGACTATGCGATTTACGCAATGAATCAAAACGCTCCTCTCTTCTTTGGGCGATTCAACTAAGCTCCACGAACCGGCTCTTCAAGAAACACACCACCCCGCGATTCGTGCAATTCGTCGCATTCTTCGATCTTCTTGCACTGAATCGGTCGTGCTTTGTCAGAACTGCGATTGGGAAACCCACAAGAATTTTGGATCTATACACAATCGGAGACCACTTGAGGGGTTTAATGGGTGCCCTTCGTGAGAGATGATGGGTTTTCTAGGGTTGGATGATTTGGGGAAAAAGAGTTTGGATTTTGGATTTGGGAATGATGATCGGGAGCGCTTGGTCGGATTGGTTGTTGGGGCTCCGTCATCACGCCCAAACGGGACGCGACGAACGATCCACAACTTAAATACAATAACCAAACAAATCCATAAATATCAACGAACCCAATGAGACAGAGTCTAAATAGCGTGAAATAAATAACGAGATACAAGTTACAACTTAAAGTCTACAATCCATCATCCAAATTACAACCCGAAAATCAACAAAATAGCAACTTAAAGTCAAAGGGTCCTACGCCCCTTAATTACAAACCCGAATGGAACGAAATACAAAAGTCCGACAACAACATAAGATAAGAGTCCAATCAACAACAAGAAATAGTAAATCCAACAAGCGTAGTACAAGGTCTCAATCCGAGCCGGTTCAAAGATCTCCAACGAAATTCTCATCTAAGGTTTGAAAATAGGTGGGGATGAGACAAAAATCTCGGTGGATGGGGTGATCGGTAATGCGAGTGTGGCGCAATATAGTTAATGTGAGAAAACGATTTATATGAAAATGCGTGAGTATGATGCATGAATTCACACACGATGCAAGCGTCGTGATAAAATAATACAATAGTATATTTATACGATTCAAGAAAACATTCATGGTCACACAGGCACCATGTGATTGATCCAAGACAGTAGGATTGCGTGCGGAAGTGTAACGCCAATCCTATGCAAGGCAAATAATGGTTGCGTATGGAAATGTAACGCCAACCAAAACGGGTCCGATAACTCCGGAATCGTGTGGATCGGAACAACGATTCCTTCGTTCTTCCTTGTAACTCCAAGTCGGTATGGTCCAAGACCTAAGCACCTTATCGCTCCGTAGGCAAAACAAAATCCACGAGTGGAGCTTGCAAGGCTCGGATCCATGTCATAATCATGATTATACCTCGATCACTACGACCCGCTTCCCTTGGACAAACTCCGTCCCGCCTGCGGGATTAGGGCGATGGGGCGGAAGAGTGGAATAGCGGCCGAGCTGCCGGTTCTATCCCGACGTATCCATTCCGATTGTGATCTCGACACACCAAGTTGACTCGGCGAAAGTAATTACAATTACAGCGTGATCGAATATTATTGATTCAGAAGCGATTTTAGAAAGATTTTTGAAAAACGCGAGTGGCAATTATGGCGTTGATGGAATATTTGGATGAAGATGATCATTGGAAGGATAAGAAATCTTCGATATCTTGAAAGATTAGGTGGAACATGAGTCCTGTTATAGATTCAAAATCGCAAGGCGGGAAGTCGCTCGCGATCGTTATTAATCGGTCAAATTGATCCGATAAGTCAAGGGTTTTTGGGAAAGTAAAATACTTTAATTAAATCTCCAAGTCAGAGGGTCCAGGGCTATTTTAGTAGAAGAGAAAATAATTTGAGTTAGGTCCTTTATAAAAGAAAAATTGTAATTTAGCCCCGTTTTGTAAAAACTAACACTTTTGGGGTTAAAAATTGAATAAATAAATATCTCGACCTTGAACAATTAAGAGGCCAGTTCCTAAATTCTCCAATTGTCTATAGATACAGGTTTTTAAAATTTTGAGGTCAAGATTTTGTAAAATTCTCACATTGGCCCCAAATTTGTAAAAATTGCCAATTCGGACCTTAAGTTTTAAAAATTGAACTCACAAACCGGAAGAGCTTTTAATGTGATTCCAGTTGGAAAATGTCACTAAGGTTAGTAGGATATTGGGACAAAAGCAGTTTTTAAAAGAAATATGTGTAGGTCCTTTAACTTTTGAAAATATCATTTTTGTCCCATTTTGAAATAATTGTCTTTAAGGCTTTTAGGGGTACAATTATTATGAAATTTGAACCTTGGGTCCAAAATATAATTAAGTTATAGTTAAGTTAGTATTTCCAGGTGCATGGGCTGCATAAGTCCTGGAAATTTCATTTGGGTCCTCAAGTTTAGTATTTTATACATTAGTCCCTCAATTTTAGTAAAATTACTTTCCAAGCCCTAAACACTTGGATTTTTGGAATACTTTTAAAATATGTAATTCCCAGTACCTTAAGAGTAAAAATTTCAAATTTTAAAGTTTAGGTCTGGTGCAGTTTTAAAAATTGCAAAGTAGCCCTTAAACTTACAAAATTTTACAATCTAGTCCTTGGGCTTTTAAAGGTTGATTTTATTTATCTTAAAACTCTTAAAACTTTATTAAAATGTCCCAAAGTCATTTTTGGACCTGAGTACAGTCCCAATTTTATAAATTTGCAGAGGGGTCCTTTAACTTTCATTTTCTTGCAATTTAGTCCACCAACTTTCCATTTTTACATTTTTAAGTCCAAAATTGAAATTTAATCAATTATGCTCGACTTTTCCAAGTTATAAGGCATCCAAAACATAGATTTTAAAGATCATACACATGCATGTCCAATACATACAAGAATTCATCAATTAAAACATTAAAGTGTACATGCATGCACCTAAAATTCAATAAATAGTAATTTTGAGCAACTCTTGAGAATTTTCATGATTTGATATATAAAATTGACATGCAATACATAGATTATATATATCTCAAGGCTCATGATCAAATTTTCTACATGCATTTAATCAAAATACCTAAAAGTTGGAAAATATTTTTCCACCCACCTTAAATTTGGAAATTGTGAAATAAAAGGATAATTCACAATTTTTGGATGAGGATTCTTAGGTCAGCCCCTAAGTCAAGAAAATATCAAAATTTGGAGTTAGAAAAATGAGAGAAAAATTAAGGAAAAAAAAAGAAGGAAATAAGGAAATGAAAAGGACTACACTTTACCTTGTGTAGTAGATGTTCGGAGACTAGTCGAAGCTCAAAATTTGGAAATTTTGGCTCAACTCCAAAATCTCCTAAGGTCAGCCCCTATTTCTCAAAAATGAAAAAGGGGTGTTAAAATTTGAAAAAAATAGGAAGAGTAGGAAAGAAGGGTCTAGTACTCAATTCTTACCTTGTAGTCTAATTTCCTCTACTATTTCTTCTTCAAGCTTGAGGTCCTTCTTCAAAAATGTTGTCAAGCTCTAATCTTCAAGGTCTTCTAAATGTACCTCCAAACCAAATTCAAACTTAAGTTAAGAAGGTGGAAGAGATGAACAATGTGATATCAAAAATGGATTGAAGATAAAAGTTCTTACCTTGTATGATGATGGTTCGATTTTTAGTGAAGAATAGGAGGAAAATGTTGAAATGTTTTCTAAGTATAGAAGAAGAAAGTGAAAGGAAGAATAGAGAAGTTGGGAGTTTTTAGAGAGAAGGAGGAGAATTGATTTGGAAGATCAAATGTGTTGGTGAAATTTGAGATGAAATTTTTGTGTAATTAGGCCATATGGCCGTCAGCTCAACATAGTGAGAGAGGGAGAGAAAATTTTGTTCAAATTGTGTCTTGTAATTTGCCTCATGCATGGGAGATAAAGTGCAAGTCAAAGTATGGGCTTGAATGATGTTGGGGAATATTGAGAAGAATGTTGGTAAAGTGGGAATAAGTTGGGAAAAATAATAATAAAGAATTGGTGTATAAGATGATGTGTATAATGTTTGAATTAATGATATAATTATACACAAGATGACTAATATATGGTGTAGGTGTACAAGAGTTGGATGATATTTTTACTCCAAAAATACCATGTTGGCCGTCCACTTCAAGGGTATTATGGTAATTCCATATATTTTTTTGTCCCAAATTTGATGATAATAGATGAAATATATCAATCTCCAAAATATTTAGTGATTTCCTTGATCACTTGTAAGTCTCATGATCACTTAATCTAAATCAAAATCTTAATTCTATAAGGTAAAAGTCTCTAAAATAAATAGTCTCTTAAAATTCTAAGGTGACTAATAAATACAAAAATAGTAATAATGATCAATCAAGTGATCATAAATGAGGAATATAATTAAATAAGATCATGATCACAAGTAATTAAATAAAATAAAATAAAATACAAAATGTATATATTATTAATAATTACCCATCAAAATGACGCGTAAAATAGTCGATCAAAAGTATAAACGACAATAAGGATCAATTAATAGCTCGGAAAAAATCGGGCTTCACATCCTCCCCTCCTAAAAGAATTTGGTCCCCAAATTCTTTTGAAATAGTTCTGGATATTGATTCCTTATGTCTTCTTCCATCTCCCACGTTGCGTCTTCGTCTCGATTGTGGTTCTGCCACACCACTTTAACCATCGGAATTTCTCTCATTACGCAACTGTCGTATCTGCTGATCAATGATCCGGGTTGGCCTATCGGTGTAGGATAGATTTTCCATTAGAGGAGGAGTATCTCGGTGATGATATGCTCGGGATCGGTTGATACTTCTTGATCTTGACACGTGGAATACATCGTGCATTCCCGCATATGGTGCTTTGGTAACTCGAGTCTGTAGGCTAACTTCCCGATCCTCTGTAAAATCTTGTAAGGTCCAACATATCTCGGACTCAACTTGCCTCCTTTCTTTGGATTGATCAATCCTTTCCGTGGTGAGAGTCTGAGAAATACTTCATCACCGACTTCAAATTCCAAATCTTTTCTTCTCTTGTCCGCGTAACTCTTTTGGCGGCTCTGAGTATGCGAATCCGCTCCTTGATCGACTTGACCTTATCCATGGCCTCCCGAACTAAGTCGACCTTTGGAATCGTGGCGACTTTCGTTTCTCTTTCGAGTCCATTGGTCGTCAATCTCCCAAAGTAATGGGGATCTACATTTTCGCCCATATAATGTCTCGTAGGGTGCCATCACAATCGTGGCCGATAACTTATTGTAGGCGAACTCGGCTAATGGTAAGTGCGAATCCCAACTTCCTTGAAAATCCAAGTGCGGGCTCGCAACATATCTTCAAGGGTTTGAATTGTTCGCTCGACCGTCCATCGGTTTGTGGATGTCTTCTTTGTCTTTGAAACTTAGTGAGGTACCCAATTCCTCGTGCAAGCACTTCCAAAATGCGAGACAAACCTCGGGTCTCTTCGGATACTATATCGATCGTACTCCATGCAAATCGAATGATTTCTGGATATAAGTCTCATGCAAGTTTCGCAAGCTATCGGTTTTACGGATGGGTAAAAGTGTACAGATTTCGTGAGTCGGTCTACAACTACCCAAATAGCATCATGGCCTCCTCTGGTCCTTGGTAGATCCGTCACGAAGTCTATCGTTATATGTTCCCATTTCCACTCGGAATTCTCAACGGTTGTAGTAAACCGGATGGTCGTTGGTGTTCTGCTTTTACTCGTTGATAAGTCAAACATCTCGCAACGAATTCTCGCCGCTTGGTTCTTCATGTTTACCCACCAATAACTCCTTTTCAAATCCTTATACATCTTGCTTCCTCCAGGATGTATAGTGTATTTCGAGCGGTGTGCCTCTGCTAGATTTTATTCCTAATCAAGCCGTCATTCGGTACACACACTCGATTCCTAATCTAATAACTCCATCTTCGGTATCGAGAATTCTGATCTTTCTCCTTTAAGTATCTTCTCCTTCAGCTTTTGAAGATGTGTATCTTTCTCTTGTGCTTCTTTGATCTCATTCAAAGATTGGGTGTAATCGAAATGTTAGCACATGAAATCGAGTATTGGTTCTCGTCGATTCCAATTGCTCACTCTTTTAATGATTCCCACTCTCGAATCATAAGTCCGCTAAGCTCGCCTTTTCTCGCTTGAGCGTCTGCTACGACGTTAGCTTTCCCGGATGGTATTGAATATCAAAGTGATAGTCCTCAATCAACTCCATCCATCTCCGTTGCCTCAGTTGAGATCTTTCTCGGGAGAATAGATACTTCAAGCTCTTATGATCCGTGAAAACCATAAATGTTGCTCCGTAGAGATAGTGTCTCCATTTCTTCAACGCGAAAACTATCGCCAATTCCAAGTCATCGTTGGATAATTGGCTTCATACGGCTTGAGTTTTTGTGATGCATAAGCGATAACTTTTCCTTCCTGCATGAGCACTGCTCCTAGTCCTTCTTTTGATGCATCACTGTAGACGACAAAGTTTTCGGTTCCTTTTGGAAGGGCTAAGACTGGAGCTGTGTAAGTCGTTTCTTCAGCTCTTGGAAGCTCGCCTCGCACTTGTCATTCCACTCAAACTTGACTTGCTTCTGGGTTAGTCGAGTGAGTGGTCCGGCGATGGAAGACAATATTAACGATTCCGACGTACAACAAGGTGAATGTATATTTATCTCTATACACTGTTAATTTTTTAAAATTTTATGTAATTGTAATTCCAGGAAAAATATTGCCCCTCCATCCTTCTGTTGTTTGTGTACGAAGAAACATGAGAAACAACGTTACTTTGATATTTAACAGTATAAATAGTATGACATTAGTGTTTATTTAGAACTGATTTGTTGTATATATTGTATTGCATATATGTTTGCTTGCAAAAACTCGAACACCTTCCAAGATGCTTTGAACGAAATTTATTAGCGAAACATTGTATGTGTAGTTTTATTTTAATGTACGTTTAATGTGTGTTTACTTGTATACGTACATTAATGAAATCTTTAAAATACAATTTCTTGTGTATTTATATATAATGGGGTGTATGTAATCGTGAAGCCCCGATTTTTCCGAAGCTATTAGTTGAACCTTATTGTTGTTTATACTTTTGATCGACTATTTTACCGCGTCATTTTGACGGGTAATTATTAATAATATATACATTTTGTATTTTATTTCATTTTATTTTATTACTTGTGATCATGATCATCACTAATTCTATTCCTCATTTATGATCACTTGATTGATCATTATTACTATTTTTGTATTTATTAGTCACCTTAGAATTTTAAGAGACTATTTATTTTAGAGACTTTTACCTTATAGAATTAAGATGTTGATTTAGATTAAGTGATCATGAGACTTACAAGTGATCAAGGGAATCACTAATTATTTTGGAGATTGATATATTTCATCTATTATCATCAAAATTGGGACAAAAAAAAAAATATATGGAATTACCATTTTACCCTCATAGTGGACGGCCATGATGGATATTTTGGGATAAAAATATCATCCAACTCTTGTACACATACACCATATATTAGTCATCTTGTGTATAATTATATCATTAATTCAAACATTATACACATCATCTTATACACCAATTCTTTATTACTATTTTCCCCAACTTATTCCCACTTAACAAACATTCTTCTTATTCCTCTCAAATTCAAATTGACCCACACTTTGACTTGCATTTTTGTCTCCATGCAAGAGACAAATTACAAGACACAATTTGATCAAAATTTCCTCTCCTCTCTCTCATACTACACGGCCATTATGGCAATTTTTGCACAAAATTTTCATTTCATTCTCATCAACACATTCTAATACTCAAAGCCTTCTCCTCCTTCTCTCTAAAAACTCCCAACATCTCTCTATTCTTTCTTTCACTTTCTTCTTCCATACTTAGAAAAAAATTCAACATTTTCATCCTTATACACCAAAAATCGAACCACTATACTACAAGGTAAGAAATTTTAGCTTCAATCCATTTTTGGATATCACATTGTTCATCTCTTCCACCTTCTTAACTTAAGTTTAAATTTGGTTTTGGAGGTACATTTAGAAGACTTTGAAGGTTAGAGCTTGACAATATTTTGAAGAAGGACCTCAAGCTTGAAGAAGAAAATAGTAGAGAAAATTTGACTACAAGGTAAGAATTGTGTCTTAGACCCTTCTTTCCTACTCTTCCTATTTTTTTCAAAATTTTAACACCCCTTTTCATTTTTGAGAAATAGGGGCTGACCTTAGGAGATTTTTGGAGTTGAGCCAAATTTCCAATTTTTGAGCTTCAACTAGTCTCCAAACATCTACTACACAAGGTAAAGTGTAGTCCTTTTCATTTTCTTAATTCCTTCTTTTTTTTCCTTAATTTTTCTCTCATTTTTCTAACTCCAAATTTTGATATTTTCTTGACTTAGGGGCTGACCTAAGAAGCCTCATCCAAAAAAATTGTGAAATTATCCTTTTATTTCACAATTTCCATAACTAAGGTGGGTGGAAAATTATTTTTCCAACTTTTTAGGTGTTTTATTAAAATGCATGTAGAAAATTTGATCATGAGCCTTGAGATATATATAATCTATGTATTGCATGTCAATTTCATATATCAAGTCATGAAAATTCTCAAGAGTTGCTCAAATTTGCTATTTATTGAATTTTAGGTGCATGCATGTACACTTTAATGCTTTAATTGATGAATTATTGTATGTATTGGACATGCATGTGTATGATCTTTAAAATCTATGTTTTGGATGACTTATAACCTGGAAAAATCGAGCATAATTGATTAAATTTCAATTTTGGACTTAAAAATGCAAAAATGGAAAGTTGGTGGACTAAATTGCAAGAAAATAAAAGTTAAAGGACCCTCTGCAAATTTCGAAATTTGGGACTGTACTCAGGTTCAAAAATGACTTTTGGACATTTTAATAATGTTTTAAGAGTTTTAAGATAAATAAAATCAACCTTTAAAAGCCCAAGGACTAGATTGTAAAATTTTGAAAGTTTAAGGGCTACTTTGCAATTTTAAAAACTGTACCAGACCTAAACTTTATAAATTGAAATTTTTACTTTTAAGTTACTGGGAATCCCATATTTTAAAAGTATTCCAAAATCCAAGTGGTTAGGGCTTGGAAAACAATTTTACTAAAAATGAGGGACTAATGTGAAAATATTAAACTTGAGGACCCAAATGAAATTTCCAGGACTTATGCAGCCCATGCACCTGGAAATACTAACTTAACTACAACTTAATTGTATTTTGGACCCAAGGTTCAAATTTCATAACAATTGACCCCTAAAAGCCTTAAAGGCAATTATTTTAAAATGGGACAAAAATGATATTTTCTAAAGTTGAAGGACCTACACATATTGCTTTTAAAAACTGCTTTTGTCCCAATATCCTACCAACCTTAGTGACATTTTCCAACTGGAATCACATTAAAAGCCCTTCCGGTTTGTGAGTTCCGAATTTTTAAAACTTAAGGTCCGAATTGACAATTTTTACAAATTTGGGGCCAATATGAGATTTTATAAAAACTCGACCATAAAACTTTAAAACCTGAATCTCTGGACAATTTGGAGAATTTAGGAACTGACCTCATAATTTTTCAAGGTCGGGATATTTAATTATTCAATTTTTAACCCCAAAAGTGTTGGTTTTTACAAAACGGGCTAAATTACAATTTTTCTTTTATAAAGGACCTAACTCAAATTATTTTCTCTTTTACTAAAATAGCCCTGGACCCTCTGACTTGGAGATTTAATTAAAGTATTTTACTTTCCCAAAAAAAAAAAAACCTCGACTTATCGGATCAATTTGACCGATTAATACCCCGATCGCGAGCGACTTCCTCGCCTTGCGATTTTGAATCTATAACGGGACTTATGTTCCACCTAATCTTTCAAGATATCGAAGGTTGCTTATCCTTCCGATAATCATCTTCATCCAAATACTCCACCAACGCCATAATTTCCACTCGCGTTTTTCAAAATTTTCCTAAAATTGCTTCCCTGAATCAATAATACTCGACTGCCTGGTTGACTGTCTGTAATTGTAATTACTTTCCTACCTGAGTCAACTTGGTGTGTCGAGCTCACAATCGAATGGATACGTCGGGGATGGAACCGGCAGCTCATTTGCTATTCCACACTTCCGCCCCCATCGCCCTAATCCCGCAATCGAGGGACGGAGTTTGTCCAAGGGAAGCGGGTCGTAGACGAGGTATAATCATGATTATGACAGATCCGAGCCTCGCCACTCTCTATCGGGATTTTGTCTTTGCCTACGAGCGATAAGGTGCGGTCTTGGACCATACCGATTGGGAGTTACAAGGTAGAACGAAGGAATCGCTTGTCCGATCCACACGATTCTCGAGTTATCGTCCCGTTTTGGTTGGCGTTACATTCCCGCACGCAACCGCTTACCGCTTTTGCATTGGTTGGCGCCATGTCCGCACGCAACCATTAATTGCCTTGCATAGATTGGCGTTACACTTCCGCACGCAATCCTACCGTCTTGACCGTATCACATAGTGCCTGTGTGACCATGAATCTGTTTTCTTAAATCGTATAATTATATTACTTAATAATTTATCATGACGCTTGAATCGTGAAACCATGCATCATACTCACGCTGCTTTTCGTATAAATCGCTTTCTCACATTAACTATATTACGCCACACTCGCACCCGATCACCCCATCCACCGAGATTTCCGTCTCATCCCCTTTGTTTTCTAACCTTAGATGAGGATTTGGAGATGCCGAACCGCTCGATTGAGACCTTGTACTACGCTTGTTGGATTTCTCGTATCTTGTTGTTGATCGGACTCTTTTCTTATTATGTTGTTGTTGGACTTTTGTATCCTAATCAATTCGGGTTTGTAATTGAGGGGCGTATGATCCCTCGACTTTAAGTTACTACCTTGTTAAATTTCGGTGTAATTTGGATGTTGGATTGTAGACTTTAAGTGATAACTTGTATCCATTATTTATTTCCTCACGCTATTTAGACTGGTCTTATCGGGTTCTCATTGGTATTGTCCGGAATGTTAGTCCGCTTGTATTTAAGTTGTGAATCGCTCGTTCGCATTCCGTGTTTTGGGTAGTACCGCGACTTGACTCATTAAGTGTGAAATCAATTTCAAATTGGCATATAACCGTCTTATTAATATTTGAACTAAGTTAGAATGCATACTTTGAGATTCATAATCATACTTGTCTTGACTTAGTTGATTTGACGATTTCCTTACTCGCTCTTCCTTATTCTTTCTTATCTCTCCTCTACCTTTGGTGATCCGCCTTAGTTTGTTTTATCGTGATGGAGCCGACGCCGCCACGTGGTGGGATGTATTCCATGCCCGTGCCGGCGGGAATATTACCGGCACCGATGATTCATTGGCACCGAAAGCGAACGCACGACCCACGTAACTAGTCCAGAGCGCCAACGCAATGACTGACTTCGGCGCTTGGCGATAAGCCAAGATGAGAAGAACGAATCGACCATCTGTCATCAAGGACCGCGATAACACCATAAGAGCGCGGGAGGACCAAATCTGAGTATCCAGAGCGCTGGATAACATGAGGGAGAAAATGAAGAGGACGAGCGACGGTCGCCAAAAATGGGAGATCGATGCCCGTCTATCCGTAGATCACGCGATCGCTTGGAGGAGGCCCTCATCAAGCGATGACAAATCATTGAGGACCTTACACAGTGCCCGTCTCGGAGGGACGCCGCACTAGAGGCTGCTTTAGCGCCTAATGCTCGCCCATTGCCACCCCCGAGGCGGAACTCCGTACTGATCCCGAGGAGGATCCCGAGGAGGATCCCGAGGAGGATCCCGAGGAGGATCCCGAGGAGGATCCAAATCGACATTGAGAGCCGAGGCTGCTCCACTCGATGAGGCTCGGGGATTTGAGCAAAGGGGTTGGACTTTGTGGATTGGCGAGGTTGAGGCGCCGCCTCACCCGACCCAACCCCGATCATGTACATAGTGCGAGCGAGATGATGGCGATCTCACCGATTAGCTAGCGATTTTCTTTGTACTTTTGTTGTTGTAGTGTGTAATCCAAAGGTTGTACCTTTCATTATTGTACTAGATTCGGATGTATTTTGATTCCATGTATTTGACTTAGTATTCTCACGATGATGTACTTTGGGTATTCAATTTTATATTAATGGATATGCCTTTTGCCATTTATTCAAATCTTGTGTTGATGTTACTATCCTCGGTATCTTTTACTTTACGCGAATAATTATTGTATTCATTTACTCGCAAATCGCAACTAACGCTCCAAGATACGTAATGGCGTAACATCGAGGACGTGGGAGACCTCGTCGCGTTCCACGAGGAGACGACGATGTACCTGGGGACCGGTACCCTCTCCTAATTACCACCACCTCCACCACTGCGCGCAGAGACAATCTGACCGCACAAGCATTACAAAGAAATACGGTGTTTATGAGGCAACAAATGTGCAGCCTCAACCCCGTGCTCCCGAACTCCGCCCGAGAGGCGAACGATCGCACATTGGAGCGATTCTGCGGTTCGACCCACCAACCTTCCCGGGAGAGCCGGACGATGTGAAAGCGGAAGAATGGATAGAGAAGTTGGAAAACATCTTCAATGCTCTTCGATACTCCGACGAAACGAGAGCCACACTCGCCGTATTTCGTCTAGAATCGGCCGCTAGGGGACCGTGGAGGGCAGATTGAAAGGAGATGGGAACAGACCGAGTAATCGAACATGGGGAAATTTCTTGGCCGAGTTCAATGAACAAGATATTCCCAGTCGTGAAGGAAGCACGCCGGGATGAATTTCATAGATTGAGGCAAGGAACCTCGACGTGGCTCGATGAGTTCTGAATTTCACCGATTGTCCAAGTATGCTCTGGGACAATCGATCAAGAGGATAAGCTTTACAAGTTCACTCGAGGATTGAAACCGAACTTGAAACAGCTTGTTGACAATTGAATCGCAACCTACTCACCCGGCAGATAAAAAAGCGACTCTCGCATTAGTGCCTGGATCAAACCGTATTGGATGATTCAGCAGAGTAGGCCCTCGAACATTTTAAGAGGCCACTGTGGGGGGCTAAACTAAACCGCCGCTAAGTTTCGAAGGGACCGGTTAACAGACGATGCATACAAAGGAAAGAGACCGGTACAAGGAAAGCTTCCTGTCGAAATGTACGCATTGCCGTAAACCGGGACATACTGGCCGACAATCGGCGTAAACAAGGAAGGTGTTTGCGCTGTGGCGAAGAATCAACCCACCGCAAGATTGCCCAAGTACAATGACCGATCCAAACCAACGCAACCACGTGGCTTCGGGAACAAATGGGGTAATCGGGCAAGATGCCCGCCGAGCATTTGCACTAGCCGGACAGAGGCTCCGGAGGCAACGACGTGGTGGAAGGTACGCTTCTAGTATCTAACCACTACGCTAAAATATTGTTCGACCCTGGATCAACGCATTCATTTGTTGCACCGCATTTTGTACACAAACCGCATGCATGCATGGAACATATGCCTATATGCTTAGAAGTGTCAACTCCTATGGGTGCGAGTCGATAACGAGATATTATCTATAATGCATGCGGTTAAGATTGCCGAGATAAACTTTCCTGCCGATTTGACCTTATTACCTATATCCGAATACGACGTAATATTGGGAATGAATCGTTATCTCGCACACCATGCACAAATGGATTGCCATAACAAGTCCATTAAGCTATGTGAACCTGGAAAACCCGGCGTGAGATTTCGGGAAGGGCACGAGTTAAGATTGCCCCAATCATTTCAAAGAATGAAAGCGAGAAGGGCGATCACTAGAGGGGCTCGGGGGTATTTGGCGTTTGTAATTAACAAACCCAAGGTTGAGATACAAATCAACCAAGTACCTATAGTATCGGATATACGGACGTATTTCCACAAGAACTCACCACTGTCCCTCCGGATAGGGAAGTCGAGTTCACCATCGAGTGTGCCGGGGACCGCCCGATTGCCGTAACACCGTATAGAATGGCTCTTCTTGAGTTACAAGAGTTGAAAACGCAATTACAAAACCGATGGATGTGGGATTTATCCACCGAGTGCGTCTCGTGGGGAGCACTGTCTTTGTTCGTCAAAAAGAAGGATGGCACATTAAGACTATGTATAGATTATCGTGGACTTAATAGTGTGACCATCAAGAACAAATATCCCCTCCCGAGGATAGACGAACTATTTGATCAACTTCAGGAGCAACGGTGTACTCAAGTTTGATTTACAACAAGGATATTACCAACTGAAAATCCGCGAAGGAGACATTTCCAAAATCGCATTTCAAACCCGATATGGACACTACGAGTTTGTAGTAATGCCTTCGGTCCCGAATGCACCAAAGAAAGATTTATGGACCTGATGCATCGAGTCTTCCAACCTTATTTGGATCAATTCGTAGTGATATTCATTGATGACATACTTGTATACTCTAAGTCTAGAGAAGAGCACGAACATCACCTCGAAAATCGTTTTTTAGAGACACTACGAGAGCATAAGTCGTATGCTAAATTCAGCAAGTGCGAATTTTGGCTTAGTGAAGTCGCATTCTTGGGACATATAGTATCCGACGGGATTGCGTCGATCCTTGAAGGTGCAGACAGGTGGTTGAATGGAAACAACCCGAGTCTCAGAACGAAATCGGTTTCCTAGGACTAGCCGGATATTATCGAAGATTTATCCAGGACTTCTCTAAGATAGCCGGACCACTCACTCGACTAACCCGAAGCAAGTCAAGTTTGAGTGGAACGACAAGTGCGAGACAAGTTTCCGGGAGTCAAGAAACGACTTACTACGACTCCAGTCTTAGCCCTTCCAAAGGGAACAGAAACTTTGTCGTCTACAAAGTGATGCATCAAAAGAAGGACTAGGAGCGTGACTCATGCGGGAAGGAAAGGTTATCGCTTATGCATCACGAAAGCTCAAGCCGTATGAGGCCAATTACCCAACGCATGACCTGGAATTGGCAATGATAGTTTTCGCATTGAAGAAATGGAGACACTATCTCTACGGAGCAACATTCACGGTTTTCACGGGATCATAAGAGCTTGAAGTATCTATTCTCCCGAAAGATCTCAACCTTTGAGGCAACGGAGATGGATGGAGTTGATTGAGGACTATCACTTTGATATTCAATACCATCCCTAAAAGCTAACGTCAGAAGCGGGCGCTCTCTAAGGCGAGCTTAGCCGACTTATGATTCGAGAGTGGGAATCATTAAAGGAGCCGAGCAATTGGAATCGACGAGAACCAATACTCGATTTCATGTGCTAACATTTCGCTTACACCCAATCTCATGAGTGAGATCAAAGAAGCACAAGAAAAAGATACACATCTTCAAAAACGAAGGAGAAGATACTTAAAGGAGAAAGATCGAAATTCTCGATACACGAAGATGGAGTTATCGTGTTCCTAATCGAGTGTGTGTACCAAATGACGAATGCATTAGGAATAAAATCCTAACAGAGGCACACCGTTCAAAATACACTATACATCCCGGAGGAAACAAGATGTATAAAGATTTGAAACGGTTATTGGTGGGTAAACCTCAAGAACCAGGTAGCGGAATTCGTTGCGAGATGTTTGACTTGTCAACGAGTAAAAGCGAGAACACCAACGACCATCCGGTTTACTACAACCATTGAGAATTCCCGAGTGGAAATGGGAACATATAACAATGGACTTCGTGGACGGATCTACCAAGGACCGAAAAAGGCCAGGACGCTATCCGGGTAGTTGTAGACTCACTCAAAATCGCACACTTTTTACCCATCAAGAAAACCGATAGCTTGCGTAAACTTGCACATTTATATCCGAGAAATCATTCGATCGCATGGAGTACCCGTCGATATAGTATCCGACAGACCCGAGGTTTGTCTCCGTGATTTTGGAAGTGCTTGCACGAGGAATTGGGTACCTCACTAAGTTTCAAAGACAACAAAGACATCCACAAACCGATGGACGACCGAGCGAACAATTCAAACCCTTGAAGATATGTTGCGAGCCCGCACTGGACTTTCAAGGAAGTTGGGATTCGCACTTACCATTAGCCGAGTTCGCCTGCAATAACAGCTTATCAAGCCACGATTGGGATGGCACCCTATGAGGCATTGTATGGGCGGAAATGTAGATCCCCACCGCACCGGGAGATTGATGACCAATGGACTCCGAAAGAGAAACGAAAGTCGCCCTCGATTCCAAAGGTCGACTTAGTTCAGAGGCCATGGAGAAGGTCAAGCGATCAAGGAGCGGATTCGCACACTCGTAGTCGCCAAAAGAGTTACGCGGACAAGAGAAGAAAGGATTTAGAGTTTGAAGTCGGTGATGAAGTATTTCTTAGACTCTCACCACGAAAAGGATTGATCAATCCGAAGAAAGGAGGCAAATTGAGTCCGAGATATGTTGGACCTTACAAGATTTTACAGAGGATCGGGAAGTTAGCCTACGGACTCGAGTTACCAAAGACCATATGTAGGAATGCACGATGTATTCCACGTGTCGAGATCAAGAAGTATCAACCGGATCCCGAGCATATCATCACCGAGATACTCCTCCTCTAATGGAAAATCTATCCTACACCGAGAGGCCAATCAGGATCATCGATCAGCAGATACGACAATTGCGTAAGAGAGAAATTCCGATGGTTAAAGTGGTGTGGCAAAACCACAACCGAGACGAAGACGCGACGTGGGAAATGGAAGATGACATAAGGAATCAATATCCCGAACTATTCTGAAGAGAATTTGGGGACCAAATTCTTTTAAGGAGGGGAGGATGTGAAGCCCCGATTTTTCCGAAGCTATTAGTCGAACCTTATTGTTGTTTATACTTTTGATCGACTATTTTACCGCGTCATTTTGACGGGTAATTATTAATAATATATACATTTTGTATTTTATTTCATTTTATTTTATTACTTGTGATCATGATCATCACTAATTCTATTCCTCATTTATGATCACTTGATTGATCATTATTACTATTTTTGTATTTATTAGTCACCTTAGAATTTTAAGAGACTATTTATTTTAGAGACTTTACCTTATAGAATTAAGATGTTGATTTAGATTAAGTGATCATGAGACTTACAAGTGATCAAGGGAATCACTAATTATTTTGGAGATTGATATATTTCATCTATTATCATCAAAATTGGGACAAAAAAAAAAATATATGGAATTACCATTTTACCCTCATAGTGATTTGCCATGATGGATATTTTGGGATAAAAATATCATCCAACTCTTGTACACATACACCATATATTAGTCATCTTGTGTATAATTATATCATTAATTCAAACATTATACACATCATCTTATACACCAATTCTTTATTACTATTTTCCCAACTTATTCCCACTTAACAAACATTCTTCTTATTCCTCTCAAATTCAAATTGACCCACACTTTGACTTGCATTTTTGTCTCCATGCAAGAGACAAATTTCAAGACACAATTTGATCAAAATTTCCTCTCCCTCTCTCTCATACTACACGGCCATTATGGCAATTTTTGCACAAAATTTTCATTTCATTCTCATCAACACATTCTAATACTCAAAGCCTTCTCCTCCTTCTCTCTAAAAACTCCCAACATCTCTCTATTCTTTCTTTCACTTTCTTCTTCCATACTTAGAAAAAAATTCAACATTTTCATCCTTATACACCATAAAAATCGAACCACTATACTACAAGGTAAGAAATTTTAGCTTCAATCCATTTTTGGATATCACATTGTTCATCTCTTCCACCTTCTTAACTTAAGTTTAAATTTGGTTTTGGAGGTACATTTAGAAGACTTTGAAGGTTAGAGCTTGACAATATTTTGAAGAAGGACCTCAAGCTTGAAGAAGAAAATAGTAGAGAAAATTTGACTACAAGGTAAGAATTGTGTACTAGACCCCTTCTTTCCTACTCTTCCTATTTTTTTCAAAATTTTAACACCCCTTTTCATTTTTGAGAAATAGGGGCTGACCTTAGGAGATTTTTGGAGTTGAGCCAAATTTCCAATTTTTGAGCTTCAACTAGTCTCCAAACATCTACTACACAAGGTAAAGTGTAGTCCTTTTCATTTTCTTAATTCCTTCTTTCTTTTTCTCCTTAATTTTTCTCTCATTTTTCTAACTCCAAATTTTGATATTTTCTTGACTTAGGGGCTGGCCTAAGAAGCCTCATCCAAAAAAAATTGTGAAATTATCCTTTTATTTCACAATTTCCATAACTAAGGTGGGTGGAAAATTATTTTTCCAACTTTTTAGGTGTTTTATTAAAATGCATGTAGAAAATTTGATCATGAGCCTTGAGATATATATAATCTATGTATTGCATGTCAATTTCATATATCAAGTCATGAAAATTCTCAAGAGTTGCTCAAATTTGCTATTTATTGAATTTTAGGTGCATGCATGTACACTTTAATGCTTTAATTGATGAATTATTGTATGTATTGGACATGCATGTGTATGATCTTTAAAATCTATGTTTTGGATGACTTATAACCTGGAAAAATCGAGCATAATTGATTAAATTTCAATTTTGGACTTAAAAATGCAAAAATGGAAAGTTGGTGGACTAAATTGCAAGAAAATAAAAGTTAAAGGACCCCTCTGCAAATTTCGAAATTTGGGACTGTACTCAGGTTCAAAAATGACTTTTGGACATTTTAATAATGTTTTAAGAGTTTTAAGATAAATAAAATCAACCTTTAAAAGCCCAAGGACTAGATTGTAAAATTTTGAAAGTTTAAGGGCTACTTTGCAATTTTAAAAACTGTACCAGACCTAAACTTTATAAATTGAAATTTTTACTTTTAAGTTACTGGGAATCCCATATTTTAAAAGTATTCCAAAATCCAAGTGGTTAGGGCTTGGAAAACAATTTTACTAAAAATGAGGGACTAATGTGAAAATATTAAACTTGAGGACCCAAATGAAATTTCCAGGACTTATGCAGCCCATGCACCTGGAAATACTAACTTAACTACAACTTAATTGTATTTTGGACCCAAGGTTCAAATTTCATAACAATTGGACCCTAAAAGCCTTAAAGGCAATTATTTTAAAATGGGACAAAAATGTTATTTTCTAAAGTTGAAGGACCTACACATATTGCTTTTAAAAACTGCTTTTGTCCCAATATCCTACCAACCTTAGTGACATTTTCCAACTGGAATCACATTAAAAGCCCTTCCGGTTTGTGAGTTCCGAATTTTTAAAACTTAAGGTCCGAATTGACAATTTTTACAAATTTGGGGCCAATATGAGATTTTTATAAAAACTCGACCATAAAACTTTAAAAACCTGAATCTCTGGACAATTTGGAGAATTTAGGAACTGACCTCATAATTTTTTCAAGGTCGGGATATTTAATTATTCAATTTTTAACCCCAAAAGTGTTGGTTTTTACAAAACGGGGCTAAATTACAATTTTTCTTTTATAAAGGACCTAACTCAAATTATTTTCTCTTTTACTAAAATAGCCCTGGACCCTCTGACTTGGAGATTTAATTAAAGTATTTTACTTTCCCAAAAAAAAAAAAAAAAAAACCCTTGACTTATCGGATCAATTTGACCGATTAATACCCGATCGCGGAGCGACTTCCTCGCCTTGCGATTTTGAATCTATAACGGGACTTATGTTCCACCTAATCTTTCAAGATATCGAAGGTTGCTTATCCTTCCGATAATCATCTTCATCCAAATACTCCACCAACGCCATAATTTCCACTCGCGTTTTTCAAAAATTTTCCTAAAACTGCTTCCCTGAATCAATAATACTCGACTGCCTGGTTGACTGTCTGTAATTGTAATTACTTTCCTGCCTGAGTCAACTTGGTGTGTCGAGCTCACAGTCGGAATGGATACGTCGGGGATGGAACCGGCAGCTCGGCCGCTATTCCACACTTCCGGCCCCATCGTCCCTAATCCCGCAACCGAGGGACGGAGTTTGTCCAAGGGAAGCGGGTCGTAGTGCGAGGTATAATCATGATTATGACAGATCCGAGCCTCGCCACTCTACTCGGATTTTGT
This sequence comes from Rehmannia glutinosa, assembly GCA_016081115.2. Taxonomy (NCBI): domain Eukaryota; kingdom Viridiplantae; phylum Streptophyta; class Magnoliopsida; order Lamiales; family Orobanchaceae; genus Rehmannia; species Rehmannia glutinosa. The sequence goes on along the minus strand of JABTTQ020002471.1, from coordinate 246,263 downwards.
CTTTGCCTACGGAGCGATAAGGTGCCGGTCTTGGACCATACTTGACCGGGAGTTACAAGGTAGAACGAAGGAATCGCTGTCTGATCCACACGATTCTGGAGTTATCGTCCCGTTTTGGTTGGCGTTACATTCCGTCGCAACCGCTACCTTGCTTTTGCATTGGTTGGCGCTACAAGTCCGCACGCAACCATTAATTGCCTTGCATAGGATTGGCGTTACACTTCCGTACGCAATCCTACTGTCTTGACCGTATCACATAGTGCTGTGTGACCATGAATCGTTTTCTTAAATCGTATAATTATATTACTTAATAATTTATCATGACGCTTGAATGTGTGTGAAACCATGCATCATACTCACGCGTTTTTCGTATAATCGCTTTCTCACATTAACTATATTACGCCACACTCGCATTACCCATCACCCCATCCACTGAGATTTCTCATCTCATCCCCGCCGTTTTCTAACCTTAGATGAGGATTTCGCCGGAGATGCCGAACCGCTCGGATTGAGACCTTGTACTACGCTTGTTGGATTCTTCGTATCTTGTTGTTGATCGGACTCTTTTCTTATTATGTTGTTGTTGGACTTTTGTATCCTAATCAATTCGGGTTTGTAATTGAGGGGCGTATGATCCCTTGACTTTAAGTTACTACCTTGTTAAATTTGGTTGTAATTTGGATGTTGGATTGTAGACTTTAAGTGATAACTTGTATCCGTTATTTATTTCACGCTATTTAGACTACTGTCTTATTGGGTTCTCATTGGTATTGTCCGGAATGTTAGTCCGTTTGTATTTAAGTTGTGAATCGCTCGTCGCGTCCCGTTTGGGGCGTGACAAGAATCGTAATTATTAAAATGTTTTCTAAAACCATAGCACACGCCCCGTGATACTACGAAAAATAGATTGCTCTACTATGATACTTTTAACCAATGTTACAACCGCCTTATTATGTTTGTATGTTAGTGTACCGTTTCTTGTATATTCGTATACAATTTCTATCAGTATTTTCTTGTCTATCATGTTCGCCTACATCAATAAACCGATATTCCTTATGTGTAGGTATTTTGCTTGGAAAACTAATTAATTGTTTATTGATTTAGACAATGCAGATACACTAGAGAAAGACTAGAGATTTCACCTGGTTTAACAAAGTATTTTGATCCCAATAGTTGAACAAGACAAAATACCACGCATAGGAATGGAATTTCCATCATTACGAAAGGCGTACAATTCTATAGGGACTATGGCTCGTATAGTGGATTCGACATTCGAACAAGTACAACGAGAAGGTTCAGAAATAAGGACATTCATGTCCAATATATAGTATACAACCGAGAAGGGTTCAAAAATAGTAAGGTTTCACCTCCAATTGGTTCCAATGAAGAAGATGATCCGCAGGAGTTCAACATCACGTACAAGGTCGTCAACATAGGAGGCAACACAAAGATGTGTAACTCTCAACAAGCTTTGGTCGATTTCCATAGTTGTCTTGGGCTCGCCAAGGTGATATAGAGAAATTGTCATCTTTGTCACGCTTACTATCAGAAGAAAAGCAGAAACTACTACTCGAACAAGAGAATGAAAGGTCCGTAGTTGGCAAGCAAGCAGTTATTGAAACCTATTGTGGGACAACATCAGGAAAGGATATCAATGTATTGCCACCACAACAAGCAAAAAACAAAGGTAGTGGCGGCCGCATGAAAAAGTCGTATACAAAGTCAAAGGGAGAAAGCTATCAAAGCAAGCACAAAATTGAAGAGACGATGTGGTATATGTGGCGAAGTCACAACCCATAACAGTAGAACATGCCCCAAACGTTCAAAAACCTAATTAGATATTAACCATTTTCAATCAACAAAGACTTGCATCAAGTTTTACTATGTTTTCAATGTTTCTTTGCATCAACAATAATGTTTCGTTAGTACATTTCTTGTTTGGTTAGTATGTTATCACCGCTCATTACAATTTTTTTTTATTCAAATTTTTGTGTACAAAATAATCGCATTAAATACACAAAGTGAACATGTATATATACTACAGGTGAAATATGACATATACATCTGAAACAATATTGAACCAAATCACCAATGTACATCGTGAAAATACACTAAATCTACAAAGAAAAATACTAATTATACAACATTCTCGATGCTAATTATACCATATAAATACACTAATTATATAGCAATCTAATACTAATTATACACCAAAACGATATTCGATTTTAGAATTGCAAATCAAAATACACTAATTACACAAAGATTCTAATACTAATTATACACCAAAACGATATTCGATTTTTCGATTTACAAATAAAAATACACTAATTGTACAGAAGATTCTAATACTAATTATACAAAGATTCGACTATGATGGGCGCAAATTAACAAACATTAAACCACACACACAACACACGTACCAATTAATTAAACTCGCATTAATTACACAATTCCAACAAAAATGATATTCGATTAGACCATAAAAAAACAACCAACAAAGAAAATCGCCTAACTAGACCATTGTAGCATTCACAAAGATAATTCGACACGAAAAGCTAAGGAAATAAATAATCCAACAAAGAGAAGCGCCAAAATAAAATAGTAACATAGAGTTAATACACGTTCATACTAAAAAGGTGATAAAATCACATAACATCCTTCCCCATCCGAACTTCCTTGCCTCCATCGAATCTTTTCTCTTTGCTCATTGTTCTCTTGGCTAATAATCGAGTAGCAATACTTAATGCGAAGGTTAGATATTAGATTCCCACCACCCTTTTTAGCCCGAGCCCCAACCTCTTGCGCCCGCCCATGTATGTCTCCATGTGGCGCATTGCAAAAATCCCACAATCAACTTTGTTCATTTGAGTCCCTCCACGGCATAGACAACCTACTCAATTTAGCATTTTTGACGACCCATGACATCTGATCACAACCCCTCAAAGAAAGATATAATGAAAAAACCCGCATCTAGAAACAAATACAAGTAAACACAACATTAAATCAACAATAAACAACACATGGGTGTAAAGCAAGAATACTTCATTAATCGTGCGGTGGATTTGCACTATATATACAATAAAAAAACACCAAGTGAACAGAGAGACATTGAGTAAAAATATATATCATGTATACATTAAATTGCACTAAATACACAAAGTAATACTACAATATGCGTGCATGAATTTGCAATGGAAACCATACGGACCGTAAAAAGTTGAAAAATCTCCAATGATATGTACTTAAAAAGAAAAGTAGCTTGTGGCACACTCCAAATTAATACTAATAAAAAAAAATCTTCTAAGTTTCAAAACATTTTTTGCAATTATTTCATTGAACTTAACGAGAACTTATTACTTCCAAAAATTCCCACACTAGGAAGCCTCCAAGAATGTCGAGCATTGCAGTAATAATGTGTTGTGTATACATTGAAATTGCACTAACAATACAGTAAATAATGCATTTTGCATGGACTTACCAAAATATGTGGACCTTTATACATTAATTTTGCATAGTTGAGAAAAGCTACTAACCAAATCCTCGGGGTTTATCACAAGATGTACCGCCAACACCCGAGTTGTCTAAAATGTGACAGATTTCTCCTCTTTATATCAAACACGATGACAAATAAGTGCTCACTCTTACATATAGGGAAGAAAAACGCACAAAAAATACCAATGAATAAATCAACCACAAAAATGATGCTAGTGCACGTACAATTAAACTAACCAACTCAATTTTTTGTAGTTTTGCGGTGGTCTCAACACCCACTTCAACATCAAAGCTTGTAGAGAAAATTGCCAACGCAGACTTATCATCAAGCCTATACTTGGGGACCACGATACTATACGTCTACAAAACCGCCAAAAATATTTATTAAACCCCAAATACAACAATGAATCTTACAAATGAATAAAATAATATCTTACATTGAGTAGGCCGTAGCAAAAAATCTTGTGGGTGCACTTTCGCTCCTCAAACTCTCGCGCGCATTTAAAATCATCGACCACACGGAAACCACATCTACTGAGATACATACTCTCCATGCCTTAGTGACTCCATCTCTCTCTCCATAGCGATCTATCACCAACTTTGTATACCAACTCCTCCCTAACACAAGTCATAAAATATACATGAGTTTATTGTTAAAAATGAATGTCACCAAATGTAAAACTTAGGAAAAAAAATGAAAAAGTTAATTTACTGCACTCCTGTTTTCTCAAACATCCATTTAGCCACCATTTGCATTTCATTAGGATCCAAACTTGGATCTATCTCATGTGAACTAGTACACAAACCAGCGACGGAGCGCCCACAAATGAACTTTTCTTGACTTCTTTTGGCCGATTTTCGATGCGGCCTTACCAACCTCCTTCCCAACATTTACATCGGCCGACGCTTCATTCCCATGTATGTTTCCCTCTTTAGCATGCCCGCCGACATCATTCCTATCTTGATCATCCTTTAAATTAAAAAAAAGATATTATAATATGGAAATCATAGGCATACAAAAAAATAAACAACTACACAATAAAAATAAACATTAATACAAAGATACTAGTACAAACTAAAACATTAATACAGTTTAAAACAAGTTACAACATTAATAATAAAATAACACAAACTCACGCAGGGCTTATCGCCTGGTACCGTCTCTTGTTCCAACGATGCCTCACGAAAAAACATTCGAATATTGTCTTGAAGTTTCCATTACGGAATCCCACCCTTCCATAACACCAACTTGTGTTAACCCAATACTGAAGCTTGGACCGTCAAACGTCTTCGTAAACTCGTTCCTCCTCAACACAACACTTTCTATTTTCTCCAGTATAGCAATGTTCTCAGGATTATTCCAGAAAGCTTCGTTCTGCTGCGTCGCACTACCGTCACCCACGCCATCCGTGACGCGTTGCACATCCCCCCGCTTGCCACTAAAAAAATCAAGTTCCTGGCAGCGTCCCTCATCCTCCCAAAAACTGAATCAGAAGACACATCATCCGGTGCATTCTGTAATATGGAAATAATATCCACGACATCCGTGGCAATACAAGACAACTTGGACGCCAACTGTGATGTCAACTGCTGCAAAAAACCAAAAGAAAAATTTACATGTAAGATTACAATTAGTTTACATATCACTTCATAAACGTAAACAATTGCAAGAAACATGAATTCAATTAAAACAATTTATTGAGAATACAGTGAACCTGCTCTAAAAACACATGTAAATTAGTATGCTGTAAATATTTATTAACTAGGTATGTAATTAGTATGCTGTAAATATTTATTATCTAAGTAGAACTATCACACTAAGTAGCACACTAAACAATAATTAATTATACAGTGAACCTGCTCTAAATACACATGTATTTGTGATATCAGAAACAGTAACCTGCTCAAAAATACACAGAAATTTGTAATAAGCCCCAACCTCAGTGGTGTTTCAAAGATTTTTCCAAGCAAAATGTAGATAACAATGACTACGCAAAAGTATCACACTAACTAGCACAACCAACTAACAGTTAATTTAGTAACATGCACAATACATGAAGAATTCAAACCTCATCCCTAATGTAAACATAATTTTACAAAATAACATAAATAAACAAAACTAGACCAATACCTGAACACCGCCATCAAGCATATTGGAACCTTGGATATTGTCATGTTTCTCAGCCGGAGCATCCATCATGGCATCATTACAACCGGAACTGCTCTCACCATCATAAGGGCCATCAACAAAACCAAATCCATATCCCCCATTGTTTAACTCAAACGAATTGCGCTCCTTTATTTTATCGGTGCTCCAACCCAAAAAACTTGGAATTCCTCTTGGCATGTCCCGAGCGCCAACCACGACTCTGTCCATGTAAAGCACCTTCAAAAAGAACGGGATATTAAAAAAATTAAAATTATAAAACTAACACACTCAACACAAGAGCCAAAAAAAAAAAATTACCGTGAGAAACAACAAAGGACCATTGAACTCAGTCTTCTTAATCGATGACCCCCAATTTATCCTCTTCTCAATGAGCGTTTTCAACGTGTAATGACACCAGTTAAACTTCCTAATGTTACTAACGTCCTCCAAACAATTCAAAATCAATGGATTAATATACCCACCCTGCATAGCTCCAATAATAATTTGATCAACTAAAACGGTAAAATATCTCCTAAACCATACCCCTCCATCCACACAACGCACTATTGTGTGAAAAAAGTTGCGAACAATTCGCCATAGTTGCTAGAGCTCGACTTGATTCGAAGTTTGCTTATGAAGATGTAATTTGTTGCTTGTGTAGATGTGTCATGGTGTTTTTATATACCATTAACTACATAAGCAAGTCATAAGCAACAAACACATACTACATAAGCAACAATCATATACTACATAAGCAACAAATATACACTACGTATGCACACCGAATACATTAACTACATAAGCAAGTCATAGCAACAAGCCCACACTACATAAGCAACAAACCTATACTATATAAGCAATGAATATACACTACGTATGCACCACGAATACATTAACTACATAAGCAAGTCATAAGCAACAAACTCATACTACATAAGCAACGAATATACACTACGTATGCACCACGAATACATTAACTAAATAAGCAAGTCATAAGCAACAAACTCATACTACATAAGCGATAAGCCTATACTACATAAGCAACGAATATACACTACACATGCATCACAGATACATTAACTACGTAAGCAAGTCATAAGCAACAACCCTATACTACATAAGCAACAGAGAAATATTTTTGAAACTGAAACACTAGAGAGAGAGTGTGCGTGAAGAGTGGGTGAAATCGCGTGAAAGAGGGAATGCAATCTCAATAACTGATTCTATAATGCAAAATGACTACCCTACCCTTCTTAGTTGCTGAAACAAAAAAAAATAAACATAAAAACCCCCTAAAAATCTGGACCACCCAAAATTGTTAATCTATGGTTAGAATGTGTCCTCATTAACTCACCCCAAGTAGGAGGACCTATTTGATCCATATCCTATAACTCAGTTTCCAGACTTACGTTTGATTATGCCTGAGGACAACTGTAACACCCGGAAAAAAAAAGATGTGTATTTAATTAGTTATATAGCCCATTAGTGAATTTTTATTATTATTGGATTTATTATCCAATTACATGGCCCATGAAGAATCCTAAGATGCTTGGGATACTAGCTATGGTAATCGTATTAGGACTCTTTCGTTATTAGGGTTTTATTATACAACATTAGAGAGGACAAAAACAAAACGCTCCAGCTTTATTTCTCTCTGCGCCATTCGGCCCCCATCATCTACCACACAACCATGACGGAGTTTCTCTTCAACGACATGATCCCTCAATTGTCTTCCCTATTTCATTCTCAACTCCTAAGGTAATTTACTTCTAAATTTCGAAACCTAATCTATGCGGTTCAGAATATTATAAAATTTTAATATCTTATTCTTCATGACGTTTTTATCGTACGGATAAAATTTCATATTAATCCTATGAGTACTTTTGTAGTTATTGAATTTTCAAACTAAGATGCTAGAATTTATGCTATTCCCTATTTTCGTTTTAGAAACTCCAAAACCCTACTTATACATATCCAAAAGTCGTGAAATTTTAATATGTTATGTTATCATATGTTTATAATATTCAGTTAAATTTTCATATACGTTTGAGTTGTATGTTATTTTATATGAAATTCACATTCACGCTTTCCAAATCTTGAATATACTCTGTTTCTGAATTACAGATTTGAAGAAACCATATATAAAGATCTTAAAAATACTTGAAATTTTGATGTGTTATGTATTATAACGTATACTATGTACCTCGTGATAAAATATCAAATTATTCCAAATTATATTTATTTAATTAACTAGTTTCCAAAATATTACAGTTTTAGCTATGACAAAAGGTTCAGTTTATGAAATTCAAACCCTAAAGTTAACGAATTTTAAATATTATGATTTTTGGATATGTTATACTATGGTACGTTTATTATACGTAGTTAAAATTCCAGATCCTATAGTACTATATTTATTTAAATATGATTTTTCTTCCATAGTTGTGCAGGATTTTGTGTTACAACAATTTCAGTTTCACAAATTCAAAACCCATAGCTAAACATATAGAATCTTTGTGAAATTTTTATATGATATCTATTTTTGAATATATTATCTACTGTAAAAATATTGAATAATTACAGTAAACGGTTTATGGAAAATATTATTCGATCCAAACTGCGCAGAGATTTAGTATTGTTCAAACCTACCAAGTTGAACCCTAAACCTTAGGAATATACTGTGAGCTTCCAAGAATTTTATTTTAGTGCTTCCTATATCGAGATTAATACTTAAGTTTTGACTTCTAGGAACTAAGATGTATATATATCCATGTTACGCGACGAGGATGGCGTGTTCTGAAGTTCAATAGGGATATTGCATCAAATCATTCACTATTTTTCAAGCAAAGTTTCAAGGTGGGGATATTCTATTCACTTATTATTTGTCATTTTTAAATACTTCGTATATGTGTATTCATTTATGTAAAATGTGGAATAAAAGAAATCATGTTAGCCAGGGGCCGTAAGAAGGTCCGGGATCAAAAGTATCCTCGAGGTGAACCCACAATGTTATAATTAGTCCGGGGCATAAAGAAGGTCCGGGATCAAAAGCATCCTCGGGTGAACCCAGCATGATTAGTCGGGGTCAGTAAGAAGGTCCGGATTAAAAGTATCCTCGGGGTGAACCCGCGATACTATAAAGTAATCGGCCGCCAAAATAAAAGTTAAAGTACATGTTGAATGTTTATGACTATGCCTATTGTTGTATTTAATTGTGACAAATGTATCCCCATTGAGCGAATTGAAAGCTCACCCCATATTTATTAACACTTTTCAAAGTTGAGGAGTCGAGCGAGGATTGGAGGCGGTGGATGCAAGTCAATAATTTTATTTATTTTACAACTTTAGGAAAATCTTATTTTATTAATGAATTTAAGTTACTGTAAACAATTAGTATTTTATTTTTGGAGGACCAATATTTTATTTTGAATACTTTGTTTATTTAGACGCAAAATTTTATAATTAGACTATATTTTATGAAATCAGAGTGGCGCAGCGGAAGAGTCATGAATTATTTGGGATTTATTAATAAAATGGTTCTCGCTTATTTTTGAGATGTGTCTTATTCATAAGCTTTTAAATACGCTTTCTTATTAAATTAAGTTACTCATGTATTTTGAAAACTGGGGCGTTACAAGTGGTATCAGAGCAGGTCCACGGTTCTGTAGACTTGTTAAAAAAAATGTGTCTTTTTAAATATTTAAAGGAAAAAAAATAGTATAGTAACATCCACCTCCGCCATATCTCGCCGGATTCCTTAAGGTATGCAAATTTATTATATCATTACTCAATTTATTCATGTTTTGCCATGTCACAATATTATGCAGCACATATTATTCATGTCATTATGTCTTATTGCTTTTATTTAATACTCCTCATTGCATGCGTACTTGCTATATTAGAAGAACGAACTCTAGGCTAGCTCCTCGCGTTTAAAAAAAAATTGATTTGTTGATGCATACACATGTACCATGGAGCTAGTGACTACAAGGTTTGGATATACTGTATGGGAATATGAAAAGGATAATATAGACTCTAGAGGACTTGGAAGAGGACCCTTGTGATAGAATACATGATATTCATTACGAATTTATAAGCGATCGAGAATGTTAGGACTGACTATGAGTAGATTACTAGCAACATAGATTATGGATAGACTTTAGTGGCTTTCGAGTTGAATATTCATGATTTACGTCATGTTCATTTTTCAAGAGTTAATGATAATACATTGATATAGTTATGGTGTTAGTATATCACTTGGAAAGACCGTGATTCTTGTTCGGGTGTCTAAAGTCATGAAACTGAAGGTTAATAGAAATGATTTAGAAGTGGATTTATATGTTATAGGAATGAGAGATTTTGGTGATCTTAAGCATGCACTAACTTCATAAGAGTCAATAAAGTACATAAGAAGATAATGTTTTAATGCATGAGTTTATTATTCTACGGAGCAAAGGCTAGTACAGTACCCTGAGTTATGTCAGGAAAGAAGGAAAAGTTTAAGAAAAGAAATTGTCTAAGGTATTTGGATATTGTTGTAAACTACCAATCTTTGATTTGATAATGATCAATGTATTAGTTATTCGAGACTATGTAATATGTTTTATAAAAAAAAAATATTTGGGATTTCACATGATAGACTAATAGATTTCACCATTGACTTTTTACTTTGGACGACACAATATGAAATTCACCAAATAGAATGGAGACGAAGGAATTATAAGAGTTAAATGTACAATTACAAGAACTATTGGTTAAAGGACTTATCTGACTTAGAGTATCGCTATAGGAAGAGCTAGTCATGTTTCAAGACGAACGATGGGACTATGGAGTGTATTGACAACATGGAGGATTTATGTGATTATAAAACAAGTACCCGTTGCTAAGGATAAATGATTCGTTTGATTACTTAAAGGAGTTATTGTCTTAAGAAGGATAGATTTGAGGTCTCAATATCACCCACTCGAATTTCAATAAGTTTAAGTTGTGGTTAGACTGTAATATTTATTGGTCAAGTTGGATCGCATGAGGAATATAAGTCGACCTGGTTAAAGCCAAAGTTGTTAATAATGACGTTTATGATTGCGAACGATGTTTGGAGTTTTTTAAGACTCTATAGGTATTACATAAGGTTTATATAATGTTTTTTGGATATGAATATACCAATGACCAGATTGACAAGGAAATTTGGCAAGTTCCGGATGATGGGGAAGTGTGAAGACTATTTTCAAGAACATAAAGGAGAGTTGACCAATAGAACATGAACAATTGATGAAAGAGTTTTCTAAGTTGAGAATCGAGGTCTTAACACCTTTTAGTGGATTGAAATCAATTATTGCAACAATGGTTGAAGGACTTGTACTTAGAGATAAGATTAATGAGACACAAGTGACTTATTAGTTTTATGCAAGATGAGTAACCATGATCTAATCGAAAACCTCAACATATTTGCTTTAGCTTCTAATGGTGCATTAGGCTACGAAGGAACATTGGTTATACCCAAGGAGGAATAACTAAGAATGAGATATTAGAATGAGCACATGGTACATCGTACACGCACACCCACGAGTTACGAAGATTTATCAAGATATGTGAAATATATTTTGGTGAAGGGATATGATAGGAAATATTGGAACTTTGTGGATAGATGAATGACACGTCAACAAGTTAAAATCAAGCACCAACGATTGTCTAGATTTTTGTTAAGACACTTGATACCCTCGAATGAAAGTTGAGAGCATATAAATATTGAATTTATTGTAAGTTAGTCGCGATCTACTAGGAAAAATCACGATGTGGGTTATTTTTGACCGATTGACCAAATCTACACACTTTCTACAGATGACATATGGTTTAGAGCAATTTGCCCAATTGTACACAAGAGAAATAGTGAGACTATTGAATATAGATACTAGGTTCACCTTAAATATTTGGAGAAGCTCGAAAAATTTCATGGGAATAGAGTTAAGTTTTACTACAACCTGTCATCCACAAATGGATGGGCACACTGAAGGAACAATGTAATTCTATAGAACATGTATTTTGGTTTTGAAGGATGATTGAGACGCATATTTACCTTTAGTGGAGTCTGCTTATAACAACAATTACTAGGACACAATTGAGCCAGTACAAGGCAACTTGAGAATGAGATGATGAGATTGTAGCAAGATACTTGGACATTATTGGAGTTTGAATCAAGTTAACTAAATTTCGAGGACAAATTTTTTTTAAGAGGGGGAGTTTGTAACACCCGGAAAAAAAAAGATGTGTATTTAATTAGTTATATATCCCATTAGTGAATTTTTATTATTATTGGATTTATTATCTAATTACATGGCCCATGAAGAATCCTAAGATGCTTGGGAAACTAGCTAGGGTAACTATATTATGACTCTTTCGTTATTAGGGTTTTATTATACCACATTAGAGAGAACAAAAACAAAACGCTCCAGCTTTATTTCTCTCTGCGCCATTCGGCTTCCATCATCTACCACACAACCACGACGAAGTTTCTCTTCAACGACATGATCCCTCAATTGTCTTCCCTATTTCATTCGAACTCCTAAGGTAATTTACTTCTAAATTTGAAACCTAATCTATGCGGTTTAGAATATTATAAAATTTTAATATGTTATTCTTCATGACGTCTTTATCATACGGATAAAATTTCATATTAATACTATGAGTACTTTTGTAGTTATTGAATTTTCAAACTAAGATGCCAGAATTTATGTTATTCCCTATTTTCGTTTTAGAAACTCCAAAACCCTACTTATACATATCCAAAAGTCGTGAAATTTTAATATATTATGTTATCATATGTTTATAATATTCAGTTAAATTTTCATATACGTTTGAGTTGTATGTTATTTTATATGAAATTCACATTCACGCTTTCCAAATCTTGAATATACTCTGTTTCTGAATTACAGATTGAAGAAACCATATATAAAGATCTTAAAAATACTTGAAATTTTGATGTGTTATGTATATAATGTATACTACCTTGTGATAAAATATAAAATTATTCCAAATTATATATATTTTAATATTAACTAGTTTCCAAAATATTACGCTTTATCTATGACAAAAGGTTCGATTTATGAAATTCAAACCCTAAAGTTAACGAATTTTAAATATTATGATTTTTGGATATGTTATACTATGGTACGTTTGTTATACGTTGTTAAAATTCCGATCCTATAGTACTATATTTATTTAAATATGATTTTTCTTTGTGAAATTTTTATATGATATCTATTTTTGAATATATTATCTCTTGTAAAAATATTGAATAATTACAATAAACGGTTTATGGAAAATATTATTCGATCCAAATCTGCAGAGATATTTAGTATTGTTCAAACCTACCAAGTTGAACCCTAAACCTTAGGAATATACTTGTGAGCTTCCAAGAATTTTATTTTAGTGCTTCCTATATCGAGATTAATACTTAAGTTTTGACTTCTAGGAACTAAGATGTATATATATCCATGTTACGTGACGAGGATGGCGTGTTCAAGTTCAATAGGGATATTGCATCAAATCATTCACTATTTTTCAAGCAAAGTTTCAAGGTGGGGATATTCTATTCACTTATTATTTGTCATTTTTAAATACTTAGTATATGTGTATTCATTTATGTGAAATATGGAATAAAAGAAATCATGTTAGCCAAAAGAAGTCCAGGATCAAAAGTATCATCGAGGTGAACCCGCATGTTATAATTAGTCCGAGGTCGTAAGAAGGTCCGGGATCAAAAGCATCCTCGGGTGAACCCGCAGATCTTAGTCGGGGGTCGTAAGAAGGTCCGGATCAAAAGTATCCTCGGGGTGAACCCGCAAAGATTATAAAGAATCGACCAAAAATAAAAGTTAAAGTACATGTTGAATGTTTATGACTATGCCTATTGTTGTATTTAATTATGACAAATCTATCCCCATTGAGCGAATTGAAAGCTCACCCTATATTTATTAACATCTTTCAAGTTGAGGAGTCTGAGCGAGGATTGGAGGGTGGATCCAAGTCAATAATTTTATTTATTTTACAACTTTAGGAAAATCTTATTTAATTAATGACTTAAGTTACTGTAAACAGTTAGTATTTTATTTTTGGAGGACCAATATTTTATTTTGAATACTTTGTTTATTTAGACGCACAATTTTATAATTAGACTATATTTTATGAAATCAGAGTGGCGCAGCGGAAGAGTCATGAATTATTTGGGATTTATTAATAAAATGGTTCTGCTTATTTTTGAGATGTGTCTTATTCATAAGCTTTTAAATACGCTTTCTTATTAAATTAAGTTACTTCTGTATTTTGAAAACTGGGGCGTTACAACAACAACTCCGACCCCTCATCGCTGCCGCCAAAGTAAACTGCGAGATGCACGCACTAGTCAGTGTTATGGTAGTATCCATAATATTTTGAATTGGTATAATGTAAAGGTGGTAATTAGGTCGGGCCAGAGAGGAAAATCGGGCTAGGTTGACTCGTCCCAAAATTTCGATCGAGCCATTAGGCTGGGCTAAATAGGCTAGGTCCTTTTCGGGCCTCCATATTTGAGGCTCAGCCTGACCTTTATGTTGGGTCGAGCTCAAATTGTCAGCTCTAGTATAATGATTATATATTGGTTTTAGGATTCAAGTTTAATGATTATGTATTGGTTTTCTAAACTCCAAAATTATAGATGTGATTTTTTTTTAGTGAGAACTAGGTAAAAGTAACACGTGATTTTAGATTTTTCAATAGTGTAAAACGAAGAAGATTTCTAGAAAATAAAACCAAACATGCCATTTGGAAATGTAATAGCTCCAGAAAATTTTAAAAATATTATCACATGTTCAAATAAAAAATTATTATTGTGACAACAAAATTTTCCTAGTTCAACTCCATCAAGTTAGTTTTAATAAATAAAAGCTAAAAATTGAATAAGTTAAAAAGAACTTTATGGGTGTATTTGGATGGGGGAATTTGGAAGGGGATTTGGGATGATGGATTTGAAATCCTTAGTTAAACCTACACCCTAGTTTGACTTACCAGTCCAAATCATTGGATTTCAAATCCATATAAGTTTTAGTTCATTTTCAAAGGATTTTAAATCCTTCCCAAAACCTAGTAATTTGAAATCAATTCTTTTTTTCTTTATGCACTCTTGCATATTCACACACACAGTGCACACACTGGCCACTGCACATGCTTACACACACACTGCCACACCACACTGCACATTTACACACACTTCATACATTTACACATACTTACACACACTGCATACATTTACACACATTGCACACACATAGTTACATACACATTGCACAAATTTACATGCACTTACACTACACACACTGTATACACACTATACACATTTATACACACTGCTCATACACTAACACACACTGCACACATTTACACGCTCTTACACACACTGCACACATTTACACAAATAATACACACACGACATACATTTACACAATCTCTTTCTCACATATTCATATTCACACATAATATAAGTTATACATTTTATATTCTTATTAGTGTATAAAATTATAATAATTTATAAAATAATAAGATTTCACTTTTATTTTTATTTATTAAATGTTAATTAAAAAAATGAATAGAGCTTTTAATTTTTTTAATCAAAATCTTATGATGGATTTGAAATTTCTACACAAATCCACATCATCCAAACAAGAGGCAAATTTTAAATTCAAGGTATTTGAAATCCATTCATTTTCAAATACATTAGATTTGAAATTCCTCCATCCAAATGCACCCTACAACCATAGAAATGAATTTTGATGATGAAATCATGAAGATTAAAATCCCCATTTTAGGGCTTTAAGTTTCGGCCATTTTGAAATTTTGGAGCGATAGATTTTTGTTTCACTTTTTGTTTATAGATTGTGTTATATCTAACTAGTAGGAGCATGATTATGTGTTTTAATGTTGTTTTAGAAATGAAAAACACCCCCTTTTATGAATTTGAAGTGGACGGCTAAAGGTGTAAAATTTTAGGTTGATGTTTTGTTTGATTTGAGCATGATCAAGTGCAGTTTAAAGGTTTAATGTGATGATTCTAGACTTTGTTTTTGATTTTGAGCTTTATTTAAATTATGATGTTTTAAGCATGATATTAATGGTTTAAGATGATATTTAGAAGGTGTTTAGATGAATGTTGGAGAAAAAATAGGTAGTAGATGGACTTGAACAATTAGTGATTTTTGGCCTCTTTGATTCACCATTTTTGAAAATAGAAGCTTAAGACTTTGTGGATGAATATTGATGAATATAGTCAGTTTTAAAATTTATTTTTGACAATAAAAAGTGATTAAAAATTTAGTGCTTGAAGTTAGAGAATCGAAAAACCGAACCGAGGGTGAAAAACGGCGAAAATGCCCTCCAGGGTCGCCGACCGTTGGCCACACGGAGATGGCGGCGATGCCACCACGGTGAGGGTGGCAAAGTGGTCTTCCGTGGAAAAAGGGCTGCCATGGTGGAGTAGAGTGAGTAGATAGCTAGGTTGTTAGGGTGGGCAGTTGAGTGTAGAAATAAGTATGTAAGAAAAAGTGACCGATTTGACGTAAAAGTGACGTGATGAGACATGTACTTTTTCACGCAAACCAATGTTACTTTTTGAAAAGTTAATGGTATGTGTTAGGTTAGTAGGTTAGAGTTACGAGGCAAAAAGATGGCGAGGTGACATAAAATAATTTTTCGGGAAACATGATATATTAGAAATATTTTCTTTAAAGATGACGTGACAAAAATATTTTACGAGATTTTTCGAAACGATGTGTTATTTTTAAAAAAATCGAGATTTTAAGGTCGAATTATGATTATATAAATTAAGGATTCGATTAATCGAAAATTTTATCTAAAATGAGTTGTTAGTCGATTAATTATTTATAGAAAATTAATTAAGGATTAATTAAATTTAATTGGCCATACTTTGACTTTGACTTTTATGTTGACTTTTGACTTTGACCATTGACTTTAACTTTGGTCAACTATCATTTTTTTAAAGCTCTTTAAAGGGTATCAACACTGATTATACGATACTTGACTTTAAGGAATATATTAGAGTTTACTTAGCCTAAGATACTAAGGCCTTGTATGGTTATGTTTCCATGGACCATTTCTAGTTTCTAGTGTCGGAAATTGAATTTTGAGAATTTATTGGTTTTCGTGTGAAAATTGGAAATATGTTTGGATGAGTGAATGAAAATGAGTTTTATGTAGGTTTGGAAATGAAATAGTGTTTGGGTGAGTAGTTTTGAAATATTATTTTATGTATATAATAATTTGAAAAGTTGATAGTGGTTGAATATTTTAATTGGATATATAATATTATATTTGTAAGATTGTAGGGTGGTAGGTCCCATTAGGTAGAAATAATTAAAAAATTATAATATTTTAAGTGGATAGAGTTGGTAATGGTGGGTCCCATATGTATAATTAGATGAAAAAATGAGAATAATGATTAATGAGTGGTGTAGGATAGTGTATAGGGTTGTAAATTAAAATTATAGGTTTGAGATTCAGTTTTATGTGAAAAATGGAATGTGAAAATGATGATTTCCACGAAAATTTATAAACAAACATGATTCCAGCTTTATGAATAGTTGGAAATTGGAAATAGGTTGATGGAAACATAAACAAACAAGGCCTAAGTTTTCTTAATGATTATATATTTGTCCCGTCATTAAGTTGAAGAATTGAATTGTGTTAGGTGCGGCACAATCGGACACGATCTCATACAATCAATCGCATCACTAACATTCTATTAAGCATCAAGGATGGGTAAACTTCTGATTTGTTAAGCATGTCGTACTGTTATACTAATGTAGATATTGGAAAATCTTTTTATGCTCTGGTATATGATGATTAAGGACCTTCGGGTCATGAGGCCTAGGGATAATATTATGTGAGGTATAAACATGGACCGAGGCATCGATCGGGGCCTACGAGACATGAATCAGTCCTTATAATGAAATAGAGTCAATTATGTGAGGTGTAAGCATGGTCCGAGGCATCAGTTGGGCCCATGAGACATGAAAGTGACTCACCAAGTGAAAATGAGTTAATAGCATGTGGGGCGGTAGCACGGTCTGAAACGTTTGACTTGGGCCCACGAGACATGAAGTAACTCGCCAGAGAAAATATTTTATTAAATATTGCTAAATCCATTAGTGTAACTGTTTACGTTTCCCACTGAGTTTCACAACTCACGCCTTTAAATGTTTTTACATTTCAGATAATGATGATGAATCGAAAGCCGAGGCGTAGGGGCCTGGCAGCGTGGACGTCGTTCTATATTTTCCCACTATTTAAAATTACCTGTGTTTTGAGCAATCAATTTATGGTTGATGTAATATGATATTACTAATGCATAACTCTTATCAAACCATTATCACTCTTGTTACTTTTTAAGTTTATTTAAAAAAATTTTAAGCCCACTTTTTAGTAATTAAATTATTTTATTTATGCTCCCGGAAACTATTTATAAATACTTAAGTGTACTAGGGTTACGCATTACAACAAGAAAGTCAACAACAACAACATAATCCGAAGCAGCAATAGCTAAGATATCAACACAAGAAACAACTCCATGGCCAGCAAGAGCATTTGATTTCGGATTTAATGGAATCAATAACGTCGAAACCCCTCAACGAGTTATTATTGGGCCCTGCTGTTTTCTCTCCCGTGAAACTTGAAATATCATCCACAAGAACCGATCCATGACACCCCTGATGAAGGTAACATCCAGAAGAACTTGAAGTATCAATAAAACAAAGTTCCCAAAACCAAACAGTTCATAACACACACCATGAAGCCGTGAAATCTACCACCACCTGATGAAAAAGATACATTTTACTGTTTATAATTGCAAACCATAAAACCATCTTACAGATACATTTTGCAGCTCAAAATATGACAAATAGAATTTGTACGATACGCAACTATGGTAAAGCGCTGTACAAAATGGTGAAATAAGCCCACACAGAAAAATCAATTGCAAAAGAAAAAATACTACCATTTTTGGTCGCCAGACAGAGGTTCTAATGCATCCAAACATATGATCCGAATCATCGCAACCATATTTAATATTTTATGCAATCCATCAATCTAATATTCTATGTATTGGATAGTTGGAGGGTTTGTTTTTGTCTTCGAGGACTCGCAAATATTGAAATTACAAACATGAGAAGTTGGTTGAGTTATGATCACAAAGGTCAAATGCCCCTAGTCCCACAAAATTCCCCTCGTTAATGAACCCATTTGAAAACACAAAAAGCAATCTTAGAATGGAGATTGATACCTTTAACTTCACGAATCGATTTCTCGCCATTCCCGACAAGGGCACAACATCGACATCGTAGGGAGAAAATCATCAAATAAGCCTCCCGGAAATATACAAAACATGTCCACAAAATCTAGTGACCATAATATCAATCAAGTCATGACTAAAATAGATCTCGAGGGAGGGCCATAGAGTAAGTACCGTGATGTTAAGAATTTTCTGAAGTTTCCTTCTAATGCAACAAGTATAGCAGCAATAGGACAATATTAAAGAATAAGCCATCAAGTCCTTACAGGCTTCTGCAGGAGTTGCAAATCACAGGCATTATTTGTAGCCTAATATATAAAGAATTTTAATTGTGTAAACCGCTGAAACCAACATAACAAGAAAGCAACAATAATTGATGAGTTGAAGACATGAAAAACTGGTGAGATATGTTCCATGATTGCCACTAATCTGCAAGTTGATTTATATCTTTTCTCACATCATACATTCAACTGCAGGATGTTGCCACTTTCATTAAAATAGAAAAAAGCAAGCAAATTTATACATTTTATTCTAGTTTATGCGTTTTGTTTAAAGCCGTTTTCCTTCATAAAAATGGTGAATGAATAAAATAACTTTTACCTTAATTCTCTCTAGAAAATGGAAGAATATAGACAAGGGGGGACCAGTTAAGCTGACCAAACTTTTTTTTTTTTTTTTTCGAAATCAGCTGACCAAACTTAATCAATCAATGCAGAGGTTCTCTAAATTGGTGGATGGAACACTTTTTGTTGGTCAAGATTTCTTAATTTTCATTTTGTTTCCTTATTAATTACCATTATTATAATGACCCTCCCTCCAAAATAGCTAAGTTGTCAACGAACTTTTATAATTACAAACACATTTTCTCTAAGTTTGCTTCGTTAAAAGTCCGGATCAAAGCCATTAATTGATTATGTATTGCTTGAAACACTACTACAAAAAGTGATAGACACCGGTTTTAAACCGGTGTCTATTAGTAAACCAACCGGTGTTAAAGCCACTCGGTGTTAAAAGTCTCCGCACTTTATGACACCCTGTTCAAACCGTGTCTTTTTCCTTCAACGACACCGGTTTAAAACCGTGTCTTTTAGTAACAATAACCGGTGTTAAAGCCACTCGTGTTAAAAGTCTAACATTTTTGACACCGGTTTAAAACCGGTGTCTTTTAGTAACAATAACCGGTGTTAAAGCCACTTTGGTGTTAAAAGTCTAACATTTTTGACACGGTTTAAAACCGTGTCTTTTTCCTTCAACGACACCGGTTTAAAACCGTGTCTATTAGTAAACATAACCGGTGTTAAAGCCACTGGTGTTAAAAGTCTAAATATTTTACACCGGTTTCAAACCGGTGTCTTTTCCTTCAACGACACCGGTTTAAAACCGGTGTCTTTTCTTTGAAAGACACCGGTTTTAAACCGGTTTCTTTAAGAAAAATTATCCACTTTCTAATGTTAAAAATTTATGTATTTGACACCGCTTTTAAACCTGTCTTTTGATGTTTTTAGAAGCGGTTTTAAAAGGGTTGTTTATTTACACAAAAACACCGGCCTAAAACTGCAAAATAACCATATAAATAAATAATTCATCATGAACTCCAATTCTAACAACCATCATAAGTGCACTACCAACAACCAACAAAAAAGACTATATAATTCAACTACAAATAACAAAATCCATATGATCCAACAACAAAAATATACAATTAAACATGGAATGTTTGACTTGTTCAGTTCACCCACATAGTATTTCTCCAACATTGCCCAAGCATCGTGGTTGTGCCCGACATCATCAAACTCGCAAATGCATTACGTCCTTCCCTGAAGTAAGAATATCAAATAAAGACTGTTAGTTTGTGCTAACAGTCATGAGATGAGATATTACACATAATATACAAGGTAAAAATGTGTAGAGGAGTCATCCTTTTTATGAAGAGAAAAAGACACCAAGGTTATGAGCAAACATCCTTTTTATGAAGAAGAGAATAAAGAAGACCGATATATATCGAGCTATT
This sequence comes from Rehmannia glutinosa, assembly GCA_016081115.2. Classification (NCBI taxonomy): domain Eukaryota; kingdom Viridiplantae; phylum Streptophyta; class Magnoliopsida; order Lamiales; family Orobanchaceae; genus Rehmannia; species Rehmannia glutinosa. Next base: position 225,278 of record JABTTQ020002471.1, on the reverse strand, counting down.
ACAAGTTACAACCAAACATTTATCATCTGTTATGAAAACACCGGTAATTGTAGATACAAAAAGAATGAGTGACCAAATTGGAGTTCGGTCCAAGACAATCATAAGAAAGGTTAATTACAAAACTACCCCAAGTTTAGCCTAATTAAAAAAATCATTTTTCTTTTAAAATTGGAATACCCCCTCTGGTTTTTGTTTTATCTTATAAAATGACACTCTCAAGAGACCTCAATAGGGTTATTTCTTAGGCAACTATAAACTTCAAGAGGGTATTGAAAACATACATTTATTAGAATTTATGTGATCAACATCTGGACCCAACTAAAGGAGTCATTAAGTCCAATATGCCCCCTATGCCAAAACAAATGACCAAAGAACTATCATTGTTATCCATCCAATAAACTCTATATCGACCATGCAACTCGTGTGGAAAAAGAATGTAATGATCGCATAATAGTCAATAAAGGACTTGAAGATGAATATCAAAATCAACACAATCCCTTTGTAACACTTGGGGAAAAAAAGAAAAAAATACCAAATAAGATAGAAGCCTGGTACAACAAGTTAGTCCACGCCCTCAATCAATCATTAATGATTTAATGTAATCTATGCACTTTCATTTCAATTCATAGCAACTTAACTTGCGTAAATTAGACAATTCGGACACCAAACAATCTGGTAAAACATTGATCTCAAATTACTCTCAAGACACATAAACAGTTCCACCGAGATGATCATCAAGTAATAAAAGTAAAAATCATCCACTCTCTGTCCTTGGGCGACATAATTTGCCAAAAAACACCATTCCATACAAGATCTTAAAGGCAAACAGATCAATTCGAAGCTCAACACTAGTATATATAATTTACTTCCCCAAAAAAAAAAAAAAGAAACAAAATCATATCCCTGTTTATAACCTCAATTCAACATGTACGGACCAAATATCAAAATTAGATATAGTGCATCTCCTTCCATTACTTATTCGAATTAGAGTAACCCATTGAACAAGTTCTGATAATCACAACCTCCAAAAGAAAACTTTCTTTTATGTGTGGCATAATGTCCGTAATTTCTTAAATATAGATTAAAATTGCAAGAGGGTATTTCTTAGGCACCATGAGTCTTGTACGAAAAGCAACAGGTTCTTAAAATACCCACAAACATACATAAAACCTGATTACAACTTCCAAAACTCATAACAAACAGTTTGTCATATGAAAACAAACCCAAACAAGTGAACAACAAACCCGTAGTCTTGTACGAAAAGCAACAGGTTCTTAAAATACCCACAAACATACATAAAACCTGATTACAACTTCCAAACTCATAACAAATTCAATGGTCACGCCTACAAAAACATCATGGCCCATACAAAACTGTTTCTAATTAATACACACACATGCAAAGGTCACACCTACAAAAAGCTCACGGCCCATACAAAAAGAACAAATATGTAATGAAGTTCATAACATCCATCCCAAAATCTAAAAGCACAACTCAAAAAGCAGTATTCCCAAAAGCTAAATAAGAAAGAGCCACAACACACCATACAAGAGCCACATTGATGTATATAAGGTCATGCAATCATAATGGTGAGAAAAATTCAACGTAAAAATTGCCTACCTCAAAACTAAAATCACGGCTATTCAAACATGTGATCTTGTACGCATCTAGCCCACTCCAAACGCACTTCATCAATTTCAGCTTTAGAGTACTCCGTATTTTGGAACTGTGAATAAATACCTATTTTGTTAGCTAAAGCCAATCATGAAAATTTGAAATCTAAAATCTAAAATATTACCATTGATCGAAGTGGGGCCTGGTCAGTCTTTATGAATTCATCTACTATATCTTTCATGTAACGCATTGCATAAAAACCACACTCAAATTCATCCGGTTGAATCGAGCCTATATTAGAAATAAATTATTAATGACCAATCCATATACAATGAAAAAGATATATTAATAGATATAGCATACCTTAATGAGTTCCCAACGGGTTGTTTTTTCCTTTTCTTCCCTTCTTCTCATTGAACAACTTTAATGCCCTTCATACACATAAGAGTTGATAATTAAAATTACATCAAGTTTTGTAGATTAGTGTTTTAGGTAAAAGTTTTGAGATTAGTAGTACTCTTAGGTTCACAACATCTTTCCAAATTGTCCGAGCGAATCGGGGACCAAGAGGATCCAATACATAAACCACCTCTTTGTTAGGGTCGATCACAATCATATCCAATGATAACTACACACAACTACATAATCAAGCAAGATGTTATTCTTCAATTTATGAAAACATGCATATAAAATGTTAAATTAGTTCTTACTTACCCTATATTACAAGGCGCCAAAACCAATTGGTTAGTTGATGTGCCGTACAATCTATCTGCCAAAGCTTGTGCCCTTCTATCCAATTGTTCTTGGAGATAACCTTTATCTGTGTTTGTTGTGTCCATGTACCCTATCTTATATAGATGCACAAATCGATATAATTATCCACAATTTCTCTCTTCATCCTTTTATGGAGAATCCTAACATTTTAAAATAAAAAACCAAATTAGTACAATAGAAGTATATATATACATATATATATATATTATAAAAACCACGAGTCATACTCCAAAAAATATAGAAAGCTTACCATATGTACGTAACTATACAAAACCATGAAATAGGCCGTAACTCACAGAATTCCTTAATGTCCTTAAGGTCAAGATTGATTATGGAATACTCATCAACGCCAAATACATCATGATCAAAAGTTATAGGTATACTCTTTCCATCACTAAGAGCATCCTTACAACAACAGTAGAGCAAGTATAACTCTCTTGGCATACTCGAAGATATCACCGTAGTCTTGTTTTTCATATGGGCAACATTCTTGTGTATAGGTTTCTAATTAATGCAAAAAACACATGTTAACACATATTATAAAAGTGTACAAAAAAGAATTTTTGCCTAAATTGATTTCAAATAATTTTTATGTTACATTACCTCAACTTGCAACTTGACTAAGTGTGCGAGGCCAAGCCACATGATTGCTTCACAAGATCACCAATACAACTACACATCCTCGGGATTTGAACAGGCAAAGGAGATCTGATTAATTGCTTCATCAATAGAGACGCACATGCAATTATTGGGTAAACGTTTACCATGTAGAAAGTTGTTTGGACCATCAACGTGGACAATCGTACCATATGCGAAACGAACGCGTTGTTGACTCTAGTGTCAACTCAACTGCAGAGCCCTAAGCAACAAATTATCATTGTATGGGTTAGTGGCTCTTATTATTGAAGTACATAACAGAATGGGTTTGATGTTAAAAAGATCCCTCAATAAACAAACTAACATATACCTGTAAAGCATCATTTCTGTCAAGGAATTGCACATCACATTCATCACTGTCCTCATCCATTTCACCCTTGTTGATGTCACTTTGAACTTTCATAGAACAACTACCTTTCCCTTCATGGTCAACGTCATGCTTTTTGTACACAAATGCTTCTAAACTTTGTAAGCGTGCATTTTGCTCTTTTATTTGTGTTTCTTGGTCTTCAATCTTTTTCTTCGCCTCCATCAATTCTTTTTGTTGTGCGCTTAGCATGCCACATTCAACATGTTTCTTACCCTTAACAACATTAAAGTACATTGTAGGAGTGATATCCGATCCTAAGCCCCTAACACGTCCAACGTGTTCTTGAGAATCAAGGGCTTTCGTGAGGATATCTTCTTTTGTCCTTCATATTTAAGCTTGCCCTCCTTCTTGAGATCTATAAAATTATCCTGTCGTGGACACAAAAAGTAAATAATTACAAAACTATGAGTCACTAAAATAAAGAAATTAAATATATACATTTTACAAATAATATAGCTGTTTACTCACAATCTTTTCAAATATTTGCTTTAACTCGTCTCCTTCAATCTCCCCTTTCTTATTGGTTTGTCCTTTCTTCCAAAGGATAGCTCGATTAATGTCCTCGTCATCACATAGTTCATCTTTCCGCAAGTAAAAATGAAAATGCACGAGGTTGTTTATTATCTTGAAAATGCATTGAAAATTAAGAATTAAGATTTACTCAATACTTACTATCTCGAGTTCCAATGCAAAGATATCCTTTACGAGCAAGTCGGTGGTGGTATTTATTTGCTTTACCTCTCTCCATTTGTTGATCACTTAATTTCTAGAAAATTTAATGTATAAAATAGATTACGATCAAATACCAAAATATTCCAATTCATTAATGTCAATAGATAGTGATAAATTTATTATAAAAGATTAAATTAAGAATCTTACCAAAAACTTTCGAGACATTCGGCTAATCACAAATGAACTCCAGTCCTCTTGTGAAATTTCATGTCCCTTAGGTGGCCGTTTCAACTCCTCGAGTTTATCTTTATTTTTATAATGAAGTTCTTGGTGAGAGTGGTTTTATATTGACGCCACTTTGTACATGCCGAGGACAAACACGACTTCTTCCATTTTGGATCCACATTGAATGTCAACTATAAAAAGAAAGTAAACACAAAAATTAAGTTCTTGGTTCGATATCCAAAATAAATTATAAGATGCAAATAATCACGAAAATTGTGAATAGTAAATGTAGGAATATACCTGTTCATTCCAAAAAAAAAAAAAAAAAAAAAGTGTCACTACATTTTCACAAGAAATCACATGTTTGATCAGGGCGGTTTAAATGTAGTTTTCATCAATATCCATATCTTTTAACCCAAAACCAGTTAATAGGTGGATTCTTGAATTTTCGGGGCCTTGTGTATATTCCTGTTAATTACTCCGAGTTGAAAATGATGAGAAAGAAGAAATGGGTTAAATTGTACACGACTTGCAATCTTGTCTGTTTCTTGGCATTTTTCACCTAGTGGGGTGTGGGAGAGAATACTTGATATAGTCATTTTCTCATGTCGACGTCAAAATTGATTACATGTACTATAAGTGGGATATATATGATGCTAATAGTAGAGAGTGTGACTCACCAACAAAATCCGTTTTCCATAACAATCAAGATTTTAACATCATGTGTGGATTTTTTTTTTTTTTTTTCGATAACAGACATGTCTTTGGAATTTGGACCGAAGGGTCTCTATTCGATTGCCATTCTTATGTATCACCTAAATTTCTAGAAGCAGAGCCAAAGTTTGGGGTTTATTTCCTCATATTCATATATGGTCCTGCATTTCATTAGATTTACAAGTTTACATTAGGAGTGTGATTCTTGGAATATTTGTTGACAATCATTATTATAATCCATGTACCGTTGATTTCGTTACATGGATGATTGTGATTATCTTTCTTGTCCGGATAGGATACCATATGGATTGACTAAAATCAATAAAGTCTTTGTTGAATCATATGATATGATTAAGTATAGAATTGGGAACATATAGATAGAGCCTATTATTCATAACATGATCTTTCCCATGAGACACCAACCCTCTTGGGCCAAAATGACTAATCTACCCTTTCTATCATCCAAGAATAAGTGTCGGTGGGCGGGTAAAACGGGGTTATATATTATAGGCTCCTCTTTTCATCTCACAAGTACCTCAAAACAAAACTATTGCAACAACCAGGGTCATTTCTAAGCTTTTCTGTTTTCTTAAATCGAGAAAATGACAAGACGAGTCCAGGCCCTAGGAAGACATTATTAGTATATCTTCTTGTGATTAGGATTTTTCACAAATTCTTAATGTATTTTACAAGGAAAAAGAATATTTGACACTCAAAACATTATGTAACAATTATAAGTCCAGTACATAAAAGTACCCGAATGGAGAGAAAAAAAAAACATACCATTTTCTTTTGTTACTTTGAAGGGATACTTTTGATTTACTGTTTGAAGAAGGTCTAAGTTCTTAAAAGTTCCTACTAAACCAAGTCATTAAAATTGGAAAACACCAAGATTTCAAAAACTCAAGCCATTTTTTTACACGGATCTTAAATACATGCTTCTACAGGAAATGAGTAGAGAGATTACACTCCTTAGACTAAAGTAAATCACAGTTTTGCAACCAACTTTGTCCATGGTATCTAATATTTTAAATGCCTGTGGGATCATTTTCATTAAACTCAATCAACAATGATACAGAGAATGGTTCAGCCCAATTGCATATATAATAAAATGGCATACCTGCTTGTAAGGAATACCCTTCAAAGCTTCAAAACGATGAATTATCTCCACATGTGAAAACCTGCATGCCCAACCAAAATTTCAGATTATGCAATTATGAAAAGATAGTGCATTAGTACTTGAAAATATTCTATGTTGTAATTTTTCTTGAAAGTTGATCATATGCAGGTTGCAGCAAAAAAGAATTACTACGGACTTTCATTGACATAACATTTAAGAATACATATGTAGCAAGTTAATTTAAACTGATACAAAGACTGAACCTCCCAACCAATCACTAGAACAAAAACACATTTTTATACAAGAGCTACGAGTCAACCCAAATCCCATCACAATCTGAACGAATGCACGGTGGTTCATTTTCATCAATTTCGTCAAGATCCACTGGTGGTATTTCTTTAGAAAAACATTGATGTTGGATTATAGTATCTCCCAAATCATCGCCATTCATGTACTCAAAGTAGTCTCTGTTTGGAGTTGAAAGCACAATAGACCATGCAGGATCTTGAGTCGTCAATATAAAATACTTGCTTTGCTTGATTGCCCATGATGAATGAATCGGATTTGAATCCAGTGCATTAAGGTTTACAAGTGTGAAACCAAGATCATCTACCTTAGTGCCCTTATTATTCTCTACCCAATTACATTTAAACATTGGTATTCGAAAATTTGTATAATCGAGTTCCCAGATTTCCTCTATAACTCCATAGAACACCATGTCTGATTCGATCGGGTTTTTATCCTTTGCACTAGAGATTTGCATTATCTTTGCAACCAAGCTTACACCAGAATTTTGAACAACCCGTACACTATCAAGCTCTTTTGTGTAATAAGTAACTCCATCAATCAAATAACTTTGGTACTTCAACACTTGCTTGCGTGGACCATGAGCCAACCACTTCAACCTTTCTGATACACGATGTGAGGAACTCATAACCTATAATTCATAATAAGTGTTAAAATAATGTTTTTTAAAGTTCAGATTTCCATATTGGTAGTAGATATTAGTAATGGAACTTACACGGTTGTGTAACCAAGAAACAAACGTTTGATTATGCTTCTCAAGTATCCACTTTTCCAAATGAGCTTTCGAGAGGATATGTTTCCTTCAAATGCTCCTCATGTGTTCACTTAAAGAACCAATTTGGAATTAATTAACCATTATATCTTGAACAATTATTAACAATAAATTCGTGAGTTAGAGAAACTACCGACATAAGGTTCAATCTCAACATCATTTGTCAATACATAAAGATGTGCCTGTTTCCACTCCCCCGATCGCAATAATAGGTTGCACATGAGAACTTGATAAAGGTTTAGTGAGATTATTTTGCAGATGCGTTGATGGAATCCCAATTGTGTGCATATTGGACAAGTATCACGAACACAATTCCACGACCTCTTGAAAAATATAACATTCCGCCATACAACCTTCAGGCCTGTTGCGATTTCGAACATGACCTTTCAAGATTCTCATGTATCTTTCAAATGGGTACATCCATCTATAAAAATTCGGTCCACATAACTTGACTTCCCGCACAAGATGAACGGTTAGGTGAACCATTACATCAAAAATGAAGGGGAAAGTACTTTTCAAGTAAACACACTTTGTGGTGACAATATCATCTTGTATAGCATCTAACTTTGTCGGATCTATCACTTTGCTACATATTACATTGAAGAAGAAGCACAACTTCGTAATAGCGTACCTAACATGTTTAGGCAAGACACCACGGATTGCCACTGGAAGCAATTGTTGCATCAAGGTGTGACAATCGTGTGATTTGAGGCCCACAAGTTTCAACTCCTTCATAGAGACAAGATTCGAATATTGGATGAATAACCAATGGGACCTTCATTCCCAACAATGAATTGCGACTTTCTTTTTTCATCCTTACTATGTGTATAGCATCTTTGGAGGTAAGAAAGTTCTCTTCTCCCCAATCTGTGGTGCCAACTCAGTTCTCACATTCATCTCTACAAGGTCTAATCTCGCCTTCACTCCATCCTTTGTTTTTCCGGGGATATGGAGTAATGTACCAATGAGGCTTTCACACACATTTTTCTCAATGTGCATGACATCAAGAACATGTCGAATATGCGGATCTTTCCAATACTCGAGTTCAAAAACACCGATTTTTTTCTTCCAATATGATTTTGAATCAACATTGCTAGATCATGCGCTTGCCACTCAACTTTCCCCAACGACAATTAACTCCATCCACAGCTTTTAAAACTTCGTACCCACTTAATGGTTTTGGTGCCTCTTTAAATTCTTGCTTCCCATCAAATGCCTTCTTTTGTTTTCGATAAGGATGACTTGCACGTAAAACCTCCTATGGCCCTGGAATGAGATTTTCCTCACAGGTTTTCAACCGTGTTGAATTAGTCTTTTCACCACGATAGGACATGCACAATATCCTTTAACATCGCATCCTCGACATATTTCCATATCTTTGGGAAGTCATTAATCGTCCATAGTAGAACACGACTTTAAGCAGAAACTTTCTTGCCGGTATGCATCATACGCTTGCACACCTATTTCCCATAAGTACTTTAAGTCATCAACTAGAGGTGCCAAGTAAACATCAATATCATTCCCAGGTTGTTTAGGACCGAAATTAACAAAGTTAGCATCATAAATTTTCTCTTCATACACAACCACGGAGGAAGATTATACATAATCATCACCACCGCCAACAACTATATGTAGAACTCATCAACTTATGGGGATTGATCCCATCGCGAAATGGCCAATCTAAGATTCCTAGGATCAAGTTTAAAATCGCCACTTATGATCCACAACTTTCGACGGGTGCATCACCGGATGACGCATTTTTCCATCACGTACTCTTTTATTTGCATGCCAAGTTAACTCCTTGGATATTTCCTTATTTCGAAACATTCTCAGAAATCTAGGTATTGGTGGAAAGTACCAGAGGACTTTTGCAGAAATGTTTTCACGTGTCTTTCCGTTTTTGCCCAGCTTCCACCGTGACACCCCACAGGTAGGGCAACTGTACACATTCTCATATTGCTTTCGATATAAGATGCAGTCATTGGGGCATGCATCAATTTTCACATAATCCATCCCCAACGAACACATACTTTTCTTGGCTTCATACAAAGATTGAGGCAACTCATTCTTATCTGGAAGCATGTGTCTAAACAAACTAAGCAAGTCAGTAAAGCTTGAGTCACTCCAACCATATTTTGCCTTCAAGTTATATAATTTCACCACTGCGGACAACTTTGTAAATTCTGTGCATCCGGGATATAAAGGTTTCTCGGCATCCTCAAGTAATTTACTAAATTCATTTGGATCATCTGCATATTCGTGTACCATGTCTACGAGTTCCTCAGCAACAAAATCTTTCTCACCTTGCCCAATTTCATCATTTTCATTGATTAAAACCCCTGATTTAGATCTTTCCCCATGCCATATCCATGTATGATATGTTAGATCCATACCATTCACGGCACAAATGCGCCCTTATGGTTTCAACATTTTTCTTCCATACATTACCACATTTCACACAAGGGCAAGGTATTGTATTATGATTACCAAGATTTTGCTTTGCAAATCGCAAGAAAGATTCTACTCCATCTTCATACTCTTGCGATAATCTATTCTTAGACATCCATTCTTTGTCCATTTTAACAACGACTCAAAACCTTCATAACAATTACAACAATAGGCCACATCAAATATACGTATAAATATAATTGATATAAATATATTCTATTAGGCTTTTCAAATAGATGCCTAAAAATGTAAAAGAAATCTTGAGATATATTTATAGCTACTCTTTGTCTTTGTTTCAATTCGAGATAACATCATCATTAAAGTCCTAATTAACACTTAATAAAAAATAAGTACAGTTTTTAACACCTGTGTAATCGCACTTAATAAAAAGTTGCAGAACTATCATCCAAACCAAAAATCTCACACTATATATGTTGTTTAATTGGAATGATTTGTGGCAAATCCACTATTCTTGACGCTTTGGCGGGTAATTTTAACTATATTATTCAACTCTTGATGTTTGGATTTTACTCAGTATTTCTCTTTAATGACCCACAAATGTTTGTTGTGTTGCCCATTAAAATGTGTCATGGTATATTCACAATCATTATTTTTTTGATTTCTTTTTGTAATTAGGTTAAACTTTAGGGTGGTTGTAATTTATCCTAGTATTTTCCCCTCAAATGGAATTACTAAAGCAACGATCATTATTTCCAAATTACTTCATGTGCATTGTAATCATGCTCGAGAATGCGATAATGTGCTATATAGGCATATATGATAAGGCCAAATGTTACTTCTTGTTAAATATCCTATGTTTAAGTACCTTAATTTGTCCCTCGCTTTTAGTTTTTTCTTGTACGAGGATGAGGGGAAATTTTGATATTTTTACCGCAAACTTTCTCGAAGGTTGAGTTCAAGAAAATTAAACCATTTGTCCTATGTACTTAAACATGTTGATGTCAAGATAAAATTAAACCATTTGTCCTATGTACTTAAACTGCCCGTTTGATTCGCTTCCAAAATTCTCATTTCTAAACAAATCATTCCAATTAAACAACATATATAGTCTCTTTGCCCGTGACTATGAGCACCCTCTATAACCCCTACTTAGCTAATAATTATTCCCACACACCTCTTTTTATCAAACCAAAAATATTGTAAAAAACCTCACATCTCCGTAAAAACCAACTCCAAAAAACCCAAATAAATATCTCGCAAAAACTAACTTTATGCTCATTCACATGTAAAGAAATTGAACATAATTACGAGAAATAAATATCTGCAAAAACTAACTATAAAAACCCATTAACAACACAGAGCAAACAGAGCCATGATACATCAAAAGACAAAGCAACTAGACAAATCACCAAACCAGGACACTCATTAACCATATTTGTTCAAGTGTAAAATAATTAAATTCATTCAAAACGCTAAACGAATGAATAACACCAAAACTTATACCCAAAACAAGATTTGCATTATGCAATCATGACAAAAGGTAGCATTTACCTTGGCACAAGAAAATCCAAATTCTTTGGTCACGCGGATTGATTTCTGTGAACCGCTTGGTAAAGAGATAAAACAGGGGGTCTAATCTGGGATTTTAACTGTCAAAAGAAAAAAAAGGGTTGTTTCAAAGCGATAATTAAGTGGCGAAATCAATAAACATGAAATTCATAAAAAGAAACTATAACAATACAAAAAGGCTTCACATACCTTTTTCCAATAGGATAAACCCTAGGAGAGAGTTTATTGGGTGCGACTCATTTCTTAAAAAATTAGGGTATAATCGCGGTGACGAGCGGCGACCACGAGCAGAGATTGACGAGCGGTGACGAGCGGCGACGAGCGGTGATGAGCGGTGACGAGCGCGATGAGCGGATGACGGCGGCGGCGACCAGCGTAAGGGAGAGAGGCGATGGGCGGAGGGGAGAGGGGACGGGTGATGGCGGCGGCGGCGGAGGGGAGAGAGGATGGGTGATGGCGACGGCGCGGAGGGGAGAGAGGGCGGAGTCACGGCGACGGGCGCGGAGGGGATAGGGGATGGCGACGGCGGCGGAGGTTGAGGGGACGGGTTGACGACGACGGGCGAGAGATGGTTTGGGGCTAATGACTATTGTTCATCTTACACACTAAAAAGTAAACCCTAGCTAATTAATTGGGGAAATAAAGACACCGGTTGTAGAACCGTGTCTAAACCCTAATTAAAAATAAAGACACCGGTTCTATAACCGGTGTCGAAAAATGTGGTTTTAAAAATATTATAGACACCGTTCTATAACCGGTGTCGAAAGATATGGTGTCAAATCTAAAATAATTTTTATATATGACACGGTTTTAAACCGGTGCAAAAACCGGTGTCTATTTGGGAATTGTTTTAGAATAGACACCGTTCTAGGAAACCGGTGTTGTTTATCCGACGACAAAGCACTAATAAGACACCGGTTTCTTACAAAACCGGTGTTAAAAAGGAAAAGACACCAAAAGATCTGATCATAAAAACCTAAGTGTCTTTTGGTGGTGTCTATCGTGATTTCTTGTAGTGAAAACATAAAAAATAGTCAAATTGTTAGTTTTTGAAAGACAATTTTACACTTGTGGTATTATGTAATCTGTGTATATCTCTTCTCTCACCATCTCTCCTTCCCTCTCTATTGTTTGTGTTCCTTTTGTCCTCTCATATGCTAAACTATAATATGGTAAATGTAAAATGTTATAGCCAACTACAACAGGAAAAAAAAATATGAAAATGGCAAAAATACATGTTTATCGAGACATATGAAAATGAAAGATGTTATAAATGTCGAGATCCGTAGATCTAGCACGTCTAAGGAGCAACAATGCAAATGAACTTACTTTCTCTACCAAAAAGGACACGATAATTGCTTTTCATTAAAAAAGAAAAGGAAAAAGAATAGTTTTGAATACATATAACGTAAAAACTCCCAAAGAACTATGGAATCTAATAAGAACCACCTAACTAGAACATAACTTTTTATGAAAGTAAACACGAAATTCATAGTCTTGACCCCAAATAACAATACTAAATGAATAACATAATGCTTAAAATAATGACAATATCGGGATTGACATATCATCATGGCCATGGCATTAAACTTTGATAAATGAATGTCATCCGCACATGTATATTATCTTTGGGAGTAGAAATCGGCAATTCAAAATCTAGTTATCCATAGTGTTCAAGTCCGGATCCAATTGCCATCAAATAGTCATATGATTTCTTTTATTTAGCCGCAATGCCACATATATCCGGATCAAATCACTACAAGAAAAATCTGGCGATAGACATCATCAAAAAGACACCAATTTTAAGACTTTTAAATTGTCTTTTCCCATTTAACAACGATTTTGTAAGAAACCAAAGTGGCTAATTAGTCTTTGTCGTTTGATAAGAAAACAATGAGTTTCCTAGAACCAATATCTATTGTAAAAAAATTTCCCAAATAGACACCGATTTTGGCATCGGATCCAAACCGGTGTCTATTTATATAAATTATTTTAGATTAGACACTAGTTATTTTGACATCGTTCCAAAACCAAATTAATCTATAATATTTTAGAAACCAGATTTTTCGACATCGGTTATAGAATCGTGTCTTTATTTTTAACACTAGATCTTTAGATACCGGTTCTACAACCGGTGTCGTTAAGGCCCCTAATTAATTAGGTTATTAGTGAAATTAAAGAATATTGTTTCTCCGATCAACCAATCTCCCCCTGCGCTCGTCTCTCACCTCTCCCTCCGCCCATCGCCCGTCACCTCTCCTCCGCCCGTCACTTCTCTCCCCATCCCGCCGATTGGTTGCTAACGCCGACCACCACAAAAACATTGCTTCTCCCATCCACTCGTGTCTGTTTCTCTTCTGTCACCATCAACCACCCTCTTCAACCTCGCACCGCCACACAATCACTGTTGCCGTTATTGTGCCGCTCGTCACCGCACAGTTGCAAAAAAAAATTAATATTTAGGTATTATAGCTATATTTCATTAAGTTTGGTTTTTGATTTAGGGTTTAAATCCATTCTTTTTTTTATTTAGGGTTTAAATCCAGTTTTTTTATTTATTGGTTCTATTTAGGGTTTAAATTCACTTTTTGCTTTCGTATTATGTATTGTTTGATGTTTATTTTTCATATTATGTATTGTTGGATGTAGTGAATCTACGAAGGATACATAGGTAGGTAATCTATTGAGAAGGCGCAGTGGGAGCGAATGCGTTTTCCTTTTGGTGGTGGATACTTGTGTTATTGAGGAGGAATTAGGATTTTTAAAGTCCTCTTTGTTGCGGGTTTGCAAGTCATTCTTGAGTTGATGCTTAACATGGCTCGTGTTTGTCACAACTTATCTATTTGATAAATAATGTAGTTGAGTAAACAACATAGACCGTCTAAGTGATTTAATCAAGAATCGGTTTTTGTGATGACTTGAGCCGTAGCCAGGCTTTCTGCTATTAACAAAAAGACATAGATTGTCTAGGTGCGCGGTTGATAATCGAGAACCAATTTTTGTGATGACTTGAGCCGCAACCGTATTTTCTGCTTATCGGAGCTATTAGTTAACTGGTCAAAAATGATTTTTTCAAATTACGAATGTTGAAAACCTTTTTGTAGGGTTCTTTGCATTTAAAATATTTCTAACCAATTGATGCCCTAAATAATATGATTAATCAATTTTTTTTTGATAAGACAAAAGGTTAATCAACTCACTTGTAATCAATCCAAATAAACAAAATCTAATAATTTGAATCTTCGCGATGCTAGACAATAGATTACCTACCTATGCATCCTTGTTCTCTATATCAATGCTAATTTGGAACTGATTATGAATAATTTATTAAGTTACTACACATTTAAAAGCTACGAAGAAACAAATATTGAACCGATTATGAATAATGTATATATGTTGATATATGTGATGAATGAATCTCTTTGCTCATATCAAGGTCAGTAGTAACTTGTATGTTAAGTCTGCAGCATGTGAATTGGCTTCAACACTTCCTGCCACTTTTCACGTCAAAACTTTAAAAGCCATAAGTTGTGCTTTAGCTTTTGTTTGTGCATGCATCCATTTTGGAGGCAATTCAGTTTTCATTTTGCTGTTTTCATTGGCCTTACTGTAATGTTGTGGTAATTTGGATGTTCTAATATGTTTGGACTATATTATTCTCTAACTTGGTGCACTAGTTCAAAATTGCCTTTCAGTGGCTCAAATTTTATTTTCTAACTTGGCGCACTTAGTCTAACGCCCTATTAAAATATATTTATACCAATTATATTTATACGCATATTTGATGTGGCCTATTGTTGTAATTGTTATGAAGGTTTTGAGTCGTTGTTAAAATGGACAATAATGGATGTCTAAGAATAGGTTATCGCAAGATTATGAAGATGGAGTAGAATCTTTCTTGCGATTTGGAAAGCAAAATCTTGGTAATCATAATACAATACCTTGCCCTTGTGTGAAATGTGGTATGGAAGAAAAATATTGAAACCATAAGGGCGCATTTGTGCCGTAATGGTATGGATCTAACATATCATACATGAATATGGCATGGGAAAAGATCTAAATCTGGTGTTTCAATCAATGAAAATGACGAAATTGGGCAAGGTGAGAAAGATTTTGTTGCCGAGGACGAATATGCAGATGATCCAAATGAATTTAGTAATTTACTTGAGGATGCTGAGAAACCTTTATATCCCGGATGCACATAATGTACAAAGTTACCCGCAATGGTGAAATTATATAACTTGAAGGCAAAATATGGTTGGAGTGACTCAAGTTTTACAGACTTGCTTAGTTTGTTTAGACACATGCTTTCAGATAAGAATGAGTTGCCTCAATCTTTGTATGAAGCCAAGAAAAGTATGTGTTCGTTGGGGATGGATTATGTGAAAATTGATGCATGCCCCAATGATTACATCTTATATCGGAAGCAATATGAGAATGTGTACAATTTCCCTACCTGTGGGATGTCACGGTGGAAGATGGGAAAAAATAGAAAGACACGTGAAAACATTTCTGCAAAAATCCTCTGGTACTTTCCACCTATACCTAGATTTCTGAGAATGTTTCGAAGTAAAGAAATATCAAAGGAGTTAACTTGACACGTAGATAAAAGAGTACGTGATGGAAAAATGTGTCATCCAGCTGATGTACCGTGCTGGAGAGTTGTGGATCATAAGCGACCAGATTTTAAACTTGATCCTAGGAATCTTAGATTGGCCATTTCTGCTGATGGGATCAATCCCCACAAGTTGATGAGTTCCACATATAGTTGTTGGACAGTGGTGATGATTATGTGTAATATCCCCCCGTGGTTGTGTATGAACAGAAAATCTGTGATGTTAACTTTGTTAATTTCTGGTCCTAAAAAACCCAGGAATGATATTGATGTTTACTTGGCACCTCTAGTTGATGACTTAAATTATTTATGGGAAACAGGTGCGCAAGCGTATGATGCATATCGACAAGAAAGTTTCCTGCTTAAAGCTGTTCTACTATGGACGATTAATGACTTCCCAGCATATGGAAACATGTCAGAATGCACTGTTAAATGATATTGTGCATGTCATATTTGTGGTGAAAAGACGAATTCAACATGGTTGAAACACAGTAGGAAAATCTCATTCCAGGAACATATGAGGTTTTTACGTGCAAGTCATCCTTATCGAAGCAAAAGAAGGCATTTGATGGGAAGCAAGAATTTAGAGAGGCACCAAAACCATTAAGTGGGTACGAAGTTTTAAAAGCTGTGGATGGAGTTAATTGTCGTTGGGGAAAGTTGAGTGGCAAACCTCAGTCAAGCAATGTTGATTCAAAATCATACTGGAAGAAAAAAATCAGTTTTTTTTTGAACTTGAGTATTGGAAAGATCTACACATTCGACATGTTCTTGATGTCATGCACATTGAGAAAAATGTGTGTGAAAGCCTTATCGGTACATTACTACATATCCCCGGAAAACAAAGGATGGAGTGAAGGCGAGATTAGACCTTGTAGAGATGAATGTGAGGACGAGTTGGCACCACAGTTGGGGAGAGGAGAACTTTCTTTCCTCCAAAGATGTTATACATTTAGTAAGGATGAAAAAAAGAAAGTTTGCAATTCATTGTTTGGAATAAAGGTCCCCACTGGTTATTCATCCAATATTCGGAATCTTGTCTCTATGAAGGAGTTGAAACTTCGGGCCTCAAATCACACGATTGTCACACCTTGATGCAACAACTGCTTCCAATGGCAATCCGTGGTGTGTTGCTAAACATGTTGAAATTGATGAAGTGCTCTAAAGAGGTGCTTGTTCACAATTCAAAAATATTAAGTACTCTAAAGCTGAAATTGATAAAGTGCATTTGTAGTGGGCTAGATGCGTAGAAGATCACATGTTTGGATAGTGGTGATTTTAGTTTTGAGGTAGGTAATTTTTACATGGAGTTTTCTTCGTGTGATCTTGCAAATTCAATTATGAATGATGTGTAGAAATGTTGTTTTTAATTTGAACAACAAGGTAAGCCCAAGCATGCTTCTAATAATTATAATCTTGCAATTATTAGTACTTCTAGTTATGATAATCTTGAGCTTTGCTTAGCATATAATGTGGTGATTGAGTGGTTGCGCTTTTATTATATCGCTTTTTGCATGTGATATGGGCCATTGGTGTGCATTTTAGTTAGGGATAATTACGAAAACCCCGAGCGTTTGGGCTAATTACAAAAAAACCCATAAATGTTTTAAAAGTTTACCGTTTTTTTCTAGTTTCTCGGTCTCATTTTGTCGATGCTCTGTACAATTGAAGAATGAGTTTGCTGTTTATGTAAACTAATGTTCAATTGATGGGTTAGAATATTATGTATTGGAATGAAATGAGTATATATTTCTTGTTTTGCTAATGTATGTACTTTTATCATTTCTTTGATGTATGTCTTTGTCTAATTGAAGAATGAGTTTCTGTTTTATGTTTAGTCTTTGAGTTGGACCTCATGATGTTTACATATGTTGCGATCATTCCTTAAATTTAACTGGTTTTAATCTTATCAGTGCCTTCATTATTTTCATCATCTATGCAATTACTTTGTTATATAATTTATAACCGTTTGATTGTTGTGGTAATTGCACCTTTGAGTGATCCAGCTTCCATGCTCTCCATTCTCGTAGACGTCACTGGATGTCTGGATAAACTGCGGAGTACATGATTATGACATCATCATCGTCTTCTCCTTCTCCTCCAGTTTCTGGAATTGGAGGTAGAAGGCCTTGCTCTTCCTCAGAAGCAGCAACATCAGATGTGGACGGGGAGACAACTTTCTCATCAACAGGCTCAGTTGTCTCAAATTGCTTCATCTTCCTCATCTATTTTTGCACACTGGGTCTTGGTGATATCTCACGATCACCATCAACGACTTAGTAGTTTCATCAATGACTTAGACTTGCTCTTTTTGATTACCGATAGTCTCGCTTCTTCCTTCTCCCGTGAGTGGGCGGACTCACCGTCTTCTCAAGGTCCGAATGCCCGACTCACCTTCTCTTTCTTGGACGAACCGAGGGACTTCTCCTGTTCCGATTGATATATTCATCGATGGTGGGGGCTTGGGATTCTTCTTAGAGGAGCTGCCTTCCTAGACTTGGCAGTCCTCTTCTTCTTAATGACAGGAGGAGGGATTTGGGATTCCTTCTTAGTTTACGCTGCAGGGGCGGAGTCTCATTTGCTCGCCAGCGGTGACTCCTCACTGTAGGGCAGTGTGCTTTCTTTTTTAGTTGCGGAGGCAACTTTCTTTGTCCGAGATGCGGGGGCAACTTTCTTCTTCGGGAGGGGTAATGCAATTTGTGTCTTGAGGTCAACCGATTCCCCCTAATTGGTATCGACTTTCTTCGCATGAGCTCTCTTCTCGGGCACCGAAATATTTGCCCTAAACATTTTCTTGTTCACGTGGAAGGGTTTGCCATGACGAAGTGCAACACCCTTCACTTCCCGACCAAATGGCCAATCACAAGGCCATATCTAGCGAGCATCCAAAAGACCCATCTTCTTTAAAGGTCTTGTTCATCACATTCGGTAGAGTCTCACGTGAGACAAACTCAGATTGACCTTTTCCTTGCATGATTGCGGCCGTGATGATCGCTTTGTCTTGGACAACCGATTGAAGCTACCAAACTTCATGTGGACACATTTCGAGACGACATCCATCGCTTTGTGATAGTAGTCCTTCACCAACTTCTTATCAGCTGTGTAAACCACTTTAGCAGCACACTCGGGTTTGGCCACTTCCTTCCATGCAAAGCAGCCAAAGTCGACATCAGCCTCGTATATTTCCTTCATGCCTTCCGAAGGCAACAAGCAGTGCTCAGCAAGGTCATTTGCACTAATTTTTATGTCCTTGCTGTGGACGGAAGATTTGATTTCTTCGTCCTGCACCTCTGCGTTGACATAGAACATAGCTACCTCCTCAAGGTAGGTACGAGAATACTCCATAGTCAGAAAAGCTTTGAGACCAGACTTTTCCAACATCTCCGCTATTTTTAGAACTTGGGTCTCATCAGCACCCTGCTTCACCATTCCATCGAAATCCACTGAAGAACCGGAGTGGATTTGCTTCGAGAGCTTCACATAATCTAACTTTGGTGCCATTTTCAGAGATTTTTACCGATCGAAAAACTAGAATCTTGCTTGAGAGAACTTACGGTTTCTGAGAGAAAAACTTTGCTTTGCTTGAAGAAGAAAAGTTCGCGTAAGGTGAGAGAAATGCAAACTTCCGTATATAAGGGACGTGAAAGGACACATTTTGAATTTTGAAATTTTTGATCAAAATCAACGCCTCGATTAGAATGTCAAAAATGCATTTAATTCCTCGCATTTAATGCGGAACATTTATATCCAATCATATGGCTTATTGTGCGCGGCTTTTATTTGTGACCGTCATTATTATTTTGGCGTATAGTGCACTTTTGAAATTTTGCCCGTTGAAGAGATAGGCTAATTTCAAAAGTCACTTATGTTCGTTGGCTTGTCTTGTCTGCGATCCTTGATGTTGACGTTTCCTTGTATTAAATGTCTTGCAGCATTGCAGATTTTCCGACACACGGTGCGGTGTTTTTCATTGGTTTATTCATTTTGCACAATGCAGGACTAACACTTTACACCTGACAGCTTTGACATGTTACTATTCTGAGTAACATTCTTAACTTTTAATCAACGGATCTAAGTCAGTTGTCTTGACTAGACTGCTGTCTTTACCCCAGGTGACTTGAGTCGGCCTCGATCAATGGATGACTCAACTCACTTCAACTTTTTGAGACTTGGCTTCTTGAGATAACTTGATCGACACTTACAACTTCCTCGGTGACACTCCTTCGATCGAGTCCTTGACTTCCTTCTTGGCCATACTCACCGACACACAAGAGAGTCTTCAATCCAATCCATGATTGACTTCTTGTATTCCTTGGCATAGTGACTTGAATCGACTTTTCCACCCTATCTATTATAATACAAATTACAAGGAAAATGGGGTGCCAACTTTCTAGTTTAAATTTTACATGGTATCATCAAAATCTACTTAATAAATTTCCTACATTAGCCCATATAAGAGGCGTGGGAATACATAGCAATGCAACCGGCGGTGGGTGCTCGAGGCACCTCGGCATGATCCGTCGCCAAAGTCGGTCGCGGAGTGCACTTTGTCGAAGGAACCATATATTTCGTGTGTAACTCCTCCAACTCATGCAAAGATTATCATACTTTCGGTTACTCATTACTCGACAATCCGGGTCCGGCCTTCAACCACATTTAATGAAGGACCGCCGCCTGCCTCGGGTTCCCGTGATTTTGGTGCCCGTCCGTTACACACTGCTCGGGGAACCTCGGTCTTTGGCCTCCTCCGACCCCCTAGCTTCCTCACGATCATCACCACGGGGTCCATAGTCTCTATGGATCGGTTTGAATCTTTGGTTCGAATTATCTCGCTTTCTCACCCCACTCCCCTTGAACTAGACCCGACTTATACACCGACCATCCCGAGAATATTGTCACGGGGAGTAGGGTAGAAGATCACGTGTTTCTCTTCTAAAGGAACCTCCGGTTCTTGGATGGGTTCTGGTATGGTCTGAATCGGAGATCTCGATGGTACGAGGGTGTTCAGGCGTAGTCTCTCCAATGGGCAGAGAATCTACAGATACAGGACTATCAAAAGGGGTATCCCCAATCTCAACCTCCACGCTATACCTATGGTTTTGGTACATGCGTCGTGACCGGACATGCCTTGAGGGAGAGAAGCAAAGAAAAGAAAAGAAGAAAGAAAGGAAAAATTTGGAAAATACCTAAGTATTCTTATGCTCTTGCACTCTAAAGCGACCTGAAATCTTCTGCTCGGTCTCTGCTAATACTATTCTGAAGATAATGGATGCGAAGTATGAAATGAAAGAGAAACGGGGTATTTATAGGTTAACTTCCCTCGGAAATAATGCACCAATCGAAAAGGCGCATCTTTTCAAAATTCGGAAAGCTGTAGAGACCGTTATATCCCCACGCTTCCTGTGCAGGATGGTCCAACAAAAGGGTGCCACATGTCTGTCATAATGATATCAAATTAATGCGCCGTTTTAAACATTAAATGACAAGTGACAGCTGTCAAAACACTTCGAAGACCGTTTGACTTCTCCACTCTCTCTCATCAATTAAAGTTCAAAACCGTTTCAAATTTTTTCCCCCCCAGATTTGGACTTAGAGGCCATTGATGACACCCGAGCCGAGCTGAACAAAAATAATCCCACGTGGCCATTCAGCTGATGATGAGATCAACTGACCCGGATGACCCAAACCGACCCAAATGACGTAAGCAACCGAGCTGATGATGTGGCACAAACCGAGCTCAGCCCACTAGAACAAAGTCAGCGGTGCTCAAACGAGTCTCTTGCCGAAAGCGTAATCAACGTGACGATGGCGGCCGATGACATCACAACCGATCAAGGAACATGCCCATAATATAATAATCCCTCAAAAGAAGCAAAATTCCTTAAAGTCAACAAGATTCTCTCAACATATGGCTACTCTCACGCGGCTACGAATAGCACCATTATTTTAATACATAGTTTCAATCAATCAGCTAGATACGCCCTACAAGATACATCCTATGGGTTATTAAGGGAATGACAAGTGTCCCACTACCAATTTAATACAATAATGATTAACCCATCATTTGTATGGATATAAAAGGAGCCTCACTTATCATAAGGAGTCAGGATGAAAAAAGAACAAGAAAATGACAAAAAAGAAAGACTTTGTAATATACACATTGTATAGAGGACCAACTAGACACGTTCTGCTCGGTATTCCTAATAAAAAGGCTGAATTAGCCCTTATGGATAGTCTTTAAGTTTAATTCATTCTCCACGTCATAAATTTTCCATATTTTCCTTTGTTGACCCAAGAAGCACGTCAACATCCCTAATTTGATCCCAATATTATTAATAATATCGTTATTCAAACTTTATTACCAAAATGCCAACCTTTAGTGTGTTGCATATGAAATGCACCTGTATATATACTTTCAAATCATACCTGACCCAAAATTATTCTGTATCATTTTTATAAATCATAACCTATCATTTTTTCCTTTATGAAACGTAATTAGAGAGAACTATCCCAGTAACAGATTCATAATTTTTATTCTACGCAAACTCACCAAATGCAATAATTCAAACCTATATCTCTTTATAGAAAAATATAAAACTCAAATGCATCCTCGGGTCTATGTCATTGCTTCTAATTGTTCATAGGTTTGAGATGATGCGCCCTAACAGAAGATAATTGTGTTTCCCAATATTTACTGTAAGTTTTTCTAGACATATTATAAAATGGTTGGGTATTTTAATCGTAGTACTAAATAAATTCCTCTTACTTATAGGAATATTTCTATGCCTTAAAAATCCATCAATATAATTAATAGCCCAAATTCATCTATATCCATATAACCTTAGGGCCCATTTGGATGGAGGATTTAAAATCCCAAGAAATTTCAAATGAATGGATTTCAAAGTCATTGGATTTGAAATCCACCGCTTGTTTGGATGATGTAGATTTGTGTAAGGATTTCAAATCCATCGTAAGTTTTGATAAAAAAAAAAAATTAGAAGCTTTATTTATTTTCTTAATTGATATGAAATAAATAAAAATAAAAGATATAATCTTATTATTTTGTGTGTAGTGTGTGTAAATAATGTGTGTAGTGTGTGTAAATGTGTAGTGTGTGCAGTGTGTGTAAATGTGTGTGGTGTGTGTAAATATGTGCAATGTGTGTAAATGTGTGTGAAAATGCAAGTGAGCATAAAGGGGAAAAAAAGAATGGATTTCAAATGACTAGGTTTTGGTAGGGATTTGAAATCATTTGAAAATGAACTAAAAGTTAAAGAGGATTTGAAATCCATTGATTTGGATTTATATGCCAAACAGGGGTGTGGATTTAGCTAAGGATTTCAAATCCCTCCTCCCAAATCCTCCCCCAAATCCCCCATCCAAATGCACCCTTAAGTTATCCTGGATACCATCCTTTTCAATACTATATACTTTTAACTTTCGTTGAGATTGCAAGACCTTCATTTCGTTAGATAAACCCGAACAAGAAGAGGTAATATGATAGTAACCCAAAACATAATCCTACAATTTCTTGCGAATATACTTACAATTTAATGTAATGAAAATAATTCACCAAAAATATCAATAGTTTGTCGTTTTTTCCATTTAACCTCTATATGCTCAATTTGATAATATCTCGTCATTTAAAGCCAATATAAATCTTAGTCTTATAAAATATTCTCTTCTAATGACTTACATGCACTTATAAATCACTAGTATTCTTAAATTCAAAACTAAATGTTTCACTTTGTTAGATCTAGTTGGTATAAAAATTTAAATAATCCTCGAGAGATCTAAACCAAATGATAATAGACTTTGGCAATAGATAGTTTAATATTAAGGCAAAGTCACTCAAGCTCAAGACAAATTATCGAGGACTAATTAGATGTTTCTTTCTATAGCTACCTTTTTCTTTTTTTATTCACTAGCTAAGATTTGTACATCAAAATTCGCCAATAGTAGGAGTTATACTATATCATACATAGTCGATACCTTGGTAAGTGCTTCAACATCTATTGTTTCCATCTCTATCTCGACATTACTGTTAACCTAAAACACTACTCATTTCTTGCTCGCCCCAGATCCAATCCTAAACTAATGGCTTTATCTTTACCCTTGCAACAATTAAACTCATAATCATTGTTTATCCCTATGTAATCGCACAATCTCTATGGGCCCAAAAATTTCTCAGACACCTGGTAATATGTTACTATAGTATAGCCGCATAGACACTTGTCCATAGGCTGCACATTCTCTAATTCTGCCATCATATGTTGACCTAATTGTCTACGCCCAATAGGAAATCTAAATGATAAAGAAATATAATTTCTAAAAGCTTCTAAGAGTGTAGTCAAATCTCAATTAAAGTGTTATAAACTATCGTGAAAACTCTGCTCATGAAAGTTCATGAAAATTCTAAAATATCACAAGGTAAGTTCTTATCAAAATTCTTTCAAAATAATGTTGAATGGACAAATCATATTTGAATCACATCAAATCTTAAATACTTTATATCATAACTCATTCATACAAACTTTTCATGATGATGCGACAAAAACATTTTAAATCCTTTCATAACATAACTCATGCTTCATAAGCAAAAAATCCTTTAAATCACGTGTTACCTTCGGAATAAGAGCAGGACTTCAGACACGAGTCCCTTGACAATTTTGTACAAAAACCCATCTTAAAACAACATTTCTTTTGGAAACATTCTTTTTAACCCAACATATATAATTATACAAACCCAAAAAAAAATCAAAAGATTTGCACAAAAGTACTTTTGTTTATTACAAACCCATGTTTTATCAAAAGCCCGATGAAAGAGAGGAGACACATTGCTCGTTGTTGTCAGATCCACTTTCTATCGCATGGCCTGTAATGAAAATACAATATATGTGGCATGAGTATAAAAACTCATTGAGGAACACCGCATAGCGATTATAACTAATTGTCACATGCATACAACTCATAAGAAACATTCATTCATTGTTGACCGGACCACTCTATGAGATGGTCCATTAGCTAGCATTAATCCCGAAGGATTCATTTGGATTATCCGAAAGTGAATCCCATTCATTCATTCTTTGACTTCTCGAAGAAGAGTCCATTCACTTGTTCAAATAAACGACACATGGAACAACAATGATTATAATAGTACGACATACTTACTTACCCACCTTTATACATCATCTTTGGAAAATATAAATGATGATAAATGTAGTGGTCTTTTGGATTCATATGTCGCTACCCTTCTCTTCTTCCTCTATCCTTTCTTTCACTTTCGTTCCTTTTCTTCTATTTTCATTTTTCTCTCTGTCCGTATTCTTTTATATCTTATTTCCTATGATTTGTTCCGTCTGTAGTATATTGGTGTGGCATTATATATATAAGCATCTTTTGCTAAGGCGGTTAAGTTACATACATTTAATAATTATTATTATACTTTACATGATTAGATAAGATTGGAATTGTCGACCGTGTGTGTACTCTTTTTCATAGGAGGAAAGCTAATAATATAATATACATATATTTATAATCTTATTGGCTAAGGAAACACATAGCACATCCAAATTATGACCATGCATGCGTCTACGTGGTTTAGTATTTCAAGGCCAAAGCTTTCTTCCATGCAAATATAAGTGTGTGTTGTAATCTTAATATTTATACATATATTACACACACACACACATATATATATATATATATATATATAGTAATTTATATGACTAGTAAAGGATGACTAATACTCATCCATAAGGTCTCATAGTTAATTCTTCTTTCTTTTATTGAACATTCATTTAATAAATTAGTCCTATATTAATGTTGGAATCTAGTATTATACTTATCTCTATTAAATGTAATAATAATATTTTCTTCATATTTCAATATATAGTCGTCAATTTAAGCGGGATGCGATAACTAGTATGGTACAAGGGGTTTCAAATTCAAATGATAAAAAATGCTCCAAAGGATAAAATTAATCACACAATGTCATTTTAATATACATAATTTTTAAATATTTTTGGTCCTTCTAGTAGTTTGAGACTGGGGTATTACACCTCAGCACCCCGATTATGTGTTTCAACAACAGAGCCAGATGTTAAGCCAAAAATATCAGAAGTATGGGAGAAAGTGTACCTGGTAGGTGTCAGAACATTTCGAGCGACACCTCGAGAGACACCCAGAGGATTGATTTGTAGTGCCCTTTTTTCTTCAATAACCGTCATGAACACATGATTTTCATCATTCTGACTCATCATCACTTAAAGTAACAGTCAAATTCATACCTCTTTTTCACAAGGTGTTAGCACATTCATTAACATAGTGCCCTAAACCTGTGCAAGCTCTACACTTAACCTTTTCAATATCAAACTGGTTTCCAGATCTATATTGATTCCTATCAAGTATGTTTATTTGAGGATACTATAGAGCATCAGTTCTAAAAGGCTTTTTGGCTATTTGAAGAAAACTGGTTTTTGCTTTTATTTTTCATGATTCTACTAAATTTTATAGCAAACAAAGCCATTGACTCCTTTCCTAATTCAAATTCTTCTACTTCCTTAGTCAACTGAGTTAACTCGTGTGATTCATCGCGTAATACCTGTAAAGAAATGCTTTTCCCTTGTAGCCTTCTTTTGTTGACAAAATTGAGTTCCGAGGTTTTGAGAATCCTGGCCAACTCATCAAAATGCAATGTAGTGATATTTGACAGCTCTTCAACATCAACAATTTTCACATCGAATCTCTCAGGCAAGGAATACATCATCTTATTAACCAATCTTGAGTTTGAAATAAGTTCACCTAGAGATTAAGACTCATTCGCGATATCACATAGTTTTCCATGATTCGTTGTGATGTCTTCATTCTCTTCCATCTTCCGATTCCCAAACCTGACATTCAGATGTCGTAACTTGGAGAGACAAACACTAACAGATCCTTCACAATGTTTCTATAAAGCCTCCCATGCATCTTTGATTGTAAAATAGTTACAGATAAGTTTGAACATATTAAAACCTACTGCACCAAAGATAGCATTGAGAGCTTTAGAATTATGGTTTGCCGGAGTTGGATATCATCATTAAACCAAATAATATCGTTCGATTTATAAAGTCACCATCAATGTCTATGATCTTTGGAGGAGTCCATCAACTTAATATTGCTCACCAAGCTTTCCCATCAATTTACTTGATAAAGGCACGATCATCGAATCTTCCAGGAGCATGAGTAATTTGTTCCATAAATCATAAGAGGACAAAAATGGCCGATACTTGACTATCCATTGCTTATCCGAACGTAGGATCAACAATTAGTGAAATCAAGTGTTGGCTCTAGATGCCAATTGAAAGCTTTTAAGGTCACAAAACGTTGGATTTAGCAGATGTCAGAAAAAATATTAAACCAGATGTTATAACACTTTGTAGAACATGCAACAGAAAGAACACACGAAATACAAAATTTATATACAAGTTATAAATAACTTGTAGAAGTGTCAATTATGACGAAATCAGTAGTTGAATGTATACGAATTACAACTCGATCATGAATGAATCCACTAGTCTAGAAAAACAAACTCCTATTGAGTAGATCTATTCTAAGTAAACTGGTTCGTCCAATACACTATGAGAAGAACTCAATACCATTAAAAGGAAAACTATATGGATGAAAATAACACAATAGGAATCGAATATGGACAAAGGGTTATTCTCAATGTTGCGAGCACTTGAACAAAAATTTTGATAAATCTCTTTTATGCTCAATATCTTGTTGCTTTTTTCTTAGCTTGAATCTCTAGTGTATTACTCTTTCAAAATACGTGGTTCTTGGTGTCTATAAATCTGAATGGCCGATCCTCTATATATAGGGTGAAATTCTTGAGTCCCAAGAGTCCTACAAGAATATGGAAATAAGGAAAAACACAAGTATAGAAGTAATAGGATTCTATAAGTTAAGAAAGAAGATAAGATCTCTAAAGAGATCTAACTTACCATCATATTCGAACCTAGCATGAATAAGAATCCAAAACTTTATCAAATACACAATTTACAATCTAGATATATACAAAATAGATCTTTCCATATTAATTCAAACTCCATATTTTAGGAATAAGTCTAGAAAGGCAAAATATAATTAAAGTCCTTCAAAAATCGAAATTATATAGGATTTAAAATTCCTAAGAAAAACACATGCTTCCTAAAGAAATATATAGTAACATAATGTATGGTAGAACATTAAGACCAAGTAGTAAAACTGAAAAATCAAATATCATTAACTTGAAGAATCGAATGAAACCAAACAGCGAGAAGCAAACTAGGACGAGTCCTTTAACACAAAGCAACTTTTGGTCTCTCCCCGAGATGCTATCATTCTTATAACTAAGGGATTATTACAAAAACCACTCCTGATGTTTGGCATGTTTACAAAAAAGTCTAGTTATCTTTCATAATTACAAATTTCCTATGGAGATTTGTATTTACATAACAAATATCCGTTCTTAAAGAGAAAAATTGTACAATAGAAACAAATATAAAATAGGTTTTTGTAATTTTGAAAGATAGCTGGGTTCTTATGTACTTAGACTGAACCTCAAAGTATTATTTCATAATCATCCCTGTAACTAATATGGAAATGTTTCATGAATTCAACTAAGGGAATATCTAGGCTGTCAAAATTCTTCATCTCCTATTATCATACTCTTAGTGTATCCCATTCTTCTTCCCACTACTAAAAGAAAATTGTACAAAAAATACACAGTTCTATAAGCACTTATAAACCACATTTAACTTTAATAATCCAAATTCAACAGACTATGTAATTTATATATATCAAGATTTCATGAGTAGCTCCTATCACGGACCAAAAATTGTTATCATTAATTCTTATTCATCCCATTATTCTTCGATCCAAATATTGCATATATCAATAGGAAGATTGACTTGAAGAATATGAAACAAGTATCAGACATTGAACAAGCATTAAAGGTTAGCCAAATAGAGGCTATATTAGGGAACCATTCATCGTAACGAGATCTCGAAATAAATACACGGATTGACCTACAAAAATGATAGAACTCGAATTTTCCTACGGATCATGCAGATCCAATAGACACACAACAACAAATATATGAGTACAAGTACAAACACCACAACCACCATTAACTTCTTCAAATAAGAACGCAAAACGATACCTCGTCGTACTCTTTCTTTCCTGGCTTGTGGTGTCGTTGAAAATGATAGCTTGGTTGTTGCGGCGGAGCAAAAGAGAAGGCGAATGGGGTTTAGGGTTCAACGATGACGAGAGAGAAGACATATATAATGAGAGATAGAGGGATGAGAGGCAGAGACAAAAAGATAAAACAAATTCTACATTGTTTGTTGCCCTGACCGATGTATAATTGTTTGTCTCCACCCTCTTCTCGATAGATGATACTTCTAATGCACGAGCAGGTAATACAAATAACTTATCCTCCCCTGCCTTCAATATTACTTCCAGTGGAGTTGCCTCTGATTCATAGCCTCAGAGCCAACTGCCACAATTGACTCAACTAGATCGTCATTCAGTCGAATCTTAGGTTGAGTCTTCTACTTCTTCGGAGCTCCTGGTCTTCTAGGTGCAGTCATCCTGTTCTTCAGTATTGGGAAAGCTGGCTCAATTGTAGATGTTTCCATCTCAGAGGTGCTATTCTTCTTGCCATGGGCTTTTTTCTGAGCAGCTGACAGATTTCCTTGAAATAGCCTCTTATTCACATGGAATTGTTTCCCCTTCCTCAGAGGCAAACCCTTCTTCTCCAAAATATAAACAAACCCATATCCTAGGGTGTTCTTGAACTTACACTCCACACCTTTGCAATTCAACACATTCTAAATCAGCTTATCAAACACAACTCAGCTCAGTTGACTTTCATCTCCTCTATGATGGCTGACATAACCACCAACTTGGCTATGGACAACTAGTTGTATGATCCGAACTTTATGTCCACACACTTAGACACAATGTCCATTAGCTTATGGTGCTCCTTTTTCACGACAACTTTTGTTTCAGATGAATTGGAATTTCCAGCCTCTTCATCCACTACAATCTCCTTCCATGTCTTTTCTAGATCATGTTTCTTGAGTTCACTTAAACCAGAGTTTGGAAATTTCAAATTTACTTGCGTCTATAGCTGTTATCACCACATCATTTCCATTAATAGATGAATGGGTCCTATCATCTTGTACCGTGGCATTCACATATAACATCACTACCTCCTCCTCCGCGTCTATGGCATCCGGATGGTTAGACACTCAATCAACTTCATCTTTTCTAGGCATGTAACAATCTTTTGTGCCCTAATTTGGTTAGCATTTTGCTTGACCAAACCCTCTCGCACTAATTAGTGCACTGAGTACACCTTCTCAACTATA
Source organism: Rehmannia glutinosa (assembly GCA_016081115.2). Classification (NCBI taxonomy): domain Eukaryota; kingdom Viridiplantae; phylum Streptophyta; class Magnoliopsida; order Lamiales; family Orobanchaceae; genus Rehmannia; species Rehmannia glutinosa. The sequence continues at coordinate 195,059 of JABTTQ020002471.1, read as the reverse complement.
TTCACAAAGTCGAGAGCGTGAGCGAAAAATTTCATAGGTGCAATGCGGATAAGAGAGATATATATAGAGAGAGAGAGAGATAGAGATCAAACAAGAGTTTTTGTAGAGAGAATTTAGAAATTTATTGAGTGAGTTTTTAAAAAGCGTGAGGAGAGAGTAAATTGTTCAAGGTTTATAGGGGAGATGATACTATGTGATCAAGATTGTGAAATTTGAAATCGATAAATGGTTGAGATTTACCCTAAGAAACCGCTTTAATGTGGCATTAAAGGCTACACATAATTTATAACTAATCATAAGCCTCCTCATACTATAGATGTGCATCTTTAATTCAGGATGAATGTGCTTTGCATTTAATGATGCTTTGACATCATCGCATAAAACATTCTGCTTCATTAATACAACATCGTTTTTGTACTTTAGCTAATAAATATGTCTGCTGATGACTCTATGACATCATTGTGCTTGGTTCTTGAGTGCAATCCTGGATTTGAGTGATTGCAATGGTACTTGTGTTGTCACATACGATTGGGATTACTTTTTCCTCAATGTCATAATCCTTAGATGTTGTCTCATCCATAGAACTTCCTGTAGCTATATACTAAGCCTCATCTATAGATGTATGTATTAAGTTATTTTTCTTGCTGAACCAAGAAACTAATCTATTTCCAAGCAAATGACATGTACGAGATGTACTTTTCATACATAGTTTGAATCTGAGTAGCACATAAGCTTGAAACCTCCTTCCTTAGAATACCACAATCCAACTTCTTGGTTTCCCTTTAGATATCTCAAAATCCTTTTGGCTGCAGTCATGTGACTTTCTTTGGGTGCAGACTAAAACCTTGTACAAAAACCTACTGCAAAGGTGATATCAGGCTCGTTAGCAATCCAATAGAGCAATGATGCAATAAGTGCCCTATACCTTATTTGATCTACCGATTTTCCTTGAGCATCAAGATCAATTTACTGAAAACTTCATTGGTATCTTGACAGATGACTTCTCTTCCATACCGAACTTCTTCATTAGATCTCTTATATACTTGTTTGACTTATGAAGGTTACATCATTCATTTGCTTCACCTGAAGTCCTAAGAAGAAAGTTAATTTTCCCATCATACTCATCTCAAACTTTATTTGCATGAGCTTTGGGAATTTATCACACAAGTCCTTGTTTTGTGGATCTAAATATGATATCATCTACTTATATCTGCACAAGCAAAATGCTCTCTCCATCTTGGATTCTGAATAAGGTTCTGTCAACCTTTCCTTTTGTGAAGCCATTATTTATGAGAAATTGAGACAATATATCATACCAAGTTCTGGGAGCCTGCTTTAGTCCATAAAGTGCCTTCTTTAGCATATACACTTTATCTTCAATAGTCTTTTTCAAATCCTGGAGGTTGCCCAACATAGACTTCTTCCTCCAATAATTCATTTGGAATTGCACTCTTCACATCCATTTGATATACTGTGAAGTTCTTGTGAGTAACATAAGATAGAAACATCCTTATTACTTCAAGTCTTGCAACTGGAGCATATATTTCATCAAAATCTATACCCTATTCTTGGAAATACCCTTTGGCTACCAATCTTCATTCATTTTTTTTCAGAATACCCACTTTGTACCAATAATATTCTGGTGAGTAGGTCTTTGAACCCATTCACATACCTTGTTTCTTTCAAACTGATTTAACTCTTTTTGCATGGCAAGAATTCGGTGTGTGTCTTCTAGAGCTTCTGGCACATATTGTTGTTAAATTTGAGAATCTAAAAGAGTAAACATAAATTCATGTTGAGTTCTTGATCTTGTTCTTACTCCTTCTCTCATGTTACCAATGATTAACTCGGGCGGATGGTCTTTCAACCATCTCATACCAGGTTGGAGTAAGTTTGCTGGATTGTTTTGATTAGCAGCTGAGTTATCTTGAATGTCTTCTCCTTGATCTTTAGTATTCGATTGTAACCTTCCTAGCTCTCTTTGAGATTCTAACCCATCCTCATCGAGGATCGAGTCTTCTAGGAGTCGTCTCTCGGTGTAAGGACTCTTCGATTAGTTGGTCGATTCATCTTCTCAACTAACTCATCAATGAATTGACTCCTTTGTGACCAAAATCTTTTTTATTTAGAACTCTACGAGCCTTACTCTCAGATGAGTATCCAAGAAATATTCCCGCAACTACTTTCACATCAAAAGCTTTCAGATTATCCCTGCCATTGTTGTGAATTAAGAATTTGCTTCCAATTATAAGGAAATATCAAACATTTGGCTTTCTTCCTATCCAAATTCCATAGGGGGTTTTGGACAATTATCTATTGATCACGCTTCTGTTCTGAGTATAGCAAGTTGTGTTGATGGCTTTAGCCCAAGATCTCTTAAGCATCCCAACTTCAGCTAACATGGTTCTAGCAGCTTCCTTGAGTGTTCTTTTCCTTCTTTCAGCTTCTTCATTCTGTTAAGGAGTTCTTTCAGCTAACAACTCACGAGCAATCTCATTTTCTACACAGTACTGGGCTATAATCCCATTAATAAATTCAGTTCATCTATCAGACCTTATCTTGATAATGGATTGACTCTTCTCATTTTCTCTTCATCAGCTAAGGAAGCCTTTGCAATGTTTCCTTCTTTTTGCATATAAAGATGGTCCATGTGTATCTTGAGTGATCATCTACAACCACTAAGGTATATTTGTTTCCACTTAGGCTTGCTAGCTGAACTTGAAAAACTCCATATGTAGCAAATGTAAAATCCTTGGTGATGAAGGATTGATGATTTGATTTACTTTACTTTTTGACAAGTATCACAAACACTTACTTTTTGTACACAGAATCTGGTAATCTGTCAACCAGACGACTGTTAGATAAATGTTTTTATCATGATTTTGATGATTTTGTTCAAATAAGTTTTTAAACCAAAACAATGTCCCTAAATGTTGTCTAAATACTTCCGATCATCTTAAAATATTTTTACTATCTTTGGAGTATTTTTTTGGAGTTTATTTTTGATAAAAATTGGACAACACATTTGTTTCAGTTCGACCGGTCGCCCTATAGAGCAACCCGTACCTGAGTTGAGTTTTGAAACAGAAAATGGGACGTAAGAAAAAAAAAGAGGGCGACGATCGACCAGGTGGGCGGCACCGGCCGACGACCATGGGCGCACTGGAGCAGCCTTCCCTCTTGGTTCGACTTCTCTGTTTCGTAATTTCTTCAACTTTAACCGGTCCCAGACTAAGGCGACACGGTCGCACTCCTCCGACCGGTCCCCTTGTGTAAAAATTCGTAGAATTCAATTTCAATCTTATCTATGCGCGACCGGTCGAACCCTTGTTTATCAACAAACTATCCGTTGCGTTTTTCGAATGACTTTTCCTATTTTGTGGGATTGATTTCTAACAGCTATATTGATCATTTTAAATGGTTTCTTGTGCATCAGGCATCTTTTCCCTAAATTGTGGAATTGATTTCTAACAGCTATAATCTTCATTTTAATTGCAATTGTTTTGTAGATATCAGATTCCAAGAGGAGCCTATCAAGTATCAATCATCTCCTATAAATAGAGGAAGATTTGAAGCACAACAAAAAGAGGGAACAACACAACACAACAAGATATACTCAAGCAAACACTTGTTCTTACATTGTCTTATTCCTTGTTGTAATTTGCCTAGCTATTCACTTTCACATTCTTGAGGTCTAGGCTATTCTTGATTACACTTGCACTCAATTGTATAATTCATTATCGAGTTGTAATCTTGAATTTTTGGGTTATCATTCAACACAAGATATCCTTGTGAGTGTTCTTGTGGTAAGAACACACTTGGGTGATCTGGGTGTTAGGTGTAAGAAGATTGTGGTAATCTTCTTGTTGAGGTGTTGAAGAATTTGGTATTCTTCAAGGTTGAAGATTGTGGTAATCTTCACAAGGTGCCGTTGGAGATTGTGGTAATCTTCAAGAAGAGATTGTGGTAATCTCAAAGGTGGTGTTGAAGAAGAGTGTGGTGCTCTTCAAGGTGTTGTTGTAAGTTGAGTTTGTATTAATTTTGGTAATTAATAAAATTCTTTTTCTTTTTGAAATCCATCCCGGATATCTTTGGGGTGGTAGAGATTAGGCCCTAGGTGGGTTGAACCTCTATAAATCGACGTGTGTTGTTTACATTCCGCACCTTTATTATTGTCTTTGAGCATTCGGTTCGAAAAAGAGGGTAAAATCGAAAAGATGGAGATAATCTATTCACCCCGCCCTCTAGATTATCGTAGCCGCTTGGACTTACAAGTGGTATCAAAGCCAAACTCTTTGGCAAGCTCATTTCACATCGCGAGTGAATAGGAACGATCGTCGGCTACGAACGAAGCACAACTTTCCGGCACCTCCACCACCAAGCCACCACCATTTGATTCCAAAAATTTTATATTTTGGAAAGAAAGAATGGAATGTTATTTACAAGGTTGCGGGTTTGATATTTGGAACATCATCATAAATGGAGAATCCATTCCGATGAAAGACACACCACACACCTCCAAAGGCTTCAAAGAGCTCAATGATGAAGAGAAGAAAATCATCTCCTTAAACGGTAAAGCTCTCAATATTTTGTATTGTTTACTTACTAATTTGGAATATGAACATATTGTAGGAATTCGATCGGCACATGAAGTATGGCAAAAATAGAAGCCATCTATGGAGTATTTGCAAATGAAAGGAGTCAAATAAAAGCATCTACTTCTCAAAGGGATACACGTTCAAATCTAAGGAACAAGCCTTTTACAACTTCCAACTATGAAGTAGTCGAACAATGTTTTATGGGCATCGAAGAAGAAAACGAGGTATGTCTTAAACCCTCTACTTCCTATGATATTGTCATCCAAAATGATTATAGTGATTTGCAAAATGATTTTGATGATCTTCAAAATGAATTCAAAAATTTACTAGTTAAGTACAAAAATTTGAAAAAGGAATTCAATGTTTTGAAAATTGAAAAGGATAGTTTATTTACTTCCTATGAATCACTATCATGTGCTCACACCACCACACTTGACAAGGTTAGAAACCTTGAAAAACAAAATAGTACTCTTGTTGAGGATATTAATTGCATGAAACATGATTTATCAAAATCCAACTTGAGTACCAATAAATTGCCCAATGTTGTGAATGTTAATGGTTGTGATAGTTTGAATAGTGAACTTGATCATGAGCCTAATATTGTCAAGCATATGAAAAAGAATCGAGTTCCTATGCATGTTAGTAATATTACTTGCTTTTATTGCGGTAAGAAGGGTCATACGGTAAATACTTGTCGGGCTAGAAATAGCTCTAATTATTGTTGGAGACCTAAAAGTCTCAAGACTAATCCCAAAGGACCCAAGCACTTGAGGGTACAACAAAACAATGTCATTTTAGGTACCGGATTAATAATCGAAGAAAATTCATGCCGCCAAGGAAACATCAAATGAACATCTCATTTGATCAAAGAAGGAGAAAACATTTTCAACAAAGTCAATTTCCAAGAAGAGGATATAATCAAAAATGGGAAGAACACAATCCTTGGAAATGGCAAAGACATCATCAACAAGATGATTTTCCAAGAGAAAAACACTTTCGAAAATGGGAAGGCTACAATGCTTGGAAATGGAGAAATTGGAGAAGCCATCATCAACAAGATGATTTTCAAAGGGGAAGATATCATCAACAATGGGAACGGCACAACCCATGGAAATGGCGAAATTGGTAAACCGTATCTCCCTATTTAAATATGCATTTTATTTTCTTTGCATATTTTTATTTGTGTCTTTATTGCAATATGAGTTTTCATAATTTTAAAATTAAGGTCTTCAATATATATATTTGTGGTTTTAAATACTTTTGAAAAGAAGACCTTGCATGATGTTTTTAAAACTCTTGTGCATTTGCTTTAACTATTGTGTTTTATAATCTCCTATGGATTTTTATGGCATAAGCATACTTGTGATATATCTTATTGTTTTTAGCCTACACTTGTATCATTTGTGTTTTGTGCAAGTCTTGTTTAAGAATTGTATAGGATTCATATATCATCACAAATGGCCATCTATGTCATAATATGTCAAGAGTAACATGAACTATCGATGTACGCTCATCATTGGTATTCACCTTATAGACTCAATACATTTGTGCCATATGACTATGTGCTTATTTTATACAAGTGCCATTAAGAGGATGTTTTGATTTTTTTGAAAAGGCATTATTTGACATAGCTTGTTTTATCCAAGATTTGTAAAGGATTATTTTTTGTTTTGATAAAACAATTGATCTTCTAAGTTATGCATTTTATTGCACATATAAATGTCATTATTCTTGGATACTTATGTCAAACCTCTTGTTCATATGATTCTTGTAAATGAGGTCTCAACTATGTGCTCTCATATTGTCATTTCAAAAGAGACATCATGTAGCTTTCTTAAGCTTATTTGAACTTGAATGATTTATTAGACTCTTGATGATGCATAGTATGTGGTGCTTAAAATAGTGTATCTATTATTCGATATTACTATGCTCGTGTGCAAAATATCTTGTTAAGATTTTGTAGAAATTTGTGATATTTCGCAACAAGTTTGATGAACAAGACAAGGTTAGTAGCTCAATGATATTGTCAAGAAGAAGGTAATGATTTTGATGTAATATTTACACTCATTAGCACATTTAGAAGTTATTTGCACTTTACTTGTCCATTCTTGGTTTGAGAAAATTTCAAGCTTTAACAAATGGATGTTAAATCCGCTTTCCTAAATGGTATTATTCAAGAAGAAGTCTATGTAAAACTACCTCCAGGGTTTGAAAATTTTTCTAGGCCTAATTATGTTTATAAACTTAAAAAGGCCTTGTATGATTTAAAACAAGCACCCCGTGCATGGTATGTTAGACTTAGCTCTTTTCTTTTGAAAAATGGTTTTATAAGAGGTAAAGTTGATACAACTCTCTTTGTTTTTGAAAAAAGGCAAGATTGTTTACTTGTGCAAATTTATGTTGATGATATTATCTTTGGTGCTACTAATGATTCTTTGTGCAAGAAATTTTCTAAGTTAATGCAAGGTGAATTTGAGATGAGTATGATGGGGGATCTCAATTTCTTTCTTGGACTCCAAATTAAGCAATGTCAAGAAGGCATATACATCTCACAATCAAAATATACAAAAGAACTTTTGAAAAAGTTCGGCATTGAAGAAAAGAACCGTATCTACTCACATGGCAACAAATGTCAAAATTGACAAAGATGAAAAAGGCAAGTCCGTGGATGAATCCAAATATCGAGGTATGATTGGTAGTTTACTTTATTTAACCGCTAGTAGACCGGACATTCTTCATGCCGTATGCCTATGTGCTCGTTTTCAAAGCAATCCCAAAGAATCTCTTATGAGTGCCGTTAAAAGGATTTTTCGATATTTAAAAGGCACTATTCAATATGGTTTATTCTATCCAAAGAATGAAAATTTTTCTCTTAAAGGTTATAGTGATTCGGATTATGCGGGAAATATTGATGATCGGAAAAGTACTTCCGGATCATGTCAATTTTTAGCGATTGCCTAGTTTCTTGGTTTTCAAAGAAACAAAACGTGTTTCTCTTTCAACCGCGGCCGAATATATTTCCGCCGCTTTTTGTTGTACTCAACTTCTTTGGATGAAACAATCCTTAGCGGATTACAAATGCTCTTTTGAAAATGTACCTATCTTTTGTGATAATATATCCGCTATAAATATTGCTCAAAACCCGGTTCATCATAACCGTACTAAACATATTGAGATTCAACATCATTTTCTAAGGGATTGTGTTTCAAAACGAAAAATTGAGATATCTTTTGTTCCATCTCAAGATCAATTAGCGGATATTTTTACTAAACCGCTATCTTCCGAGACTTTTGCGTCGATACGAGCTCGGTTAGGCATAATGCATATTGAATGCGTCTTACGTTTGCCTTTTGCATATTTTTGAAACTTAGGGGCGAAAACTCGGATTTTTGGTTGAAAATTCGGATTTCTTCAAAAATGTCAAAACAGTGGGCTAAACAGGTTGAGGGCAACCGGTCGCCCTCAATGTCGATCGGTCGCCCTCAACCTCGACCGTCGCCCCTAAGCCTATTTTTTGGATTAAAACGATTAAATGTCTTGATTCGCCATTTTACCTTATTTTTGCCATTTTTTCGTCCCCTTTGCCAAATTCACACAAATTTCAGTCTAAACTTGTTTTCATGCATTCTTATCACAACGTGGACCTTATATAGCATGTTTATCATCATCATAGCTCATCTTTTCCGATCACATGGTAAGAATTTTCCTTACTTTGCTCAATTGGGTTGAACCCTTGAGTTTATGGCTTTCTTGAATATTTCTTGATATATTTTGCATATGATATTGTTGAGCTTTGATATTATGTTGTTTTGTATGATGTTTGATGTAATTTGGTGATGAAATTTTTGGCTTGATTCATTTACAAGGGCTCTATACTACTTCTTTTAATTTTTACGCTTACAAGGTGTTCGATGAAATGTCACAATGAATATTTCAACTTGTACATGATTCTCTTGCTTCCAAAAGTCTTAAATACTTATTGAGATCATGTTTTTGGCAAATAAAACGAGCGTATGAACTCTTCATGATATATTTCTCCCATTTTCCTTAGATTTTAAGCGTAAATTGCTCAATGGTTGATAAACCGTCTTTTTTGTGCACTTTGATATAATTGTATGATGTTTTTATCATCCTTACATTCTTTTGATGATTCCAAAGGGGAGAAACAGAAATTGGCTCGTTAGCCAAAAGAAGCTATTAAAAGCGCATTAAAAGCTTATAAGCTATGGCTTCCTAAAGCCATGTATACCTAGTCCATGGCGTGTATTATGGACTCAAGTGCAAATGATTATAAGTATTGTGACAGGGGAGCTTCTTAGCTCATGATATCTATATGCACCTTATATAAGCTTGTTATAGCTTGTGCTTCTAACTTATAATAATCTTTTGTTGATATGCTCATAGATAGGGGAGCTTTGTATGGAATGTCTTTAACGGATAGTTTACTTGTAAAACTGGAAAATTTATTTGTTTTTCAACTCGTCCTCGAGAAAATTGTTTTGGTTTGTAAGCATAAAAAAGGGGAGTTTGTTAGATAAATGTTTTTATCATGATTTTGATGATTTTGTTCAAATAAGTTTTTAAACCAAAACAATGTCCCTAAATGTTGTCTAAATACTTACGATCATCTTAAAATGTTTTTACTATCTTTCGGAGTATTTTTTGAAGTTTATTTTCGATAAAAATTGGACAACACATTTGTTTCAGCTCGACCGGTCGCCCTATAGGGCAACCTATACCGAGTTGAGTTTTGAAACGAAAAATGGGACGTAAGAAAAAAGAAGAGAGCGGCCCAAGGTCGACCCGAGGTGGGTGACCGGTGAGGGCGACCGGTCGACCATTGGGCGGCCTGCACTGGAGCAGCCCCTCTTGGTTCGGGACTTCTCTGTTTTTAATTTTCTTCAACTTCAACCGGTCATAATGACTAAAGGCGGCACCGGCCGCACCCTCCGACCGGTCCCCCTGTGTAAAAATTCGCGAGAATTCAATTTCAATCTTATCTATGCGCGACCGGTCGAACCCTTGTTTATCAAAGAAACTATCCGCTATGCGTTTTGACAACTTTTCCTATTTTGTGGGATTGATTTCTAACAATTATATTGATCATTTGAAATGGTTTCTTGTGCAAAGAGATACTTTTCCAAAAATTGTAGAATTGATTTCTAACAGCTATAATCTTCATTTTAATTGAATTTTTTTGTAGATATCAGATTCCAAGAGGAGCCTATCAAGTATCAATCATCTCCTATAAATAGAGGAAGATTTGAAGCACAACAAAAAGAGGGAACAACACAACACAACAAGATATACTCAAGCAAACACTTGTTCTTACATTGTTCTTTCACATTCTTGAGGTCTAGGCTATTCTTGATTACACTTGCAGTCAATTGTATAATTCATTATCGAATTGTAATCTTGAATTTTTGGTTATCATTCAACACAAGATATCCTTGTGAGTGTTCTTGTGGTAAGAACACACTTGGGTGATCTAGGTGTTAGGTGTAAGAAGATTGTGGTAATCTTCTTGTTGAGGTGTTGAAGAATTTGGTATTCTTCAAGGTTGAAGATTGTGGTAATCTTCACAAGGTGCCGTTGGAGATTGTGGTAATCTTCAAGAAGAGATTGTGGTAATCTCAAAGGTGGTGTTGAAGAAGAGTGTGGTGCTCTTCAAGGTGTTGTTGTAAGTTGAGTTTGTATTAATTTTGGTAATTAATAAAATTCTTTTTCTTTTTGAAATCCATCCCGGATATACTGGGGTGGTAGAGGATTAGGCCCTAGGTGGGTTGAACCTCTATAAATCGACGTGTGTTGTTTACATTCCGCACCTTTATTATTGTCTTTGAGCATTCGGTTCGAAAAAGAGGGTAAAATCGAAAAGATGGAGATAATCTATTCACCCCCCTCTAGATTATCGTAGCCGCTTGGACTTACAATGACTTCTTGCAAGCTTATTGATTGTCTTGAAATTTAGATGAATGAGCTTCTTATGCCACAACCAACTTGCTTCAACTATACTTTTGGCTAGCAGGCATGTGCTTGGAGTGGCAAAAAAATCTACCACATACATATTATTCTTCCTTATCCCGGATAACATAATTTCATTGGTTTATGCCCCTTTTTTATTTGTAATATTTCCGTGTTGAAACCAACATTGTAGCAATTGTCGCAGAGTTGGCTAATACTTAGCTGATTGAAGTTCAAGCCTTCAACATATGAAACATCCTTGATTTGCAAGCTATTTTTCTTGACTGCCCCAGTGCCTTTAATTTTTTTCGAATCTTCATTTCCTCCTAATATAACTTTTGTTCCTCTTTTTTCCTTGAAATTTTTCAGATTGCTCTTATTTCAAGTCGTGTGTATGGAACAACCATTGTCCGTGTACTAGGTTCCGTGCACCCAATCTGTTCCTGAATGATTTTAGGTACCAATACCTGTGTGGAAAATATTATTTTCTTATTTGGATATTAATTTTCACTTATTGATTATGTCAATATATGAATATTAATTTGTTAGTTGATACATTATTATTGTTTTGCCGACATTTTTCATGTGGTGTTTTTAATATTTTACGTTATTTTCATACCGGTTTTAATATTGTTATGATGTTTCTTGGTTGTTTCTATGTAGCTTTCGATGCTTAAATATATTTTTTTACCTATTTTTAAATCTTTTTGCATATATGATGATTTTTATATTGTTTCCGGTTTGTTTATATATTGTTTTGGGTTATTTCTATGTTTTTATGTTTCAAGAATTGATCGAAATTGAATTATGTCTTTTTATTCATGTTGTTTCTATAATATTTTTAACGGAAATTTTGACGAGCGTAAATTTGTCAAAAAAAGTATCGAAAAGCGTAAATATCTGTCATCGTCTCCAAAAATGAGCCAATTATATCAAAAGCAAAAAAATTTAATCAATGGCCTATTTTCGTAAACTCGCTTAGGGCCTGTGAAACACAGTCCGACCGCTTATAAGCCCTCGTACATTAATATCTTATAAACTTTAAAAACATCTTATATTATGTAGAAGCTTATAAGATTTTTTAAACAAGCTTAGTCGAACATCTTTTAAAACTTTTAGAAAACTTATAAGCTCTCCAACGTCTTATAAGACGTTAAACCCCACCGTACATGAGAGTGTACCAATACCCGTGTGGATCCCGGCGGTTAGCACTATATGATGATCCAACCAGCTTAGAGCCAAATGATTTTACTCTAAGGGGTTGCGACCTTTTAGTTCCATAATCATAATGAATTTTGGCAACTTGTTTGGGTGCTTTTGCTACATACAATTTTCTCTTTCGTTTTTATGCTTGTGTTTACATGTGAGCATTTTCATGCTTGTGATAATTTTTAAAGTGTTGTGCTATGTGTGCATAGTTTCTTGGTGCATGAGAGTGTTGATATGCATGGTTAGGAAATGACCTATATTGATTCCTAAGCCTTTGTCACTGTGGCTTATTTCTCTTAGGATTCTGCTGATATTTCATGGGTGGGTTCTGATCAACTTGTGTTGGGTATTTTCCACCATTCCCATCAGTTTATTTCTTTCATTCAAAGTTATGGGGTCTTTGGTACTGTTTTCATTTAACAAAATACTTCATGTTAGTAGTCCGCGATAGACTATTCTCGAATTTAGTTTTAGTAGTCTCATTAGTGTCTTCTTTCCTTTGCCTTTATATTCAAGGCCAACACATGTATAAATTTTGTGATATGTGGGTGCAATATATGGTGCCTTACACTTTTTGTTTCCCTCACTGTTGATGAGCCTTTCTCTAAGACCACTCTTGGAGTTTGTGCACTCACAAATGAGTTAAAGCATAATCCATTTGTCTACAATTTATTTTTATATCATCATAAATTCATCAAATATTTTAGATGATTTGCTGAGTGATGCAATGACATTTTAAGTTCCAGTTCTCTCTTTTCTTTAGCAGTACACTCTGCTTTGACCTTTTCTATTTCATCTCTCATCTCTTTGTTCTCATCAGCTAAGTGATTTAGAGCACTCATCTCTTCATTCAACTATGAGTTTTGGCATTTGAGTTGGTTGTTTTCCTCGTTTAGAAGTGTGTACTTTGCTATTTTCCATGATTTGAGGTTATTGAACTTGCATTTTTCCAATGTTTTGTATAAGATGTCCTTTGCAACAATATCGAAGTTGTGCCTTTTTCTATTTTCATTGGTCCATTCATTCCTTGGCTTATCAAACTCAACTGCTCTTGAAGCTTCATTTCCTTCAGCTACTGCTCTTGCAACAGCTGTGTTCACTTTTGTGATCTTAATGGATCGGTCTTCGATGACAAACCACATGTTATCGTGTAGTGCAGAGACATGTACCTACATGCGAATTTTCCAGATATTAAATTCTTCTATAGGAACAAAGGAATACAATTAGATTTGCTTCCATTATAATAACTCTTTAAGGACTTTGAAAAGTGAATTATGTTGATAGATTTGGAAAAGAAGGATCTAGTTCAGTAACCAGTGTGGAAGGTTCTTTGAACTAACCGCTATGATACCACTTGTAGGTTCCAAGAGGTGTCAGGAGAAGTCTAGAAGGGACGGTTGAATAGAGTTCACAATTTTTCAATTTTGCAAATCAGAGTTTTAAGAAAACAACTAAGTCCTCAGACATTTCGGTTGAGATTCAGAAGGGGAGTTAACCACTCAACAATTCACTTGAATGATAAGACTTAAAGGCAAGAAGGTAAAGACACGATATTTATTGTGGTTTGAGGATGGGGTAATTCCTCTACTCCAGTCTTTCCCTACTCCAGGAGGAATCTACTAAGTAATAGGTGATCTTTGTTACAAATTAATACAACCTTAGTAGCCTTGGTCACACGACAAGCTACAATACAGACTCAACTCTTCACCAGACAGCTGCCAAGTTACTTCAGCCCTCTAGACTTACAATATTTGTTCACATAGCCCTCCTACAACTTAGAATCTTGGTTCGTCAGGAATCTAACTACACACATTCAATCAAAGGCAGTGTAGACCACAATTTTGTTTTCAAAAGATTCCTCTTCAACTAAATGACAGTTTCAATCTTTCACTGAAATGAAGTGTTCTTGATGAAGCTTGAGGATTGCAGATAAGCTTGAGAGAGATTTTTGAATTCTTGATGGTTCACTGTATTATATCTATTGTGTCTTCTTTATTCTCTGAAAAATCCACAACTTTTATAGTGAAGATTAGATATTTATCCGTTGAAGAGATAGACAAAAATCAAATCCCACCGTTGGGCATTTGGCATCTCCTTTCTTGCAGCATTAATGTTAACCTTTCCTTGTATTCTTATGCCTTATGCATCTTTCTGAAAATGGCAGTCTGCAGGTGCATTCTAATAGGTTGGACCTCATTTCCTTCATAAATGTCTTACACATTTATAGTTAAACATCGTACTTATTTTATTTAAAGTATATCATCTTGGACGTATTTAAACGGACTTCTTCAGTTCATTTTGTCTTTCAGTTGCTTTACCTCTTTGAGGCTGATACTTGAATCTTCTGAGAGAGTATTCTGATTTACTCTGTTGTCAGTCTTATGAGAGACTTGGTTGACATACTCTGCTGAGAGTCTTCTGACACCTTACTCAGCTGTGAATCAGCTAAATTTTCACAAATCAACTGCGGGTCTTCTGATGTCTTTTTAGCAAGTCTTCTACAATTCTACTTGGCTACTTTTAAGTCAACCTATATTGTTTCTATTACAAGTGTAGAAATTACATGGGAATAGGGGTGCTAACTTTCTAATACATAGTTTCCTAAGCATCATCAAAACTTATAAAATAAATTTCCTAACAAATTCCAAATAACAAGGTCCACTACGTTCCTGCTCAGAATAATGTGCCACCAAGTGAGCCCGCGTCCAAAGAATATTTTAACCAATGAATGGCAAATTTAAGTAATGAAAGACAATATTTTAGGCAAAAGAAAGTTTTAAGCAAGGAAACCATGAAGTCTTTTTAAGTTAAAGTTAAAGATATTGCATTAGGCATGCATTCATGCATGAGAATAGTTGAGATTCTTTAAGCCAATTCCTCATATTTATATGTTTTCAAATGAAAACCAGAAAAAGGAAGGAGATGGCAGAGCTCAGTGACTCGAGAATACACATTTTTCACGTTTTCCATGTTTTCATGACTTTTAAGTTATTCTAGTTTCTTTCCAAGGTTTGAATTTGATTTTATTTGGATGTTGAACATTGCTTTTATTTCAGTATAAATATTTTTGGATTAGCAGTTATTTCAATTATTCGTATTTATTTCTGCTGTAATGTTTTTGAGAAAGCAAGGTTTTTAATTATTTCATATTTTTTAAGTACTTACTCCTCATTTATTTTCTGAATAAAGTTTAAGTAAGCTAATTAGGCGCTACAAAAACTCATCTCTTGAATTATGAACCAATAAACACGTAAACTATTGGTGAGTTAATTCACAAGAACTAATCGCAAGAAGTCACAAATAGATATGTAAAACAAGCTAATACGAAACAAACCATATCGAGTATAAAATAGATATGCAGTCTACATCATGTTCCTAGAATCAAAAGAAAACTAGCTAGACATGTTCGTTTGCAAACTCATAGACAAATCCATAAACGACATGTTCAACATGAAAAGAACAAAGAGAGAGAAATTTTGGATTATGATGATGAATTACCCATGCTTAGATGAAGTCATCTTTAATATATAGAACCCTGGTGTCTTCCTTGATAATCCCGTTGTGTGGTTCTCTTAGAGATGAATATCTATCACGAGATGCTTCTCACCACCGGTCATGCCTTAAGCCTTTTAGGTTGGCCCAACTCTTAGGACCTAAGATACAATAAAATGTGTCACGACCATGTGGAATCATAAAGGCACCGTGTGGTAATGTTTCTTGCTCCTCCGGATCTCTACAGTATCTATATAACTTTTTCGCTTTTAAATCCGTTTTGCATGTATAATATATCAAATTAATCCTCTTTTCGATATCTATAATTCAACACCTATATTGTATATTTAAAAATGAAAACTACAGGTTCGATTTCTTAAAAAAAAAAAAAAGATACATAGAAAAATAACCCAAATATCAAACTAACTTGCTAGAAGGGTATGGATGTCATTTTACACCCCAAAATGGCTAAAAAGATGTGTCTACAAAACATGGCTATTTTTAATCTTTATATTTTCTAAATGGCTATTTTGTACCATTACCACTACTATTATCATAGAATCTCAGTTGATAAGTATCCCAATGTTTTCATTGAAAATATGATGGTTGGAGAATATGCATGCATGTCATGTTGTAGAGATGAGATGAAATGTGGGATGTCATGCAATATGGTTCCATTGAAATTAAAAATGATGGATCTGAATGGATACCTGAAGACAGAAGTTTGACAACTTCAACATGAAGAGAAGTGAATTACTGGATCATATGGACACAAGATTCATTCAACTTGTGAACGAAATGGAGATGCTCGGGAAGAGCTACTCCACTAAAGAAATGAACTGGAAACTACTCAACTTTAACCAACATCTGAAATTTGAAGTTCACCTATTTGTTGGACAACTAGACATATGTTTCCATGTCAATACAAAACTTGTTTTACGAGCTGGATAGACTATGAAACAAAATATTAACCTAATAGTAGACATGATCGCTGCATTGGCTACCACTAAACCTACAGGAAAGAACAAAAGCAAGCGTATAAGTTTTAGAGGGGTTGAATAAATCTTACCAAATTTTTGATTTTAGTCCTTTTGAATAATTCAACAGGGTTGACTCAAATCGCTTGTGTCCTTGGGGGGACAACTAAGTTGGCTATTCAAATAAGTTCTTTGTAATACCCGAGCCTTTCACTACTCACTTGGCTAATATAGTTCATGTTATTTACGTGCTATTTGCATTCATACCAATACCTTATAATTCACCATATTGATGTTGTGATTATTTTTATACTGTTAAAATTCTCAAATATGACTAGATATTGGATCTCTAGTTTAAATATGGTATTTTACATTGAGATACAAAGACCTAGGTGTCAAACTTTTTAGATATCATTCGATTACACGTGGTAAGCTCACAAGTGAAAGATTGTATCGCTGAATTTATTGAGTACATGAGACAGAGTTACAAAGCCCGAGATATAAATATCTACGGCGATAGGTAGAGTATTGTTTAAACTAATATTTTGATAAAGGAAAATAATACGTGGTTGTCGAGAGAAATATTGAAAATCTCATATACTAATAATGTATATAAAAGAATATAACTAATTATATATTAACTATAAATCTAACTTATTAATTTATATATATATGTATCATACATGAGACCGTAACATATATATAAATATATTATATAAAGTGTAATCATTACTAATGTATGTATATATAGGTAACATGTTGTGCTTTAGTTACTTATAAATATATATACACAGAGAGAGATAATTAAAAAAAACTAGATTATGTCAACAAAACCACTAATATAATAGTTGATATGCTAGCACCGCCTCAAGAGATGAGATAGATATATAACTGACCTCTTAATTAAGAACCACAACAGAACAAGTAAACACGGGAAACAAAGGTACCGAACTCTCGCGTGAAGGAAAAAAAGAGAAAAGAAGTAACGGCGATTCGGGAATTGGCATACAGATGCTTTCAATTATTTTCTACTAATTTCAAATTAGGGACTAGTTCTTAACCCTTGCTTCTAATTTCAAATTAGGAAAAAAAAAGATAAATTATAATATAAAATATAATAAAATGAAGATATAAATTAGTTATATTTAGAATTGGATTATATTATGTGATTGCAACCGATTAATTGAAATCACCTTTAATTTCATTAGAACTATGTAAAAACTAATAGAAAATGTTAGTAATATTTACTACTTTAATGCTTTAGACTATATTACCTTTAATTTAGTAATTCAGAATGCATGTGAAACGGAATTGATGTGTTTGGATTATTTGTAGATTGGAAATTCGGATTTTAACTTGGTGAAAGTTTAAGATTTAAATTTTGTTAAGGAACTCAATAAAGTGGATTTGTTCATTTGAAAATAGTAATTTTTACCTTATATTTTTATAGGTTATAATCATACACGTAAGATTAGGGGATAAAGACAATTGTCTAGATTTTAATAGAGTATCAAGGGTGACATGTAAGTAAAAATCTATCTGCAACTGTAATGCATGAACATAGTATTGTTTTAATTAGTTGTATAGTATGTGACTTTGATATCTTGTTGAATATTTGTGGGTATTATATGCTGCATCATTGGCTTGCATGATATTGAAATATGGTACTTGGTGAGCCATTGAACATGTCATTCACAGCATTTGCATGTGCATGCATATTACAAGAGAATATCCGCTTGCATGAAAATATTTTCAGATAGAAAATGGATGTTTGATGACCACTGCTAGGGCACCGGGCATGCAGGGCATTCTTATGACATATGTTTAGGTACAATAGGTGGGATACTTCCTGGTGAATACACAGAGCTGAATAGGAGATGGGCTCATGGTGGGCCACAGGAGGATGGTCCATTTGTGCATACCTATATATGGTCCTGCGGGGTGGGATACTTCTTGGTGGACACAAGGGAGGCAAGTAGAGGACCATTGGTCAAGCAGCGGGAGGATGGTCCACACGTAGATCCATACTTGATATTATTGACCATTTGATTATTGTTGTGTGCATAGCTCTTTTCCCGTGCATAATAGTTGGGTCAGGGGCCCAAATGAAAGAAAATGATTTGAATAAAATATTTTAATTCATGGATTTTACATGTTAGCATTACATGTTGGTAAAGTATTACTATTCTTTGGACATGCATGATTTCTACTTGCTGAGCTTTAGCTCATGTAGTTCATGCATTGCAGGTGAGCATGAGAATGCTTGAGTCTTTGGCTTAATGTGTGGTGTTGGAGCTTCTTCAGGTTTTGAGGATTATGGATATGGATGACGACTTGTCGGGCTTATTTTTGGGTTCATTTTGATTTTACTTCTTTTTTTTTGTGGAGGAACTCGTACTGTTTATAAGTTTTGAAACTGTATTATAAAAATATGTAAATAATGTGCTGGTTTGATATCTAGTCATCGTGTTTACATAGAAACAAGGTTGACTGGCCTTTTGCTTTTAAATGACAAAATCTTTGTTACAGTGTACAAGGTTTGTTTCGTTGATCGTCTGTTATTAAATTTACAAAGGAAAAAAAATTGCACGTTTTAAATTGTGTTTTTGGCAGGATTGTGCTATTTATATATTTTTTAATAGTAGTAAAGGGGTGGGCGTCACAGAGTGGTATCAGAGCTCAGCTACATGTTCTGTAGACTATCCATGTAGATGAACTCAAAACTTGTGGAGCGCAACAATGCCAGTAAGTTTTACATTATTGTCTGATTTATTTTATGTTTCATGAAATTATATTGGCCATGTGTTATTAGGTTATCCTAAGATGGTGTTTCAGTTATGGTGAGAACTAGAGGTAAGAGCAGTGGTGGGGATAGGAATCAAGGAGGGGAGACACCTATACCAATGGGTGATCGAGATAATATTATAAATTGGAATAAGGAGCTCATTTAACGACAATCCGAACAAATTCAACAACTCATTCATCAGAGGGATATAGTTGGAGAACAAAGAGCAGAAATGAATCAACCACACTAAAGGACGGATCAAGTTGAGATAGCAGGGGAAAGATTTCGAAAGCTAAATCCACCAACCTTTGAAGATGCATCAGATCCCACAGATGCAGAAGATTGGCTGAGGACATTAGATAATATGTTTCAATACAGTAAGGTCCCAGAAGAAGAAAAAGTAATGTGTGCTTCGTTTATGCTTCGTGGAAGTGCGGGGCATTGGTGGGATACGATGAGGAGCATAGAAGATGCTACGACAATGACCTGAGAAAGATTTAAAGAACTATTCAGAAACAAGTACTTCACTGCTCCTGCTCGTGTTATGAAGATGAACTAGTTCATACAACTACGCCAGGGAACTACGATTGTTGGGGATTACATTCGCAAATTTGAAGAATTGTCTAGGTTTGCCACTCATATGGTTAGCACTGACGCACTAAAAGTAGAGAGATTCCTTGAAGGTCTGAGGCTGGAACTATATAGAGATGTGAGCATGGTGGGAATTCAAGGAGTAACCTATTCACAAAGTTCTTTGAGAGAGCACCGTGGCGAACAAGCGAAAAAGGATTTTTGGTGCCCGGGAAGCTAGACGTCAATTCAAATAGGGACAGTGGGATGAGATGGGTTGGAGGCCCGAAGAATAGAGTTTTCCACGTTCAAAGCGAACAAAACCTAACTTTCAACCATGCCAAGGACAATAACAATGGGAACAAAATAAGCGTCAAAGAGCCGATTAGGGCAAGTCATCTATAGCACTACCTTTTTGCCCTAAGTGTAAGACTCAACATACTTTTGAAGTTGCACGGTAGATACCAGGAGATGTTTTACGTGTGGGGTGCCAGGACATTTTGCTAGTGCGTGCCCAAATAGGTTGAACTCTACAGACAAAAGAATGTGCCACCAGCATTTACTATCACGAGAGCGACGCGAGACGAACCCACCAGTGGTTACAGGTAAACTTCTTATCTTTGACACCCCAGCATTAGTACTATTTGATTTGGGAGCGTCACATTCATTTGCATCAACCGAGTATGTGAGAAGACCGGTTAGGACACCGATGTAGCGGTAGTAGGTTACAATGTAATAATTCCCTGAGATTCTAAACAAACAAATCAAATTTTGAAAGCTTTTGCTATTCCAATTGAAAATAGGGAACTTTATGTTGATCTAATTGTGCTAGCCATGAACGACTATGATATCATATTGGGTATGGATTGGTTGTCAAAGTATGGTGCTACAATTGATTGTCAGAGAAAGACAAAACGACCTATCGACCCCCGGGAGAAGATTCATTTACTTTCGTTGGAATCACGACACGTTTTAGATTTCCAATGATATCAGCACTAAAAGCACAATGTTTACTGGACGCTGGCTGTGAAAGATACTTAGTAAGTGTTATGAGCATTGACGAACAACACCAACCAATCTTTGATGAAGTTCCAATAGTGAGAGAATATCCCAATGTAATTCCAGATGATCTTCCCGGATTACCACCAAACCGTGAGATCGAGTTTGTTATTGACTTACTTCCAGGAACATCTCCAATCTTAAAAGCTCCATACTGCATGGCTCCATCTGAATTGAAAGAATTGAATATGCAATTGCAAGAGTTGTTGGACAAAGGCTTCATTAGACCTAGCTTCTTGCCATGGGGTGCGCCGGTCCTGTTCGTGCGAAAGAAGGATGGTACGATGAGATTGTGTATCGACTATCGAGAATTGAACAAAGTTACAATCAAGAATAAATACCCTTACCTCGAATCAAGATTTGTTCGATCAACTTCAAGGTGTAGCAATATTTTCAAGATTGACTTGCGATCCGGTACCATCAATTTGAAAATAAAAGAAGATGATATACCCAATGTTGGGAAATTTATTTTATAGATTTTGATGAATGCCATGTAAAACATAAACTAGAAAGTTGGCACCCCATTTTCCTTGTAATTATCATTGTAATAAATAGGGCTAGAAAAGGTGAGTCAAGTCGCTATGCCTGGAAGTACAAGAAGTCAATCAAGACTCATTTGTGGAACAACCGAGTATGGCCAAGAAGAAAGATCAAGAACTTGATCAAGATGTATTAGCCGAGGAACAACCGTGTGAAGTGTCACCAAAGTCATCTCAAGAAGCCAAGTCTCAAGTTGAAAGTGACAGATGAGTCTTCAAATGATTGGAGCAGACTCAAGTCACTGGGAATTAGGCAAAGCAGACAAGAGAAGTTAACTGAAATGAATCCGTTGCACATAAGTCAAGAACATTACTTAAATAAGTAATACTTCCATGCTGCTGGTCTTAAAAGTGTTCATCCTGTCGAGCGTAAAATGAATAAACTAATGGGAAACACCGCACCTCGTGTTTGAATCAAAAGTCGCACATTAATTTAATACGAGGAAAGGTCTACATCTCAAGATTGAAGACCAAGAAAAGACAAGCCAACGAACACAAATGTCTTTTGAAAATCAGCCTATCTCTTCAACAGTGATTTTTGAAAGTTCACTATAAAAGGCTGAGGAAACTCATTGAGAAAAGGTTACTTTGCACACCTGAAAAATCAAGCATTATTCAAGCTATTAACCTGCAAATATTCTCAAAGATATTCAAGCAAATCCTCAAGCCTGAAACTCGAAGAAAATCGATCCAACACAAAGTTGTGAAGGAAAGACAACTTCAAACTATTGAAGAGGAAACTTTTGAAGAATCAAAAGGGGTCTACTATCCAAGAAGGATTTTAGGAAAGTTCAAGGTCGAAACCAATATCAAGTTATTGGAGGGCTTCGTGATCAAATCCAAGAGCTTGAGAAAGTGAGCTAAAGTAGCAAGGCAAAACTGTGAAGAATCTCGAGTGGACGAGAAGCCATTGTGTGACCAAGGTCAGTTCTCTGACTGTTCACCACTCTGTAAGTCGATCATTTACTTAGTGGATTCCTCCGTTGTTGGAGAAGAGAGGATTAGAAGAATTACCCCATCTTCGAACCTCTATATAAATTAACTGTGTCATTTATTTTTCAAAGACATTTATATTTCTCGCATATCTACTTTATATCTGTTTGATAAACTTATTTGCTATCCAACCGATAATTAACCAAGACCTAAAATCAAGTGTTCAAACAAGCTTAAACAAATCAAAGTGTGTGAAGTCTTCCGCTGATAAAACCAACACAACCAAGTTAAGGTTTGGGTTAAACAACTGAGTTATTCTATTAACAGCTCTATCGAGTTTGTTGAGTGGCTAACTCTATTTGAATAACCAACTTAGTTGTCCCTCAAGGACCTAGCTATTTGTGTTAACTCATATATTTTAAAAGGACTAAAAATGAAAAGTTGGTAAGGTTTATTTAACCCCTCTTCTAAACCTTACTCACACCCCTTGGGACCTACAAGTGGTACCGAGTGGTTGGTTCATTGAGCCTTCTCAGACCGTTACTTGAACTAGATCTCTATCTTTTCAAAAAAAGGTTTCAAATACTTGTATTTTCAAAATCTTTCGTTTTTAGCAAAGTTATTATCATGGAAGCAAATTTGACACCCATTTCTATGTTCACCGTTGAGGAATTTGATGATCGAAAATTCTATGCGTGCTCATCTATCGCCTTTACATGATGAAATGTGGCTAGTGATAGAGGATGGGCCACTGCAAATACTTAAGGTGAACACAACAGAAGAATAGCAATGTAGTAGCGTGACGGATGAAGAAAGACCAGCCATGGTCAAAAAGCCAAGGATCGAGTGGACTAACGATGACCGAAAGAGATACAACTTGGACAATGTGGCCAATGACATACTCTACAAGACATTGGACAAAGCAATGTTTAATAAAGTCAAATCGCAAATCGCAAAAGAAATCAGGATAAACTAACTTTAATTTGTGAAGTTTCCGAGCAAATTAAAGAAAATAAATTGTTTATTGTTGTACAAAAATTTGAAAATTTTAAAATGCTTGTGAAACCTTGGATCAGTTGGATGCCGATTCACCGAAATCACAAATAAGCTATCAAGACTTGGGAAAAAATATACACAAAAGCAAATGTGTATGAAGATTCCGAGAAGCCTCCCGGATGTATGGAAAATGAAGGTCATGACCCTCGACATTCAATGAACCTCACAACAACATCCAATCATAAGCTATTCTCGGATCTCAAAGCTTATGAGTTTGAGCCTGAGAATAAAAGAGGAAGGGGAGATAGATGTACCTAAGACAGCTGCACTTATAGTCAAGGATGGAAAGAGAGTCAAGTCAAGGAAGCCATGACCAGGAGGAGATTGCCTAATGGTTAAAAGATTCAACAAGTTCTTCAATAAGAACTATAAAAGAAATAAGGGTGAAACCTCTAGAGACATTCATCTCCCTCTAAGTCAAGGAAGACAAGCCACCCAAGAGAGCCGAGCATCAAAGGGTTGAGTATCGAGAGCCGATAACCCAAGGACGAAAATAGGCGATCAAAGAGCCGAGAACTTGTGTTGGAATTGCAGAAACCAAGACATTTTGCGATTGACTGTTCCTATCCACCACCAATAAATAATGAATGAAAGAAAGAAAAGTCTTCATAGAAAGAAGACAGAAAAGAAGAAAACCATGTTGGCCGAGAGGCTCATTTGAGACATCTAATTCTAAAGAAGCGGCGGACTCGAGAGAGTAGTGAAGTTGACTACTCAAGTGATTCTCAAGAAGAAGCCATGATCCGTCTTATGGCTAAAGAACAAGATCAACCGGACAAGAAGATGAGGTACACTCTAACTCATCTCATTTTTTAGATTCAAGTTATAGTAATTGTGATACACACACTTCATCACCCACTCGATCTTTATTATTCATTAAGCAAAATGATGAAAGACTTTGAGCACATCAAATCCTCACACACACTTCTAAATGAGGAAAACAAACAATTTCAAAAGCCAAAACTCACAAATGACTAAGAGCTGTACTCTAAGTCACATAGCCGATGAGAACAAAGAGTCAAGGCCGAGAATGCCAAACTAATAGCAGAGATAGCTGCTATAGAAAAGAGGGAAAATGATCTCAAATATGTGATTGCCTCATTTACAAAGGCATCAAAATCATTGGATGACTTTATCATGAGCCAAAAACAACGTGGAGATAAAACAGCATATGATTCAATTCTTCTACAATCAAACTCCTAAAGTGATTTTGGAAAAAGAATCTTCAAGTCATGAAGCATCTCAAAACTCAAAACACCAAATATTGCACCAACATTCACTCCTAAGCACAATCACAAACAAACGGCCTTGATATAAAAGGAAAGGAAAACAACCGATTGAGTATCTTTGAGGACAACCGAGAAGAAATCCGTCGAGTTCCTCAACAAACTCCAAATAGAAAGTACTCTGTGAAGAATAAACAGAGCTACCAAAAACCCCAGAAGTTTCATCAGAGAAACACATATGATGGGAATGGTAGAAACTACCCAAGCCAAGCTGATTGGAACAATGTGAAAAATCAAAGAACGACCAATGGAATACAAGCCTAGATGGCAAAGACCTAAACCTCAAAGAAATTTCATTCCAAAGGCAAAAGAACTATTATCAAAGACACATATGCACCCATGCACTACACTCAGAAATATCACAACTACCCAAAGAAGGCAATTGCTAAAACACACATACAAGCATACAGACAAAAGAGACAATTGTATGAACCTAAAGCCCCCAAGCAATTTGCCAATGTAAATTATGATTATGGCACAGATAGATGGCAACCTCTTAGAGTCAAGTCATTTGGCTATAGGTTGGTTGGATCATCTTACAACACTAACCCCTCAGGACCCAGGCAAGTATGGGTACCTAAAAACTAATTTCCTTGATTGCAGGTTCAAGGAACAGTTGAGTGCCAAGGAACCTGGTACATGGATAGTGGTTGTTCCAGACACATGACAGGAAACAAGAAAAATCTATCAAGGTTCAAGGAGATTAGATGTGCAAAAGTCATATTTGGAGGAAATGAAGATCCGGGGAAATAAAGGCAATCGGATCCATCAAGAAGAATGGATTAGAAGTCATAGATGTTGCATATGTTGAAGGCCTCAACTTCAACCTGCTAAGATCGCCAACTCGTGACAAGGGCTACAATGTTGGATTCAATATGGGAGTGTGCCGGATTAAAGATATCTTGAATCAAATGAAATAGTCTTTGCAAGGATCAAGACAGAAGAATATGTATGTGGTAGATCTGTCTCACGCCACACCAAGCACTTGTCTGCATTGGCAAAGAGCACACGAATCAAGTTGGGTTGGTCAGGGTACAAGGAGCCGAGTCATCTAAACTTCAAGACAATCAACAAGCTTGCAAGGAGTCATCTTGTGGAAGGATTGCCGGACTCGAAAGTACAAGAAGGAAATTATATGTGATGCATGCCGATGGGAAAGCGGATCAAATCTTCATTCAAGGAGAAGCCTAGTCCTTCTTCAACAAGGATATTGCATCTGTTGCATATGGATTTATTTAGTCTGTTGAACCACCAACATAAGTGGAAAGAAATACACCTTAGCGGTGGTGGATGACTATTCAAGATATACATGGACAATCTTCATGTGCAAAAAGAAGAAACTTTGCGTAAGTTACCCTGACTAATGAAAAGAGTTCAAAATGAAAAGAGTCAAACAATTATAAAGATAAGGTCGATAGAGGAACCGAGTTTGTCAATGGGATAATAACTCGATTGTGTTGAAAATGGTATTGCTTATGAGTTATCTGCAGCAAGAACTCCACAAAGAGAATGGAGTAGCTGAAAGAAGGAACATAACTCTCAAGGAAGTCGCAGAACCATGTTAGTCAAGTCGGATTGCCTAAGAGATTTTGGGTCAAGCTATTAACACAAATTTTGCTATACTCAAAATAGATGCATGATTAACGGACAATTAACCAAGACTCCCTATGAAATTTGGACAGGGAGAAAGCCAAATGTTGGGTACTTCAGGATATTTGGATGTAAATGCTTCATCCACAACAATGGCAAAGATAATCTAAAGGATTTTGATGCTAAAGATCATGAAGGTATCTTTTAGGGATACTCGATTGAGTGCAAAGCCAATAAAATGTTAAACAACAGGACTATGGCCACGTAAAGAGTCTATTCAAGTGGTATTTGATGAACCTAATGTGAATGGAGAAGAAATTGAAGAGTTAGCCGATAAGTCAATCACCAACTATGCGAAGAGTCCTTATGGTGAAGATGAAGTAAGAGCAATCAATCAAGATGAAGAGGAGATAGCTCAATCTCAAAGACACCGAAAGTCTACGATTGAATGATGATTTTGACAGAGCTATAGAGGAAAGAAGGAAGCAACGAAGGCGATGAAGTAGTGTTAAACCCTTCATGTATTTTACTTATGTAAATACATTTTTGTAAGTCATCTGTATACTTAATGAAGTTTTCTACGTAATTTTTCACTTTGTATTTGTATCCTAAAGACAGACGTATGTATTTTGCTTTGATATAGAATGCTCCGATACTAAATGTAAGCATTGTGTAAAAGACAAGAATGCTATGATTAATAAAATGATCTATTCAACGCATACATTCTTTTGTTACTTTGCATTGTCTGTATGTATCTTTGTTTGTTTACATGTTGTTTAATGTTTTTAAGTTTTGGCATCATCAAAACGGGGGAAATTATTTGGAAATTTATTTTATAGATTTTGATGAATGCCATGTAAAACTTAAACTAGAAAGTTGGCACCCCATTTTCCTTGTAATAGATAGGGCTAGAAAAGCTGAGTCAAGTCAGCTATGCCTGGAAATACAAGAAGTCAATCAAGATCGAAGTGAAGACTCACTGTGAACAATTGAGTATATCCAAGAAGGAAGATCAAGAACTTGATCAAGATGTATCACCGAGGAACAACTGTGTGAAGTGTCACCAAAGTCATCTCAAGAAGCCAAGTCTCAAGTTGAAAGTGACAGATGAGTCTTCAAATGATTGGAGCAGACTCAAGTCACCTGGGGAAATAGGCAGTAGCCAAGAGAAGTTAACTGAAATGAATCCGTTGCACAAGTCAATAACATTACTTAAATAAGTAATACTTCCATGCTGCCAGGTCTTAAAAGTGCTCTTCTCGAGGAAGTGTGCAAAAATAATAAACCAATGGGAAGCACCGCACCTCGTGTCGAATCAAAAGCCGCACATTCATTTAATACGAGGAAAGGACTACATCTCAAGATTGAAGACCAAGAAAAGACAAGCCAACGAACACAAGTGTCTTTTGAAAATCTGCCTATCTCTTCAACGGGCAAATTTTTGGAAGTTCACTATAAAAGGCCGAGGAAACTCATTGAGAAAAGGTATTCAAGCAAATCCTCAAGCCCGAAACTCGAAGGAAATCGATCCAACACAAAGTCATGAAGGAAAGACAACTTCAAACTGTTGAAGAGGAAACTTTTGAAGAATCAAAAGGGGTCTACTTTCCAAGATGGATTGTAGGAAGGTTCAATGTCAAACCAAGATATCAAGTTATTGGAGGGCTTCGTGATCAAATCCAAGAGCTTGAGAAAGTGAGTCAAGTAGCAAGGCAACCGCCTGTGAAGAAGCCGAGTCGACGAGAAACCATCGTGTGACCAAGGTCGTCTCTAGACTGCTTCACCACTCAGAACCGATCATTACTTAGTGGATTCCTACAGGATTTGGAGAAGAGAGGATTAGAAGAATTACCCCATCTTCGATCGTGTCATTTATTTTTCAAGACATTTATATTTCTCGCATATCTAGTTTATATCTTCCGATAAACTTATTTGCTATCCAACCTCGATAATTAACCAAGACCTAAAATCAAGTGTTAAAACAAGCTTAAAACAAATCAAAGGGTATTAAGTCTTCAACTCGATAAAACCAACACAACTAAGTTAAGGTTTGGGTTAAACAACTGAGTTATTCTATCAACTCTATCGAAATCATTGAGTGGCTAACTCTATTTGAATAACCAACTTAGTCGTCCCTCAAGACCCTAGCTATTTGTGTTAACTCTATTATATTTTGAAAGGACTAAAATCGAAAAGTTGGTAAGGTTTATTCAACCCTTCCTCTAAACCTTACTCACACCCCCAGGGACCTACACCCAAGACAACCTTTGGCACGAGTATGGACACTATGAATTCCTGGTATTGCCATTTGGGTTAACGAATGCCCTCCGCTTTCATGGACTTGATGAATCGAGTATTTAGAGATTTTCTACATAAATTCGTTATTGTCTTTATCGATGATATCTTAATCTACTCGAGAACGAAAGAGGAGCACGCTGAACACTTGAGAATGGTATTAGAGGTCTTGAAAGGAAAATAATTATATGCTAAATTCAAGAAATGTGAATTCTGGCTAGATCGAGTAGTATTCTTGGGACATGTGTCCGGAGCAGAAATCTCGGTTGATCCAAGTAAAGTCGAGGCTATCAATAATTGGCCACAACCTACGAATCCTTCGAGGCACGTAGTTTTCTTTGTTTAGTTGGCTACTATCGCCATTTGTGGAAGGATTCTCCAAGATTGCTTCGCTTTAACACAATTGACCGTAAAGAGTATCTCATTCAAATGGACGGAAGCCTCGTGAACAAAGCTTTCGAATCAAGAAGAGATTGACTTCAACACCCATTCTATCAATTCCATCAGCATCGGAGGTTTTGTAGTTTATAGTGACGCGTCAAAGAATGGTATAGGATGTGTATTGATGCAAAATGGTAAGGTGATTGCTTATGCGTCTAGACAAATAAAGGACTATGAAAAGAAAAACCCTACGCATGATTTAGAGCTTGCCGCAGCGGTATTTGCGCTTAAAATATGGAGGCATTACCTATACAGGAACAATGTGAGATCTACACAGATCACAAGAGTTTAAAATACTTCTTCTCACGAAAGAATTAATTATGCGTCAACGACGGTGGTTGGAACAAGTAAAAGACTATGATTATGTGATCAATTATCATCCTGGTAAAGCCAATGTTGTAGTAGATGCGTTGATCCGAAAATCAACACAAAGTAATGCAATTGCGATTCACATTCGAAACCAGAGTTAATGGTTCTTCGAAAATGAACGTAGAGGTTGTATCATTAGGGGGTCGAAGCTAAATTAGCAAATAAGTTAACACTCCGACCTATGCTACTTGATTAAATTCAATAAGAACAACATGGTGATGATTACTATGTTAAAGTGAAGGAAGATATTGCCTCCGAGTGTCTTCTAATTTCAAGATATCCGAGGACGGAGTGCTACGATTTAAAGAACGATTAAACGTACCAATAGGGACAATCTCCGAGAGAATGTTCTAGCGAGAGCACATTCAACGCCATATTTTGTACATCCAGGAGCTACTAAAATGTACCGAGATTTGAAGATGCATTATGGTGGCCAGGTATGAAAAGGGATATCGCATAACAATCGTGGAACAATGTTTAATATGTCAACAAATAAAGGCGGAACATAAAAGATCACCGAATGTTGCAACCTCTACCTATTCCGAGAATGGAAATGGGAAAGGATCACCATGGATTTTGTGACAGTTTGCCCAAAACTATTAATGGACACGATGCTATTTGGGTGATCATAGATAGATACACACAACTTTATATACGATGAGGTGGTTAGAATTCATGGTGTGCCACTATCGATTCGTGTCGAGATAGAGATTCTAGATTCTTATCTAATTTTTGGAGGAGTTTGCGGGCACTAGAACAAGACTATCGTTTAGCATCCGGTTATCACCCCTCGGGACCGGGATGGGCAATCGAAGGAACCATACAAACATTAGAAGATATGCTTAGAGCTTGTGTTCTAGATTTTCAAGGACAATGGAGTAAATATCTACCTTTGATAGAATTCTCATACAACAACAACTATCAAGCAACAATCGGGATGGCCCCATATGAAGCACTATACAAAGAGAAAGTGCGGATCGCGGCTGATGGTACGAGGTTGGCGAAAGAAAACTTTTAGGTCCCGACTGATTCGAGAAATGACAAAGCGAAGCCGCAAGGCAAATTCGCAAAGAATGGAAACCGCTTTCGTAGTCAACAAAAGAATTACTCGAGATCAAAGAAGAAGAATGCTAGAATTTTTCATAGGAGATCGAGTATTCTGAAGGTAGCACCAATGAAAGGAGTAATGCGATTTGGAAGGAAAGGAAAACTCGATCCTAGAAACATCGGGCCATTCCATATCATCGAAAGAGTCTCAAATACATAATGTATTCCACGTGTCTATGTTACGAAAATATGTTTCAAACCCATCTCATATTTTGAAGAGCGAGCCAATAGAATTAAAAGCGACTTGAGTTACGAAGAAGTACTGTGGAGATATTGTTACAAGAAAAAGAAACTAAGGAATAAGAAAATCCGATTAGTTAAAGTACTGGAGAAATCAATCAATAGAGAAAGCTACATGGGAAAGAGAAAACGAGATGAGAACTAAGTATCCTGACTTATTCCAGTAAGTAAAATTTCGGGGAGAAAATTTCTATAAGGAGGGGAGGATGTAATACCCGAGCCTTTCACTACTCACTTGGCTAATATAGTTCATGTTATTTATGGGCTATTTGCATTCATACCAATACCTTATAATTCACCTTATTGGTGTTGTGATTATTTTTATACTGTTAAAATTCTCAAATATGACTAGATGTTGGATCCCTAGTTTAAATACGAGTATTTTTACATTGAGATACAAAGACCTAGGTGTCAAGCTCTTAGATATCATTAGATTACACGTGGTAAGCTCACAAGTGAAAGATTGTATCATTGAATTTATTGAGTACATGAGACAAAGTTAGAAAGCCCGAGATATAAGTATCTACAATGATAGGTAGAGTATTAATTTAAAATAATATTTTGATAAAGGAAAATAATACATGGTTGTAAGAGAAATATTGAAAATCTCATATACTAATAATGTATATAAAAATGTAGGTCCCAAGGGTGTGAGTAAGGTTTAGAAGGGGGTTGAATAAACCTTACCAACTTTTCGATTTTAGTTCTTTTAAAATATTATAGAGTTAAATACACAATAAGTCCTTGGGGACATCTGTTGAGTTGGTTTTATAGCAATGTATTTAGTGCTCTAGATTAGGATTTTGCATTGTTTTTGGGTATTTTAGTGTCGTTTGAGTCGAGTTTGTGTCATTTGGTGTCGTTTGAGAATCGGGACTGATCTTGAGAGCCGAAATTATTCTAGAATGATGAAAAACGTGTTTGAAAGGTGAAAAGCGCATTTTAAAAGCGGAAAAATGGAAAAATATTACGAATAGACGAGCGCGCGATGAAAAACCCCGCACCGCAAACGGAGCGGGGGTACAATCTGAGCGAGAATGAGGGGCCGCAGCACTAAAGCAAGGGCTGCGGCGCTAGATTGTGTAGCAAAGTATCGAAGCGCTGCAGCTGCCAGAATGAAGAGGTCGCAGCGCCCCCACGCGAAAGCGGCGGCATGCGGCGGCGTGCTACGATGACGGTCAACAATAGGCTGCGTTGCAATGCCCGGCCGAATAATAGCGGCAAAGACGCGATGGAGGAGACGGAGCGGGCGCCGGGCGCCAGGCGACGGCGGCATACGTCTCAAGATATCGCTTGCTGGCGAAAGAGCAAGACGACTTTAAGCGCTGCGGCACACAGCGTATGGGCCTTGAGCATGCGCGAGTTATTTTTTTTGGCCTTTTGGATGGATTTTCGAGGGCTTCGGCTTATAAATACAAGAACTCGCATACGGAAAAGGGGGTCGGACATTATTTTGAGCACAATGCAAGGCAAGAGACACAAAGCGAGGTTCGGGACGACAATTGGAGGCACTTCTCATCCGGACACGAGAGAGATTTCCTTCTCTTTTCCTCTCAATTCTTTCTTTGCTTTTCTTTGTCAATTTTTGAGATGTATAATTATTTCCCAAGAATTTTTGTACATCCAATATGAGCTAAACCTATTTTCTACGGGATTGATGTAACTTATGTTTGAACCTATGTTTTGATTTCAGTTTATGAAATTCGCATATTTATTTAATCTATTTGTGCTATTGGATTTGATTGCATCTAGATTATCGATCAATAATTTAGATTGTTTGGTGTGTTTGATTTAACGCCGAGAGAGGTAATTGAACGCCTGGCCATAGAATAACACAACCTAGGGTTTTATAGAATCGAGAGATTTATGAATCTTTTGAAGCCTCGTGATTGAATATTCATTGAGCGTATTAGGGTTTAATTTATGATTTTTATAGAGATATCGAAATCGAAATTGGAACTTAGAATAACTTGGCACTTTCGAGAGAGGAAGTGATAAACGGTAGGAATATTGGCTTATGGATTAATAACGTGTGATTAATAAACTAGATTGAAATCATAGGGGATAACTAGGTGAAATCAACCCTCTAGAATTCATTTTTTATGTGTTGGATAAATTATCTCAACCAATTCTTAGTTTAATTTTAGTTTTATTTTTAGTTTAAAAACAATCCACCTCTTTCCGATTTCCGGATAGAATTAAGCTATTTTAATTATAGTACTTAGTATAAAATTCGATAACAATCCTGTGGAGACGATAACCCTACTTTCAAAATCTATACTAAAACTTGACACCGCACGCTTGCGTAAGAATTTCGCGATCAACATCTAAGTTAGTTAACCAACGAGTTAGCGATCCAACTGATTGATTGAGTCGTTGATAGAATAACTCGATTGTTTAGTCTAAACCTTAACTTGGTTGTGATGAGATTTTCAGGAAGACTTAACACCCTTTAATTTGATTTAATTTATTTTAAACACTTGATATTAGCACTTAGTTACTTATCGGTTGGATAGCAAATTATCGTGAGATATAGAGTGATATGCGAAATAAAATGCTTTGAAATGTAAATGACACAATAATGTTTATAGAGGTTCAAGATGGGGTAATTCTTCTACTCCCTCTTCTCCAACTCTGGAGGAATCCACTAAGTAATGATCGAGTACAAAGTGGTTATCGATCTAGATACAAGTCTTGATCACACAAACTGACTTGCTCCTTTGGGACTCGATCCGGAGATGCCTTGGTCACACAAAGTGGCTTCTCGTCCGACTCGGCTACTTCACGGTATGCGCTTGCTACTTCACTCACTTTCTCAAGCTTCTTGGAGTTGATCACGAATCCCTCCAATAACTTGGGATTGGTTCGACCTTGAACCTTTCTACAATCCTCCTTGGAAAGTAGACCCCTTTTGCTTCTTCAAATGTTTCCTCTTCAATAGTTTGAAGTTATCTTTCCTTCACAACTTAGTATTGGATCGATTTCCTTGAAATTTAGGCTTGAGGATTTTGCTTGAATAACTTGAGAATATTTTGCAGTTACAAATTATGAATAATGCTTGTTATCTCGGGTATGCAAGGTAATCAAGGTAACCTTTTCTCAAAGTGATTCCTCGGCCATTTATAGTGAATTTTAAAAAATCTGCCCGTTGAAGAGATATGCTTTGATTTTCAAAAATCACTTGTGTTCGTTAGCTTGTCTTGTTGCGATCCTTGATGTTGACATTTCCTCGTATTAAATGTCTTACATCATTGCAGACTTTTCCGACACCGTGCAGTGCTTCCCATTGCTCGTTCCTTTTGCACACAATCGAACTAATACTTTATCTCTCGACAACTTTAGCGAGTTACTATTCGAGTAACATTCTTGACTTTAATCAACGGATCTCGTTGATTGTCTTGACTTATCATAGATCCTTTATTCCCCAGGTGACTTTGAGTTAGCTTCCAATCAACGGATGACTCATCCGCATTACTTCAACTTTGAGACTTGGCTTCTTGAGTTGACTTGTCCGACTCTTTCATACACCAGTGTATCACAGCCGATACTCCTTCAAATGAGTTCTTGATATCTCTTCCTTTCCACACTCAAATTCTTCACAATGAGTCTTCATTCTAGTCTTGATTGACTTCTTGTATTCCCAGGCATAGGCGACTTGACTCACTCATCATACAGCCTATCTATTGCAATACAAATTGCAAGGAAAATGGGGTGCCAACTTTCTAGTCTAAGTTTTACATGGCATTCATCAAAATCTAAACAATAAATTTCCCGACAATTTCCCCCTTTTTGATGATGCCAAAACTTAAATACATACAAACAATATGCAAACAACAAAGATACATACAGACAATGCAAGAACAAGGAATGTATGCGTAGAATCAATCTTTTTATTGATCATAACATTATTGTCCTTTACACAATCAATGTTTACAAAGTGTATCATGGCAATCGAGTATACTTATATCTACGCAAAATACGAGAATTTTCATTAAATGTACGAAGAAGACTTACATTTCAATTAAAAAATTATCAATTAAGCAAAAAACCAATACTAACGAAGAAAAAATCATTACTATTATTGCAATGATTTATAAAGTCGTAATGAATTATAAAGTTGCAACGAATTAAAGCAAAGATAAATGAAGCAAAAAAACAATAGTAACGAAGTAGAAAATCCTTATTATCGTTGCTAAAAACCAATACCGAGGAAGTATAAAATCATTACTATCGTTTTGGATGAAGAACCGTGAATGGCTAGAGATGAGAGAAATCACAAATTTTTTCCATATCCAAAATTGTAACCGTTCATAAATAAAATCAGCGTTTTTTTCGATTTTGACTTTTATTACCTTAATAAATAACTAATGAAGCGAGAAAATCATTACTATCATTGCAAAAACCAATACTAAGGAAGCCAAAATCATTACTCCGTGAATGGCTAGAGGTGAGAGAAATCACAAATCATTTCCATATCCAAAATTACAACCGTTCATAAGTAAAATCATCATTTTTTTGGTTTTGACTATTATACCCTTATTGAATAATATTTATGGGAAAAATAGAGTAAAAATTGATTTAATATCAGCCATAGATTGAAAGAGTCCAATGGATAGGATGCGTCCCTACGTTCTTACCGGAGACCCTAGACTCACATAACCCTATCCATAGATATATATACATTATCGGTGGATCTTCTATTCCAAAATCGTGTTTTATCTCCTATTTCATCGAAGGGGTGATTAATGTCACTATATACCACTTACCATATTAAATTCCCATAATTTATACTTTATTTATGCTTGAAATTTAATATGGTAAGTATTACACATGCAAATATCATCGTATGGAATATACGA
The DNA here is from genome assembly GCA_016081115.2 of Rehmannia glutinosa. NCBI lineage: Eukaryota > Viridiplantae > Streptophyta > Magnoliopsida > Lamiales > Orobanchaceae > Rehmannia > Rehmannia glutinosa. The sequence goes on along the minus strand of JABTTQ020002471.1, from coordinate 159,690 downwards.
ATATGAAACACGATTTTGAAATAGAAAATCACACCCGGTTCATTTGGTGCAACAACAAATATTATTTTCAACACAATCCCGTTCACATGTTCAACCCACGTACACGTGTCCCCATAGTCTACACCTCGATCCTTAATTGGTTCTTTAATTGCACTTTTTTTCTCCTCTACAAAAACCCTTCCGCGACCCAATTCTTCTAATATACCATGATTTGATTTTTGGTCCCTAGCACCACCAAAAACATGAATCTCTCAATCTCCCACCACCTTTTCATCCTCTCAACCCCTCCAAGTTCCATCAACAATCTTCATTCTTAATCCAAAAACCCACCACAAAATTCAACCCATCATTTACATGAAAAATCCTAATCAATCCATCCAAAAAACACTTCCTAAAAACAAGCGCCGTCGCCGCCGCAACGCCCTTTTTGTATTCTTGTCGGCCCGTATCACCGCGGTGGTGAACCCATTCAAAAACTCGTCACCGCGACCCTTGGCATCGCGGAAAAATACATCGTGACAAAAATGGAAAAATCCTAGAATCTGAACCGGATGGTGGACCTCGTGGTTTAACTCTTGGGAACTACACAAATCGGTTCACGAGTGCCCGATTCGACACAATCTGGAAGTTGTTGGCACCATTCCTAGCAAAGGCGTGGAGGAGTCTACGCCGAAATGGTTGAAACCCTTTATTCTAACCAATCGGCCGCCACCATTTCTTTGATGGGGACGGGATGATCGACGTCGTCACTTTGGCGGTCGGAATCGAGCCAGCTATGCTGCCGATTCACCGAACAAACCGATTGGTTGGTGAAGCCGCTTGGGGAAATCCGGTTTTCCAAAAGCCGATTAGCGAGCCGCATGGCCACTCGGCTTGCTCGGATCGCCCTTTTTCGGTGCCAGGGGTTTGGTGGGCTTGGTCAACGCGCTCGTGGCATTGGCATGGCTAATGTAAACTTGGTCTACTTTAATGGTCCGCTTCTTACCCTAGCATTGTCCCAGGATGATCTACACTACAACGCCTGGCATTACGATGACATCTATCTTGAGACGATCGAATAGTTTGATTTTGACGGGCAAAAAAAAAAAGACTATTCCGTGATTGCCCACCCAAAGGTGGACACCACCGATGGGATCTCTACACTTTGAGCTAAAACGTATTCTTCCGGTCCCCCACCTTAAATTTTTAAAATTTGACACGTGGGGCAATAAGTCACGTGAGGTGCGATTTCCCTCCCACAATTAGGGGTGGCCAAATGGAACCGAAACCAGGTTCTAAATTGAAACCAGAATCGTGTCAATGGTTCCAAAATCGTAATCGTGGTCAATGGTTCCAAACCTGGAACCGAAACCATGTAGCCGATTCTCGTTCCGCTTCCTTGTCTCAAAAACCGTGGAATCGGGTTTTAATCGCTGTTAGAACCGACGGTGGAGCCGTGATGGAACTATTTTTTTAAGGTAAAACCAACAATATTTTTTTTGGTAAACATATGCTAAAAGAAATGTTGAATGTTTATTATGATGTTTTATATTCGTAACTACACGAGACACGTTTTACGCCAAATGTTGTAAGCGAACTACGTGAACTTTGATTCTTCTATACTCTAATAGTATATATAAATGTTTAATATTATTATTAATATTAAGTATAAAACTTAATTGAATATTAAGTCCATGTCCTTTTCTTTCTTTTTCTTTTTTTTTTTTTAACCGAAATTGAAAACCTATTTTAAAAAATCAAAAAAATTATCAAAAGATAAACAAACGGTTCCGATTTTAATCAGAACCAGAACCGTAAAGGAATCGAGTTCCGACCCGAACCAGAACCATTGGTTCGGGTTTTGGAACCAAAACCATGAGGCAACAGTTCCCGTTCCAGTTCCTCCAAAATGAGGAACCGAATCGCGATTTAGAGTCGAATTGGCGGTTCGGGAACCGTAACCACCCTACCCACAACCCACCATGATCCATGACTTCGCCATAACGGAGAGTCACGTGATCATCCCATCATTAGGTGATATTCAAGTTATCCGAGATGTTTTGGGGCGGGTCATCCGTAATGTACAATTCGAACAAAGTCTCGCGGTTCGGTGTTATGCCTAAAGACGCCACCGATGAATCGATGATCCAATGGATAGATGTAATTGGTTGTTTTTGCTTTCATATGTGGAATGCATGGGAGAAGTACGATGAACATGGCGATAAAATCATTGTCGTCATTAATTCATGCATGACGCCTTGGCGGATTCGATATTTTCGGTGAGGTTGTCTAATTATATGAGATTGTTTCATTAATTTTTAAGTTCATTAGATGAATCATACAAAACGACAAAAATATTTTTTTTTTATGGGTTTAGATTTGGATTGAAATTTTATTTGAGTGGGTGGGATTTTTGGTCATTCCCATCAAACCAAAATATTTTTAGCCATTGTTTTCAAATATATGTTTTTTAGCAATTTTGGTTGGTGAAGTTGGTGCGATTGAAGAAATCAGAAACCCTTCATAACTGGTTTAGGAAGTGAAGTTGGTGCGATTGAAGAATTGAAGAATTATCGTTGGCTAATCGATCTAGCCATTATTTTTCTTGTTTGAGTTAGGATTTATTGTTAGATTTGAAGATTTTTTACGGTTTAGACAAAATTAAGGTTTTGATTGAAAACCTTGCCGCACCATTAATGGTTGTTGGGGTGAATGAGGAAGATGACAAGATTTTTCATTGCATAACTCGATATCGAAGTTATTGTAGCTCGATATCGAGTAAAGTTTGTTTACATAACTCGATGTCGAGTTATGATTACTGAGGATATAGAGTTTTCACTTTTGGTAGTAGGTGTCTTTGGTCAAACCAATAACTAGATATCCAATTATAGGATATCGAGTTACCCAATTCAATCTATTTTCACTTATTATAACCAGCTTATTTTATTTTTCTCCAAAAAATTAGAATTCACATAACTTTTCCGTTTCAAATTTGTATTGCATGAATTATAAATCAAATTAATCCTTTTTTGGGATTTATAATTCAATACCCATACTCGCATATGCAAAAACGAAAAATACAGATTTTCAATTTTTAAAATAGAGAGTAAGAGTACACAAGGAGAGAAATAGACCAAATATCAAAGAAATGTGTTCAAGGCTATTAATGACTTTTATTATGCCAAAATGGCTAAAAATATTTGTTTTCAAAAGATGGCTAGTTTTCATTTTTTCATTCTAGAAGTGGTCATTTTGACCCATTACCACATTTTATTTACATATATAGCATACTTGATGGACCGTCTCATACAAGTTTTTGTTTTTTTCAAAGCGGTGAAGATCTAAAAGCCGAACTATCCTAGATTCGATTGAATCTCAAAACGGGTAAGTCAACCCGATGGGTTATCATGTCGGGTATGAACTTAGAAGAGGGTCAAGTGAATAAACAACTAGGTAAGAAAATTTGATACGTATATTTAGCTATAACTAAACCATGGCCAAAAGTAAGTGGAATTGCAAAGGTCGATTTGACGACGGAAATGTGACTAAGTTTTTATACGGCGACCAAAAATTTGGGCGAGCCGTGTTTTGTGCCGAAAAAGGCCGAGGCGATGAGGATGAGGAAGAAGAAGGATAACCGATGTGTTTCGTGAGAGATGAGAAAAGAGAAACTTGTGAATTTGTGATTTTGAAAGCTTCAACTATGACACAAGTGGTTGTAGATAAGTTATCCAAAGAGATTGTCATATGGATTTCGTAGGCACATTTGTTAGTTCTCAAGAGCTAAAAATGCGATCGGTTTAGTTAAATATAGTGGAAATAGGTCAAATTGGTCATTTCCAAATTGAAAAGATTAAAAATAGCCAATTTTTTTCAAACACATCTTTTTTAGCCATTTTTCGGGTATGAAATGACATTCATACCCTTTAAACATATTACATTAGGTCATATACTTCTCTTTTCTCATTTTCATTTTCACTTTCACTTTCTCTCTCTCAAGAAGTATGTTGTATTCGATTTCAAAGACAAACTATTCCTGAATTTCCGTGACCCATTTTTTCGATCGAATCTCGAAATAATGTAAGTATTTTGTTCTCTAGCTTATACTTTATTCATTTCAAATCGTATTTAGTTTGAGGTTGGGTGTAGAATAGATTTGAAAACCATAGAAATGAAAAAAAAATCGATTCGAAATAAGCTCGAACAACAATCTGCGCAAATGTAACTTGACATTGACTTATGTCGACTTACATCTAACTCGAAATCGACTTACAATTGACTCGATTTTGAGCTATATGTAACTCGATATCGAGTCAATGTCGAAATCATTTTTTCGAGTTATATGTTTAGATTTGAATTTTGTTTTTTTTTTATTGTTGTTGTTGGTTTCGAGATGGAGGATGATAAAGTGATAATTGTCCATAGTGGTTTTTGGGATGGTAGTTTCTATAGGAATGGTGAAGAAGTACTCGTTTTTACATCATTGTGGACAATATCATATAGTGGGTTTGTGGATATTGTTCATAACATTGTAAATGGTGATCGGCGTTTGTGTGAATATAAATTACACTCGTTTAATGCCAATCAAAGGTTCTACGAGGTTAAGTCTTTGATTATGTGTGAATGGGATCTTCGACAAGTAGGCCGAGATTTTAAAAGATCCCCGAATATTTGTGACCTACAACCAAAAGATCATGGGATGGTGGGGACTTCGTACACCAGAAATAGCAATCCACATGGTATTATGAACCTCATGGCTGCTCAATAGTATTCATATGGTATCGACAGTCAATTAATGCCCTTAAATCCATATAATTCTCACTACGGCATGAATTATATACATGGTCCACCACAGCGTATACCAACCTATATGCAATATGTTGCGCCCGATAATTGTCCAAGTAAATCGAGCACCTTGGAGCCTCAACCAACATTTGTGCAACATGTACTGCCCAATAATTATCTAAGTAAATCTCCTATTTTGGAGCATCAACATCAAATCAATAGTATTGATCATGTGGATGGTGATAATGATGATGATGGTGGTGGTGTTGGTGGACTTAATGATGATTTTGGGAGGAATGATGATGTTGGGAGATATGATGATTTCGGGGGCGGGGGCCATTATGATGACCATGATGACCAGGACTTTGTTGGTGATCAACATAACCAACAAGATGAACAATTTATTCTCGATGGCCGTGAAGGGAATGATGGTGACACATCCGAGGAAGAAGATGATGATCCGTGAGTACGGCGTTGACAATGAACTAGTCCGTTGATTGATTTATGATCACTTTGGATGGGAAAAAGATGACTATTTTGTTCCCGATGACCGTGAAGGCGAAAGTGATATGAACAATGATATCATAGGAGAGAATGACAAGCATATTCTTCAAAATAGATGATTTTCAATCCATAAGGTACCTCTGTTGATGCCAACGAAGTAGATAATGAGAACGATGATCATACAGAGCTCCCAATGGTTAGGTCTTAATATGCTTGGATAGCTCTTGGAGCGTCTTATCAATATCCCGTCCCGATTTCATTCCATAAGAACCACCTAACATTGAGCGTGACTTATTCAAAGGTGTAGTGCTTGAAAGCAAGGAAGAAATGGTAACAAAGTTGGGCTTCACCATCAAGACCATCGTGTGGAGTATAGAACAAATCGGTCTTCGACTTCACGTTATGAGGCTGTTTGCAAACATAAAAGATGCACCTTCTTACTTTGTGCAAACGCTATCCAAGGAGGAAGTTGGAAGGTGACTAAATTTGAGCAACCTCATACATGTGAAGCCAACATAAGTAGACATGCTGAACATGGGATAGACATTTTGTACAACAAAGCACTAAAATCACAAAGATCGTGCTTATAGCTACATATATGATGACCACTTTGCGATCTTGGGGATCTTGCTGCGTTCTTGTACATGTTGAAAAGAGAGAACCCTGGTACAATTGGCTACGAGACCGATGACGATGATAGATTCAAGTATGTTTATATTTCTTTACATGCGTCAATTAAAGGATTCAATGAGTGTTGTAGACCTGTTATTGTTGTTTATGGCACACACCTAAAGGGCAAGTTTAAAGGTGTGTTGTTTGTTGCTACAAAAAGACGACAATGAACAAGTGTTTCCACTAGCATTTGGTGCGGTGATAAGCGAAGGACGAATCATGGGAATAGTTTATGAAGCAATTACACAATACATATGGATGCCCGAAAATATGCTCATTGTATCCGATCGTCATAAAAGTATTAAGAACACAGTTGGCGATTTTTCTGCAGTGCATGGTATATGCACATATCACTGAGGCAAAATATCGAAATTATCAAGGTCAAGTGGTGACCTTATACCAAAAGGTTGCATACACTTATTCTCCTAAAAGATTCAAGAACACAATTACCCCGATTCAAAATGCAAAACGAAAAGGCATACGAGGAGTTGGTTAGTGTTGGAACGAAAAGGTGGGCACGTGCACGTTGTCTAGTTAGACACACTATGGGTTCATGACATCGAATGCATCGAGGTTCTTAATGCTAGACTTGTTTGGTCGAGGAAATTGCCCAATTGTTCGTTCCTCGATTCTATTCAAAACCTCATTTAGGAGTGGTTCCACGAGCGTCAAATTACAGCCCCAAAACATGAACAATGAAGTCACCACAGATATACAACTAATCGATTGCGGGTGCATGCAGGCCGATAAGATGCACGTGTCACTGTTAGTAGCCTAATTTATTTTGTGAAGGATGGGGTGCGTTCTTTTGTTGTTGATTTGGCAAAGAGAATGTGTACATGCCGAGTGTTTCAGAAGATCTATTGTCGTGTCCACATGCGATTAAGGTAATCAGGTATATTTAAAGTTTTTAACTATATTACTAATTATTTCCACTCTACGATATCCTTATATATTTTTTTGCTATTTACATCTAGTCTTTTTAAGATTTACAACAGAATTCACTCAAATTAGCTGTGTCCTTGGGGATAGCTAGGTTGGTCAGTATTCAACTAAGTTACCCACTCAACGACTGATAGAGTCGCTGATAGTATAACTTGGTCGCTAAGCTAACACTTAACTTTAGTTGATTTGGTTTTAACAAAATGAAAGAATTGACACCCTTTTGATTGATTAAAGCTTGTTTATAACAATTGTTTTAGCCTTGTTATTTAATTAGTTGGATAGCAAATTAACTAACATCGATATAAAAATATATGCAAGAAACTTGAATCTCCTGTTTAAACCTTGAACCTTTCTATAACTCCTTCAACTTGGAGAGTAGACCCTTTTTGTTCTTCAAATGTTTCCTATTCAACTGGTTGAAGTTATCTTTTCTTCATAGCGTGGGTTGGATCGAGTTTCTTTGAGTTTTAGGATTGAGAAATTTTGTGATAAGCTTTGATAATATTGCAAGTTATGCTTGCTTGTATATTGCTTGAAAGATCGATTTTCCAGTAACCTTTTCAAATGCTTCCTCGGCCTTTATAGTGCTCATTTGAAATTTTCTCATTGAAGAGATAGTCCAATTTCAAATGACACTTCTTGTTCGTTGGCTTTTCTTTTCTTGGTCTTGTAGAGATGTGATGCTAACCTTTCCTCGTATTAAATGGCTCAGTAGCTTTACTGCGGTCCGACACAAGCTTCAATATTTCCCATTGGCTTATTCCTTTTGCATGTTTAAGGGCCAAACACTTTAAGACTGACGACTTGGGCATATTACTATATCGAGTAATATTCTTGATTTCCTTTCAATGGATCAATGTCGCTTGTCTTGACTTGATCGGCGCTTTACCCTTTTGACTTGAGTCGGCTCAATCATAAGATTGACTCAACTATCACTTCAACTGTTAGACTTGGCTCCTTTCATCGACTTGACCGACACTTCACACGGTTGTTCCTCACCGACTCGCATTGATGAGTCCTTGTCTTCCTTCTTGGCCATACTTAGTGACACACAAGAGAGCCTTCACTCTATCGCAATTGACTTCTTACATCCTTGGCTTAGCCGACTTCACTCAAATGTTTGACCCCATCTATTACAATGCGAGAATTACAAGGAAAAAAGGTGTCAACTTCCTAGTCTAAGTTTTACATGGTAACATCAAAATCTAACAATTAAATTTCCTAATAATTTCCCCATTTTTGATGATGCCAAAACTTGAACAAAATAAATAAACAACAAACGCAAGCATTGCGAACAAAGAATGTATGCTTTTGAATAATCAATTTTATTGATCATAGCATTCTTGTCCTTTACAGAGTTGTTTACAATAGGTATAAGAGCTTTATACAAGTATAACGTTACAACGTGTATCTAAGCTAAGTTATAGAGAGAATAAATTTTACAAGTAAATCTTCAGAGCTATATTACAGGGAAAACTTACAGCTATGTATTTACAACTATGTATTTACAACTAAGTAAAATACATGAAGGGGTTTGCAGCTGTCTTCAACGCCTTGGTTGCTTCCTTCTTCTCTCTTCTTCATCTGCACTCCTCCTGTCTTCAGCTCTCCTCCTCTTCCTTTCTTCTTCTTTTTCTCATATGCTCACTTAGCAGCAGGATCATCCCTTCGCTGCCTTTCCTCCCATTCTCGATCCAGCCTCTCATTTTCTGCTTCTTGCTTCTTCTTTGCTTCATAAATCTTGCGTGCAACTTCTACTTTAGCAAGATGATCATATCCACCAAAGATATGAGTCATTTCTTCTATGGATCCACATACTTGATGTCTTCCTCGGTCTTGGTCGAGGTTGATCGCTTCTCCCAATGCCACCATGTCTATCCCTTCTTAACTCAACTTCGCTTCCTCTAGGGGTGTATTGCACTGGAGCTTTTGATTTTCCAGTCGAGTGACTGCTGGAACTTGGCTGCTTAACAGCTGAATTGCATAGACCAATTCCCTTCTCCCACTACAAATCCCAGGCTTGTGGAAGAGTCATATCTTTAAAATAACCTTCTCGCTTCTGAGTCCGAAATTCCTCTAGAGATCCGGCTCAAATCCGGATCGTGGTATGTCAAATTCTCTCGGGGTTTTATTTGAGGGTAATCTTTTCCGGCTGGAGAACCATCATACTGTTTTCTGATATCTTGGATGCGCACAAATTTCTTCTCAACTACCTTCTCGAATTCACTTCAATGGCTTTTCATGCATCTTTCATTGCTATCTCAGCTTTCTTTTCCACGGACAACTCTTGTGGTAGTTTCTTGATAATCAAGTGACATCTCCTTCTTTGGGGTTTCAAAAACATGAGTTTGAAAGGAAGATTTTTCGAACTTCCTTCCCCACCGTATCACCTTTCTTCGCCTCCTTATTACTCCCTTTCTCCTCCTTAGTTCCTTTAAGGCCTCATCTTCCCCTTTTTGGCATCATCGCCAAACGAAAGGGTTAGGCCAGGGAACAATCACTCGAAATGAAATCCATTACCGTCATTGAATTCTCGCTAATATCCGCATTGAGGTAAGTCATCCAGTTACTGACCGTGTAGCTTTGGACTCGCCTACTAGCAACTTCATTTACGCCATAAGAAGACCGAACTTAACGTTCAGTTTTCCTCTGGCAAGTAATTTCACTCGATGATGCGGCTTGAGCAACTCTATGTCCGACTTATGAGAGGTTTCCATTCTAACCATGTATTCCTTCATCCTCTGCTGAAATTTTGAATTATCTCGCCAAACCAATAGCTTTCCAAACTAAGCTTTCAAATAACAGATCTGCTCTCAAAGACATGGCAACTGTTGAGCAAATGTTCCCGATGCGTAAGACAACTCCTCAAATATCTCTACCGAGAGTTGCATTAGATCTGTCCAAACGTAGATCCAACCGATGCATGGTGGCGTTCCATCGTCTCAATTTCATCACATATCTTCTTGAAAGCATTTGAAACTAGGCTATGGAAGCCGACTTTTCTTCTATCCACACTTGCATTGAAATCAAAACCCATGGTACAATCGTATCGCTTGGAATGATGGTCTCTTCCCGCATGGTGTAATTTTTGTTCTCGGGCACTCAACCTCCATATCACCAAGTCATCGGTGAAGGGAAATATATCTTCAAATACATCATCTCTAACAAGAGGGATCCCCGAGGTCCGTCTTTGAGGGGCCTTGTCCTTCTCTTTGTTACAAGATGTTTCAGCTCTCGTGCCTTGGTGAGCCAAAGATCATTGGAAGATAATGCAATGTGGGAGCGTGCGGCGGAGTGTTTTTAGTCATTCTCAGATATCTGTGGTAACTGCGCGTAATGATCGTGTTTTAATTTGAGCAAATTGTATTGATCTGCTCGGACCGAGCCTCGGCTATCTTGGCTGACTTCATCGGTCTCAAAGGGGTTTGTTGGGAAATTTATTTATTAGATATTTTGATGAATGCCATGTAAAACTTAGACTAGAAAGTTGACACCCCATTTTCCTTGTAATTTGCATTGTAATAGATAGGGTATGTATGAGCCGAGTCAAGTCGGTATGCCTGGATATGCAAGAAGTCAATCAAGATAAAATGAAGACTCATTTTGTAAAGCGGTGAGTATGGCAAGGAGGAGAAGTCAAGAACTCGATTGAAGGAGTATCACCGGATACAAGCGTGTGAAGTGTCGGTCAAGTCAACTCAAGATAGCCAAGTCTCAAGTTGAAGTGAAAGATGAGTCATCCAACGATTGGGAGGCGACTCAAGTCACCCGGGAAATTAAGAAATCTGCAGTCAAGTCAAGACAACCGAAAAGAATCCATTGCACAAAAGTCAAGAAGGTTACTTAAATAAGTAATACTTCCATGTGCGCAATGTCTTAAAGTGCTCGATCCCGAGAAGCATGCAAAAGGAATAAACCAATGGGAAGCATCGCACTGTGTCGACTACGAAAAGTCAAGGTTCATTTAATACGAGGAAATGTCAACTTCAAGGACTGCAACAAGACAAGCCAACGAACACAAGTGACTTTTGAAATCAGCCTATCTCTTCAACGGGCAGATTTTTAAAAGCTCACTATAAAAGGCTGAGGAATCACTTTGAGAGAAGGTTACCTGAACCACGAACATTCAAATTATCATTCGAGTTTTGTAACCTGCAAATACTCTCAAGTCATTCAAGCAAATCCTCAAGCCTAAATTCCAAAGGAAATCGATCCAACACCAAGTCATGAAGGAAAGACAACTTCAAATTGTTGAAGAGGAAACTTTTGAAGAATCAAAAGGGGTCTACATTCCAAGGAGGATTGTAGAAAGGTTCAAGGTCGAATCGGTCTCAAGTTATTGGAGGGCTTCGTGATCAAATCCAAGAAGCTTGAGTAAGTGGGTTGTAGTAGCAAAGCAAACCGCCTGCGTGAAGAAGGCGAGTCGTCGAGAAGCCACTGTGTGACCAAGGCATCTCCCGATCGAGTCCCAAAGGATCAAGTCACTTGTGTGATCAAGACTTGTATACGCACCGATAACCACTTTGTCTTGATCAATACTTAGTGGATTCCTCCAGAGTTGGAGAAGAGAGGAGTAGAAGAATTACCCCATCTTCGAACCTCTATAAAAATTATTGTGTCATTTACATTTCGATTTAATTTATGCATATCACTTTATATCTACGATAATTTGCTATCCAACGATAATTAACAAAGTGCTAAAACCAAGTGTTTAAAATAAACTTAAACCAAATTCAAGGGTGTTAAGTCTTCCGCTGAAAATCTCATCACAACCAAGTTAAGGTTTAGACTAAACAAAAGTTATTCTATCAACAAATCAATCGATTCTGTTGAGTGGCTAACTCTATTTGGTTAACTAACTTAGATGTACCTCAAGGACTTAGTTGTGTATTTAACTCAATTATTTTAAAAGGACTAGAATCGGAAAAGTTGGTAAGGTTTATTCAACCCTCCCTTCTAAACCTTACGCATTCACCCCTTGGGACCTACAAGTGGTATCGAGAGCGGTTGGTTCATTGAGCATTCTCTTCTGACTTGGTTATTGAACTAGATCTCCAATCTTTCAAGGAAGTTTTTAACACTTGTTCTTTCAAAAGCCATTTTTTTAATACAACAAAGTAATTATCATGGAAGCAAATTTGACATGCATTCCTATGATCGGCATTCAAGAATTTGATGAATGGAAAATATGTATGCGAGCTCATCTATCGCCTTTACATGATGAGATGTGGATAGTGATAGAGGATGGGCCATTGCAAATAATGAAGGTGAACACAACAGCAAGGAGAGTCATTGCACCAAGAAGAGGAGATCTTTGCTCCTCCTAGACCCATATGGTTGAAAAGCCAAAAGTCGAATGGACAAATGATGACAAAAAGATACAACCTAGACAATGTGGCCAGGATATACTTTACAAGACTTTGGACGAAGCCATGTTCAAGAAAGTCAATTCTTGCAAGACATCCAAAGAAATCAGGATAAATTAACCTTAATTTGTGAAGGATTTGAGCAAATTAAGGAAAACAAATTATCTTTGTTGTTCAAAAATTTGAAAACTTTAAAATGCTTGCGGTGAAACGATGGACCAAATGGATGCTAGATTCACCGAAATTACAAATGAGCTCTCAAAGACTTGGGAAAAAATACACACGATGAGATGTGTATGAAGACCATGGCTCTAAGGCACTCAATGGACCTATCAAAAACATCCAATCATGAACTATTCTCAGACCTCAAAGCTTATGAGTTTGAGCTTAGAAGAAAGGATCAACAGGAGATAGCTGTACCCAAAACAGTGCACTCACGATCAAGGAAGGGAAGAGAGTCAAACCAAAAAAATCATTGACCAAGAGGAAATTGCCTTGATGGTTAAAAGATTCAACAAGTTCTTCAATAAAAATTACAAAAGAAACAAAGGTGAATCCTCCAGAAGGCATTCAGCTCCCTCCAAGTCAAGGGAAGATAGGCCACCAAAGAGAGCCGAGTATCAAAAGGTCGAATATCAAAGAGTGACAACCCAAGAAATGAGAGAGCTGATAAAAAAGTTGAAAACCCGTGTTGGAATTGCAAACCCGGAGCAACCGTCCATATCCTCGTAGTCAATAAATACAGGAATGAAGAAGAAAGAAAAGTCTTGAGAGAAAGAAGGAAAGAAAAGAAAAGAGCAATGTTGGTCACGAGATCGTGAATCACCTAAGTCAAAAGATACATCGACTCGAGAAAGTAGTGAAGCCGACTACTCAAGTGATTCTAAAGAAGAAGCTATGATCCGTCTAATGACCAAAGAACAAGATCAACCGATCAAGAACATGAGGTTCAAGGAATAAAGTGAGTGCCAAGGAACTCCTGGTACATGGATAGTGACTGCTCCCGGACACATGACAGAAACAAGAAAAATCTGTCAAAATTCAAGGAGATTAGAGGCGCAAAAGTCATATTTGGAGGAAATGAAGCTCGAGGGAAATAAGAGGCACCGGATCCATCAGAAAAATGGAGTAGAAAAATGGAGTAGAAATCACGGATGTTGCGTATGTTGAAGGCCTAAATTTCAACTTGTTAAGCATCGATCAACTATGTGACAAGGGCTATAATGTTGGATTCAATATGGGAGTGTGCCAAATCAACGACACTCAATCAAATGAAGTAGTGTTGCTAGGATCCGCAAAAAGAACATGTACGTGGTAGATTGGTCAACCGCCACACCAATCACTTGTCTGCTAGCAAAGAGTACATCCGAATCAAGTTGGTTTGTGGCACAAGAAGGAGTCACCCGAATTTCAAGACAATTAACAAGCTTTCAAGGAGTAATCTTGTAGAAGGACTTTCGGACTCGATTATGTACAAGAAGGAAAGTGTTTGTGATGCATGCCATATGGGAAAGCAAATCAAAACATCATTCAAAGAGACGTCAAGTCCATCTTCAACAAGGATTTAGCATCTATTGCATATGGATCTATTTGCCCAATTGAGCCACCAAAGATAAGAGGAAAGAAATACACTCTAGTAGTGGTGGATGATTATTCAACATATACATGGACAATCTTCATGTGCAAAAAGAAAGAAACCTTGCGAAGTTACCCAGCTTGATGAAAAGAGTTCAAAATGAGAAGAGTCAAACCATTATAAAGATAAGATCGATAGAAACCGAGTTTGTGAATGGAATAATAACTCGGTATTGTGTTGAAAATGGTATTGCTCATGAATTTTATGTAGTAAGGACTCCACAAAGAAAATGGAGTAAGCGAGAAAGAAGAACGAACTCTCAAGGAAGGCTCGCAAGGACCATGTTAGTCAAGTAGGGTTGCCTAAAAGATTTTGGGCTAAAGCTATCAACACCGCATGATATACTCAAAATAGATGCATGATTAATAGACAAATGACAAAGACTCCCTATTAAATATGGACAGGAGAAAGCCAAGTGTTTGGTATTTTAGAATATTTGGATGTAAATGCTTCATCCACAACAATGGCAAAGATAATCTAAAGGCTTTTGATGCTAAAGTCGATGAAGGTATCTTTTTGGGATACTCAATGAAAGTAAAGCCTATAGAGTCTTGAACAAAAGGACTATGGTCACGGAAGAGTCTATTCATGTGGTTTTTGATGAACCTAATGTAAATGGAGAAGACATTGAAGAGTTAGGCGATAAGGTGAATCGACCAACTATGCGAAAGAGTCCCTATGTTGAAGTTGTAGCCGGAGAAATTAATCAAGGTGAAGATGAGATAGTCAATCTCAAAGACAATTTGGAAAATCTGCGGCTAAGTGATGATGAGAGAGCTGCTCAAGATAACACACCGCAAAGACGATCGAACCCATCCGACTTACTCCAACCTGATGTGAGATGGCCGAGAGACCATCCACCGAGCTACTTATTGGAGATGCAAGAGATGGTGTAAGAACCAGATCGAGCTCAACAAGAAGCAATGTTCACTTGTTTTATTTCCCAAATAGAGCCAAAAGATGTGTCCCAAGTATTGGATGACACACATTTGATTCAAAGCTATGCGAGGAAGAGTCAATCAATTTGAAAGGAATAAAGTATGGGAATTGGTGCGAGAGACCAACCCATCAAAATGTTATTGGCACAAAATGGGTTTTCGAAACAAGATGAATGAAGAAGGTTACGTGGTAAGAAACAAAGCAAGATTGGTAGCCAAAGGGTATTGCGAAGAAGAAGGAATAGATTTTGATAAAACATTTGCTCATGTTGCAAGAATAGAAGCAATAAGGATGTTTCTTGTCTATGTTGCTCACAAGAACTTCACTTTGTATATCAAACGGATGTAAAAAGTGCATTCTTAAATGGATTGTTGGAATAAAAAGTCTATGTTGAGCAACCTCCGTGGTTTTGAGCGAGAAGACTCTTGGAGATAAGGTGTACAAGCTCAAGAAAGCTCTATATGGATTGAAACAGGCACCTAGAGCATGGTATGACACATCATCTGAATTCCTAACAGATAATGGATTCACCAAAGGCAAAGTAGACATAACACTTTTCAGAATTCAAGATGGAGAGAGTATACTGCTTGTCCAAATATATGTGGATGACATTATTTTTGTATCCACAAACAAAGAGCTGTGTGATAAGTTCTCAAACCTCATGCAAGGCAAATTTGAAATGAGCATGATGGGAGAGGCGACATTGTTTCTAGGACTTCAAGTTAAGCAAAATGAAGGATGGAACCTTCATAAGTCAAACAAAGTATACCGAGATCTAATGAAGAAATTTGGTATGGAAGAGAAGTCTTCCGTGAAAATACCAATGAATACATCAGTCAAGATGGATATGGATGTAGATTGCAAGCTGTGGATCAAACAAGATCTGAGCACTTATTGGATCATCGCTTTATTTAATGTGCAAGCGGGCGGACATCAATTTTGCAAAGGTGTATGTGCAAGATTTCAATCGCACCAAAAGAAAGCCATATGACTGCGGTAAGAGAATCCTAAGATATTTGAAAGGATGCCGGGAAGTCGGCTTATGGTATCCAAAGGAAGGAGGATTCAAGCTTATTAGTTACTCGGACTACGACTATCTTTGGATGTAGAGTTGACGGGAAGAGTACTTCAGGTACATGTCAAATGCTTGGAAATAGATTGGTTTCTGGTTTAGAAAGAAGCAAAATTCAATAGCCACATCTACAAAGTGAAGCGAGTACATAGTGCGGGCAACAATTGTGCCCAAGTCTTATGGATGAGACAACAGCTGAGAGATTATGATGTTGAAGAAAAAGAAATTCCAATCATGTGTGATAACACAAGTGCTATTGAAATCACTCAAAATCCTGTCTTTGCATTCTAGAACAAAGCACATTGATGTCAGATATCATTTCATAAGAGACCATGTTGAAAAGAAGGACATCACCTTGGAATACATCTCAAGTGATAAACAGTTAGCTGACATATTCACAAAGCCTTTATGTGAATCAAGATTTGAAGAGCTTAAGCATGAGCTAGGGTTAATTGAGCTGAGTTGACACTCAGAAGACTCAAGGAGAAGAGATGGAACGTGAAAAGATGAAAATAGAGTGGAGCTCTTGAATCACCTAAGTGAATCACCGAATCGAGAAAGTCACCAGATCGAGTTAGGGACAAATGACTCACTATGTAAATAGAGAGAAGAAGAGTTGAATCGGCTAAGAAGTAAGCTGAGTGATTTATGAGCTAAGTGACAAAAACGCAGTCGTTTTTAATAAGCAGGAATGTTTTTAAGGATGACGTCCGCGCAATAATGACGGGTATAGTCAAAAGTCGCACGACAAAGCATATGATTGGATATAAATGTTTGCCGCATTAAATGCGAAAATTAAATGCTAATCCGCATGCTAAATCCGAGTCGTTGATCTCGATCAAATTTCAAAACCGTATGCATATCCTTTCATAACCCATACATATACCATTTCGTCCATTTTCTCTCTCACATTACTCAAACTGTTCATCTCTCCAAAAGCAAAGAAAGCTTTTTTCTCTCAAAACCCTATCAATCTTAAAGGCAAATTTCTAAGGTTTCGTTCGGTAAAACTCAAAAATGGCAACCACCTATGATTTCACTAAGTTGGGAAAGCAAATCCACACTGGTTCTACCGTGGATTTCGAAGGGATGATCAAACAGGGTTCGATGAAACCCTCGTGAAGACGATAGCCGACAAAATCGAGAAGTCCGGATCAAACCCTTTCTAACAATGGAGTTTTAGATGACCTACGTTGAAGAGGTCGCACGCTTCTCGTGAACGCTGAAGTTCATGACGAGGCATCAAGTCCTCTTTCACGGAAAGGATTTTACAATCATCAACGAAGACCTTGCGAGCAATGCTTCTGCTAGTCGGAAGGTGTACCGAAATTTTCGGCGATGTAAACCTGGCTGCGCATGGAAGGAAGTGGCCAAACCTAAATATGCTTTGCGAAGGTTGTCTACACACGGTGATAAGAAGTCAAAGGAAGATTATCATAAGGTTCGATGGATATTGTTGCCAAATGTGTAGACATAAAGTTTGGAAGCTTCAATCACCGTCAAAACCAATCGATCGTCATGGCTGCGATCATGGAGAAGGAGAAGGTAAACTGGGCTGAGTTTGTATACAACGGACTCTACCGATGTTGAAACAAGTCCTTCAGGGCGATGGATCATTCGGAGGATCCTTGGGCTATGGCCTTGTAGTTGCCTGGTTGATGGAGGTAAAAGGTATTCGACTCCGACATGGAAAGGCGTTCCATGTCAACAAGAAGATGTTCGATCAAATCTTTCGGAGCTCGAGAGAGCTTATGCCAAGAGGGCGGACACTAGTGTAGGGGGAATCAGTGACCTCGAGGAAACAAGTGTTGCCTCCCTCCCAAGAAGAAAAGCCGCCTGCACTGGAAAGAAGACTTGCCCCCCGGCAAAAAGAAAACCGCACTTTGCCCTGCAGTAGTCACCTTCCCCGCAACCATGTCTCCCGCCTCTTGTAGCCGATGGAGAAGGAATTCTCGATAACTTCTCCGGGAATGAAGAAGAAGAGGACGCCCAGACGATAAAGGCGGCTGCTCTAAGGCAACCTCAAAGGCCTATACCGTCGAGGAACCGAAGGAAGTAGAACAAGACATTCCTCCGGTGAAAACGAAGAAGAAGGAGAAGAATCATCAAGCGTTCGAGCTTGAGAAAACAACAGTCGCCGCTCTCACCGAACAGATCATTGAGACAATTTGGAGAAGTAGAGTCTCCGAAATCATTGATGAAACTTGACCAAAATCTGAGGCCGATCAGCGAGGCAAGTCAAAGACCCAGTGTGGACGGGACAGTGAGAATAAGCGGCGAGACAAAGGGAATCCCCTGGCGACAGGACTCGTGTCTCCACTGCCCCGATCTTTCGAAGACGTTGAGCGAGTATGTTGCCTTCCATTCCCGAGAAAGAATGACAAGAAGATGATGACGATGATGTGATTATGATGTCCCCACCATATCCGGACATCCAAAATTGTCTGCGAGAATGGAGAAATGGAAGCTAAGTCATTCGAGGAACAGTTCGAGAGACCTTAATTCATTGAAGAAGAGGAAGAATCGATGAATTTCCTCGACCATTGACCCGCGATGGTCAGTCGGATGAAGAGAATCGCATAGATATCTTGCGGATCTTCAAAGAAAATGAGAATGAGAGATTGCGGAATAAGTCAAGCTCATGAGAAAGCCAGTGTTTGTCCTCTCACTGGAACCACTGATCACACTCATCCTCATCTTGACATACTCTTAGAAAGTGATGAGTACTTTGACCCAGTTGCTGCTACAGAGACGTTGGAAATGTAGCAAGCCATGCGGGAATCTAGGATCCTACATGAGCAACAATCGATGGAAGGACCGGGGAGTTTTCCAAATCTCACTGAAATTGATCCATTGGGAGTGATATAGCAAATTGCCTCTGTCATTGCTGCAACCACTTCCCCAGCTCACTCTGAGGATGGATCTAGGGGACATGGCAATGAAAATGGAAATTGGGGACCCAAGTCGAGCCAACCCCTATTGAAGGTGTCTTACCACCTGCCCCAACGGCTGAACACTCACATGAAACAGCCGGGAGTTTGGAGAAGAGTGACCCCAACCCAAGTCACTCAGTTGGTGTGCCAGCTGAGGGGGAAAGTCCATCCGCTGCAGCTAGGTCGGAGGATGCTGCAGACAACTCCACCAAGAATCTAGGAGGCGAAGTGGAGAAAGAACAAAGAAATGTAAAAACACAACAGTTGTCACCGACTTGGCTCGGACGGTTGAGACTATCTTAGCCGAAGTGCCAATCGCTCCGCAGCCGAGGACGCGGGCGATGCGGTCGAGGCACGAGATGGTTTTGCCTCGGAGTTAACACTGGCAGGCGAAAGTGCAATCCACGGAGTTGAGACTCCGGTGGATGCCATAGAAGACCCTAAGACAGTTGAGTCATCGTAGGGAATGTCCAGCCTTGCTGCGATTGAGACTGCGGGGAGGTAATGAAGGCCTACGGGAGGTTGAGACTTCCCTAGGTAAAGAGGCAGAAACGCAGAACATTCCTCCTGTTATCATTGATGCATCTGAGAAGAAGATAAGTGCCCTTCATGATTCCCAAGACAACCCTAACATAACTTTTCTGGGATCTGAAGGTGAAGATGAAACTGAGTCATCCCCTGTTGAAAATCCAAAAGACTCACCAAGGATGTTCTTCCAAGCACGAGTAAGTCAGATCTCAAGGCTACTCGTCAAACATTCACTTTTGATGATGAGCCACCCCTTCAAGTTTCACATCGTCCGATGACGCCACTGATACGGCCGAGGACCAGTCAACTCAAATGGAAAAACCAATTTGAGACCGATGAAGGCTGTTGAGATAGGCGAGGCTCACCACCGGTAAATACCACACCAAACCCCACCAATCACGATCAATCACAGGATCCCAACGCTGCGCAGAGAATCGACTCAACCGGGCACATCACGGCCACGAGTCACCGTTGAACATATTCCCTATGTCCGAGATGATGCGTTTGAAGCAACGTTCCCCTTCTCACTGTTGCTGCCTGATTTGGATGAAGAATTAGCTAGAGAGCGAGACGCTTCCACAAACTCCGATCCGTCATTCCCACGTATACAATCGTCCCACAAATTTTAATTTTGATGTTTGCTTGGCCGCCAAAATGAGACGGAGGTAACAAGCGAGGTTCGAGAAGTCTTCAAGGCAATTTTTGCGAAATTGAGAAGATGGAAAGGCACCAGGCCTCATTGGATATGCGATTGGATAACGAGAGATGCAAATCTTACACCCGTCTGCGTGGAATAGTGGTCGAATCGGGGAATGGTGGCAACGAGAAGCAAACAATGCGTGTAGAATAGTCCAATATTACAAAGCATTGTACAATAAGTCGTTGATCGGAGCGCGGATAATGCGGTCATGAAGAGGAGGATGCGAAAAAATATTGATAGGATGCATGCCTCCCACAACACCGAAATGGAATGCGAGAATTTCACAAGAAAGAACTTCTGGCAGCGTTGAGGAAAACATGAATAATAAATTCGATCTTCTTATGGTGAAATGAAATGGCGTGGCAATGAGTCCACGCTACCCTCGACGACCAAAGATACTCCGTGCTTGGACTCCAAACAACTCGGAATCAATCGCTGGACTTTATGCTCGCAGTGCATTCCCCCGGGTTTCTCTCTCCTTTGATGATGCCAAAAAGGGGAAGAGGAATCCCGAGAAGATGCTAAAGGGGACGGTTGGTGAGAAAGAGAAGGACGCAAATTTGTTGAGAAGCGAGAAAAAATAGTCAAGAGCGTAAGAAAGATAAGGGACAATCCGTTGAGGGAGGTTCAAAAGATATGACTCTATTGTTTGCGAAACCCCTCAACAAGGACTCGTCCGCGGTGACATCATCGGCAAACATCCGGTGACTTTGCCGCTCCAACACTCGCTTTGCCTATGTCGAGAAAAGAAAAATCGTAGAAGCGAGGATGAAGGAGGTTGAAAGAAAAATGGAGGCCCGTGCGATGGAAATACTTTGAAACAAGATGGAGGCATTCCGGTAAAAGAAAGACACACGAGATGCCATTCTAGACGACGGAGACGAGCCACGATCATGGAGGAATTTAAAACGCTCAAATCCGAGGGATACTTCAAAAATATGTCTATAGCCCAAGCTTGGGACTTGTATTGGGAGAAGAGTGGTCCTGGCATGCGAAGAAGGCGACAGACAATGAGACTACTAGCGATCACTCTTTGGAAAAAAGAAGACTCGAGACAATATACGCCCGGGAGGAAGAGAGGAAGGAGTGGTGGAGGCGAGGTTTTCAACTAGACCTCTACCCAAAAACATTGAGTATGTAGATCCTGGCAAGGGAAAGGATCTACTTTGGATATGACGAAGTAGCCAACCGGAAGTGGCTAGGAAGAATGCGGACTATGTCAAGAGGATTGAAGAAGAAAATAAGAGACAAGATGAGTCAAAGAGAGTCGAGAGAAGACAGAAAGGAAAGGAAGAAAAGACGAAGGCCGCTAGAAGAGCTACGAGAAAAAGAAAGCTAAAAAGATGAGAAGAAGAGAAAGAGAACAGAGGGGCAGCCAGTGAAGAGAGAAAGAAGGAGCGTGAAAGCGATGAAGTGTTGTTGTCCACCCCTTCACGTATTTTACTTTTGTAAATACATATGCATGTAAGTCTTCCGTACATTGAATAAGAATCTGGAATTTCTATATTTTTGCGTAGATATAGAATGCTATGTTTGTTTCGATACAATGAAATGTGATGTGTAAAGGACAATAATGTTATGATCAATAAAAAGATCGATTCTACGCATACATTCTCTGTTTCTACATTGTCTGTATGTATCTTTGCTATTTACATTTTGTATGCATGTTTTAAGTTTTGGCATCATCAAAAAGGGGGATATTGTTGGGAAATTTATTTATTAGATTTTGATGAATTCCATGTAAAACTTAGACTAGAAAGTTGGCACCCCATTTTCCTTGTAATTTGCATTGTAATAGATAGGGTTATGCATTTAGTCAGTCAAGTCGGCTATGCCTGGATATGCAAGAAGTCAATCAAGACTAAAATGAAGGCTCATTTATAAAAGCGGTGAGTATGGCAAGGAGGAGAAGTCAAGAACTCGATCCGAAGGAGTATCACCGACACAAACTGTGTGTGAAGTGTCGATCAAGTCAACTCAAGATAGCCAAGTCTCAAGTTGAAGTGACAGGATGAGTCATCCAATGATTGGGAGTTGACTCGAAGTCACCTGGGAAGTTAAGGAACTGCGATCAAGTCAAGACAACTAAAAAGAATCCGTTGCCTGACGAAGTCAAGAAGGTTACCTAAATAAGTAATACTTCCATGCTTTGCAATGTCTTAAAGTGCTCGATCCCGGAAGCGTGCAAAAGAAATAAACCAATGGGAAGCACTCGCACTGTGTGTCGGACTCGAAAAGTCAAGGTTCATTTAATACGAGGAAATGTCAACTTCAAGGATTGCAACAAGACAAGACAACGAACACAAGTGACTTTTGAAATCAACATATCTCTTCAACGGGCGATTTTTAAAAGCTCACTATAAAAGGCCGAGGAATCACTTTGAGAGAAGGTTACCAACCACGAATATTCAAATTATCATTCGAGTTGTAACCTGCAAATACTCTCAAGTTATTCAAGCAAATCCTCAAGGGTCTACATTCCAGGAGGATTGTAGAAAGGTTCAAGATCGAATCGGTCTCAAGTTATTGGAGGGCTTCGTGATCAAATCCAATAAGCTTGAGTAAGTGGGATGTAGTAGTAAGCCACTGCCCTGTGAAGAAGCTAAGTTGTCGTGCGAGAAGCCACCGTGTGACCAAGGCATCTCGGTGAGTCCCAAAGGATCAAGTCACCAGTTGTGTGATCAAGACTTGTATCGGGTGATAACCACTTTGTCTTGTGATCAATACTTAGTGGATTCCTCCGAGGAGTTGGAGAAGAGAGGAGTAGAAGAATTACCCCATCTTCGAACCTCTATAAAGTTATTATATCATTTACATTTCAGCATTTAATTTCTCGCATATCATTTTGTATCTCACGATAATTGCTATCCAACTCGATAAATAACAAAGTGCTAAAACCAAGTGTTTAA
Organism: Rehmannia glutinosa; assembly: GCA_016081115.2. Taxonomy (NCBI): domain Eukaryota; kingdom Viridiplantae; phylum Streptophyta; class Magnoliopsida; order Lamiales; family Orobanchaceae; genus Rehmannia; species Rehmannia glutinosa. The sequence goes on along the minus strand of JABTTQ020002471.1, from coordinate 136,722 downwards.
AAAAAAACCAAATTCAATGGTGTTAAGTCTTCCGCTGAAAATCTCATCACAACCAAGTTAAGGTTTAGACTAAGCAAATGAGTTATTCTATCAACAACTCAATCGAGTCCGTTGAGTGGGTAACTCTATTAACTAACTAACTTAGATGTCCCTCAAGGACTTAGTTGTGTATTTAACTCAATTATTTTAAAAGGACTAAAATCGAGTTGGTAAGGTTTATTCAATCCCCCCTTCTAAACCTTACGCATTCACCCCTTGGGACCTACAGGGTTTTTCCGGTTGAGGTAATGGGTCCTCAGCTGTCTTAACAACGTCATTGGAATGTGATGTGGCTTGAGGTAATGGCTCATCATCAAAGTTGAATCTCATTGGAGCTGTCTTATCATTAACATCGCTCCATGAGTTAAGAACATCCTCAACCTCGTCCTGTGTAGAATCTTCATTATGAATGGACTCTACTTCATCCTCTGATCCCAGAAACGATGTATCAATGTGTTCTTGGGAATTATGAAGGGCGCTGATCTCCTCTGCTTCACCAGATCCCTCAACTTGAGGAATGTTCTCTCGTTCTGGTTCCTTGCCTAAGGAAGTCTCAACCTCCTTTAGGCCTTCCTTACCCCTAGTAGTCTCAACCGCTGTGGGGCCTTCTACATTTCCTTCGACAGACTTAGCTGTCTTGGGGTCTTCTGTGGCATCCTTCAGAGTCTCAACTCCTAGGATTTCACTTTCATGGCCAAGAGTCTCAACTCCCGTGGCCTCTTTCCCATCCTTTGCGTTGGCTGCATCAGCAGTTTCATCGGCCTGCAGCACAGTTGAAATCTCATCTGAGAGAGTCTGAACCATTCGAGCGTCATTAATTTCACTCTGCTTATCTGTTTATTGCTCGCCTTCGCCTCCAAACTGCAAAGTTTTGTCTCCCACAACATCCTCCAATCTGGTTGTGGTGGAGAGAGCTTCCCCCTCAGCTGGCGCACCTGCTGAGTGAACGATGGTGGGGTTACTCGGCTCCTAAGACACGGCTATGTTTCTGTTGAGTAGTAAGCCGTTGTCAACACCTTCTTTGGGGGTAGGCTTGGCTTGCCCGCATTCCCAACTTCATCGTCATTCCCCTGAGAGCCATCTTAAGAATGCACAGGGGACGTGGTCGCTACAATGACAGTTGCAATCTCCTGCACCACTCCCAATGGATTAGATTGAGGAAAGAGTTTGGAAGACTCTCCTAGACCTTCTTGAAGGTTATGCTCGTGCATGGCTCAGGATTCTCTAATGGCCTGTTGTAACTCGACCTTTTCAATTGCGGCCCAGGGGTCCAACTCCTCCGCGTTGCCGCTGCTCAGTTGACTCCATGGAATATTAATGGGTTCCGGTTTGCATACACATCTTTGTTTTCTCCAAGGCTTTAGCTCTCTCTAGGGATTTCTCTTTCTCATCCTCTTTGATAGCACGGAGGGCATCCATGCAGAACTCTTCATCCAAGGCATATTGGATAGACACATTTCCAAGGAAGCTGAGAAGCTCCTCTTCTTCTTTGATGAACTCCGAGCGAGTGAATCTGGCATGCCGGAGTAGTCTAGCTTTCAACTTCTCCAATTCCTTACCCTCTCTGTTGGATGTCCTGGATAGACTGGAGTACATTATGACATCATCATCGACATCTTTTCTCGACCTCCGAAATAGTAGCCAATGGAACTTGCTCCTCCTCGGGTTCAAGAGCATTAGTCGAGGGGTTGAGACAACCTTTCCTTCATGCTTCTTGGTTGTCTTAGCTCCTTCCGTCTCCATAGTTGTTTCCGGATGGTCAAGTCTTCAATACTCTGACATTAGCATTAGCAGTTCATCAATCTTCTCCTGAGATCGCTCCCGCTTGAGCATCAATAGTCTCCATGGGCTTCTCCGGTGAGTACCAAACTCGGTGGCTTCTCCCTTTGACATCCTAACCACCGTCTTCTCTTTGTGGGAACCAGGGAAACCTCTCGGTTTAAGATTTTGAGGCTCTTCTAGAGTGAAGGCCTTTATTTCAATATCACTCTTCTTCGACGCATTTGCCTTTCGAGACTTGGCAAGACACTTCTTCTTCACGATCGGGAGAAGGAATTTGGGGTTCCTCCTCGCCTTGGTTGCGGGCGGGGGCATCGGCCTCTTGGCGCGTCTTGGGGTTTAGGCTGGCGAGCGCAGTGCTTTCTTGGTTTTGGTTGTTGGGGCGGGAGCATGTTTAGCTACCGCAACTCTCTTCTTCAAAATGCGCTTAGGCGAGAGAGTTGGAGCGGTCGCAATCTATTTCTTCTTCCTGGGTCGATTGATTCCCCTTCACCGGTATTAGCTTTCCTTGCATGGGCTTTCTTAGACGCCGAGAGGCTTGCCTTGAACATCCTCTTATTCGCATGGAAGGGCTTCCCATGGCGCATGCAATTCCTTAACCTCTATCATATGGCCAATGAGAAGGCCATACCCCAGGGAATAAGTAAAAGTCCCATCCTCCTTGTAGGACTTGTTGATCACATTCTGGCAGACTCGGCTGAAGACGAACTCAGCCCAGTTGACTTTCATATCCTGCATGATCGCAACCATCACCATCAACTCTGTCCGTGATAGCTGGTTGAAGCTCCCGAATTTCATGTCCACACACTTGGACACAATGTCCATTAGCTTGTGGTAGTCTTCTTTAATCAGCTCCTTAGTCAGTATACATAGCTTTTGCAAAGATACTCGAAGCTTCGCAATCTCTTTCCAAGTCTGCGACCAAGTTCACATCCTTCTCGCTCACGTCCTTTGAAGCTTTAGTCGGCGACGATGTTCAACAAGGTCCTTAGCAGTGATTTTGATGACCTTGCCATGAATGGATGAGCGAATCTCATCGTTATGCACTTTTACATTCATATAAAACATGGCAACCTCCTCCAAATACGTGTATGTGAACCCATTGAGAGAAAGTCCTTGAGACCGGGACTTCTCAAGATTATCTGCGATCTTCTTCACTAGGGCCTCATCAGCGCTTAATCATCCCCTTGAAATCCACTTTGCGCGCCCAGTGGATCTTGAAAAGCTTTGCGAAATCATGAGTAGAAGCCATTTTCGAGAATGATTGATCGGTGAAATAAGCGAAAAACTTGATTTTAGAGAGTAGGGTTTCGAGCAATTTGCGAGAGAATTTTTTCTTGCTTGAAGACGAGAGTGTTTGTGTGAGAAGAGAGAAAATGAATTTTGGTATATATGAGACTCGAAAATGAATTTTGGTATATATGAGACTCGAAATGACGGTTTTTGGAATTTGAAAAATTTGATCAAAATCAACGGTCAGGATTGACTCTTCAAAACCACATTAAACTTCCCATATTAAATGCAACAACATTTGTATCCAATCATATATTTTACTGTGCAGCTTTTGAACTGACAATCATAATTACGCTAACGTCATCCCCTTAAAAATATTCCACAACTGCATTTTTGTCACTTAGCTCATAAATTATTCAGCTCTCACCCAAAGTGACTTAATTCTGCTTCTCTCTTCACATAAGTTAACTCAGTTTGTCCGCTAACTAGATATACAAAACGATTTCCCGACTAAGCTGTGTCACTTGGCTGATGTGTGAAACTTGCTTATTTTATATTCTCTCTTCATTTGTCTCTGTTGATTGAGTCTCCTGAGTATCCTAACTCAGCTCAATTAACCCAAACTCATTCTTGAGCTCTCCAAATCTTGATTCACATAATAGCTTTGTGAATATGTTAGCTAACTGTTTATCAGTTGAGATGTATTCGAAGGTGATGTCTTTCTTTTCAACATGATCTCATATAAAGTGATATCTCGACATCAATATGCTTTGTTCTTGAATGCATTAATGGGTTCTAAGTGGTTGCAATGGCACTAGTGTTATCACATAATTGGAATCTCTTTTTCCTCAATGTCAAAGTCTCTCACCGTTGTCTCATCCATAAGAATTGGGCACAACAGGTTGTCCGCATCTATTCTCGCTTCAACCGTGGATGTAGCTATTGAATTTTGTTTCTTGCTAAACCAAGAAAATAATTTGTTTCAAGCATTTGACATGTACACGAAGTACTCTTCCCTGTCAACTCTACATCCAACATAATCTGAGTCTAAGTATCCTACCGCCTTGAATCATCCTTCCTTTAGACACCATAAATCAACTTCTTGGCATCCCTTCAAATATCTTAGGGTTGTCTTAGTTGTAGTCATGTGACTCTCTTTTGGTGCAGACGAAATCGGAACATACACCTCTTTGCAAAGGTGATGTCTTGCCTGCTTGTTGTTACATAGAGCAATGATCCAATTAGGGCTCTATATCTGGTTTGATCAACAGCTTTGCCATCTGCATCCATGTCCATCTTGACTGATGTATTCATAGGAATCTTCACTGATGACTTCTCTTCCGTACCAAATTTCTTAATTAAATCTCTGGTATACTTGGTTTGGCTTATGAAGGTTCCATCCTTCAATTGCTTGACTTGAAGTCCTAAGAAGAAAGTCAGCTCTCCCATCATGCTCATCTCAAAATTTCCTTGCATGAGATTTGAGAACTTGTCACACAGCTCTTTGTTTGTGGAACCAAAAATATGTCATCCACATATATTTGAACAAGCAGTATACTCTCTCCATCTTGAATCCTGAAGAGTGTTTTATCAACCTTGCCTTTGGTGAATCTGTTGTCAATAAGAAACTGAGACAATATATTATACCATGCTCTTGGTGCTTGTTTCAATCCATACAATGCTTTCTTGAGCTTGTAGACTCTTTCTCCAATAGTTTTTCGCTCAAAACCTGGAGGTTGTTCAACATAGACTTCTTATTCTAATAGTCCATTCGAAATGCACTCTTCACATCTTTGATTTTACAAAGGAAGTTCTTATGTGCATCATAAGCAAAAACATCCTTATTGCTTCCAATGTCGGCAACATGAGCAAAGGTTTCATCAAAATCTATACTTTCTTCTTGGCAATACCCTTTGGCTACCAATCTTGCTTTGTTTCTAACAACGATCCTTCCTCATTCGATTTGTTTCAATACCCACTTAGTACCAATAACATTTTGGTGTGTTGGCCTTTGTACTAATTCCCATACTTTGTTCCTTTCAAACCGATTCCGCTCTTCTTACATGGTATAAATCAATGTGTGTCTTCCAATGCTTGAGACACATCTTTAGGCTCTATTTGGGAAATAAAACAAGTGAACATAACTTCATGTTGTGCTCGGATCTGGTTCTTATGCCATCTCTAACATCTCCAATGATTAACTCAGTGGATGGTCTCTCGGCCATCTCACATCGAGGTTGGAGTAAGTCTGCTGATTCAAATCGTCTTGTAGCTAAGTTGTCTTGAACAAATTCTTCATCTTCATTCAATTTGTAGACCTTCCAAATTGTCTTTGAGATTCAGCTATCTCATCATCATTTGGGTTGAGTGCTTTCACTTGACTTCAATATAAGGACTCTTCTGCATAGTTGGCTAATTCTCTCATCGCTAACTCATCAATGTCTTCTCCATTCATATTAGGCTCATCGAAACCACATGGATAGACTCTTCTATGACCATAGTCCTCTTGTTTAGCACTTTATAGGCTTTACTCTCAGCCGAGTATCCCAAAAAGATACCTTCATTAGCTTTAGCATCAAAATCCTTAAAATTGTCCTTCCCATTGTTGTGGATGAAGCATTTACATCCAAATATTTTGAAATATCCAACATTTGGCTTTCTCCTTGTCCAAATTTCATGTGGATTCATGGTCAATTGCACAGTTAATCATGCATCTATTTTGAGTATATCATGTTGTATTTATGGCTTCAACCCAAAATCTCTTAGGCAATCCAACTTCATCTAACATTGTTCTTGTAGCTTCCTTGAGAGTTTTGTTCCTTCTTTCAGCTACTCCATTTTGTTGTGGAGTCCTTGCTGTTGATAACTCATGAGCAATAACATTTTCAACACAATCTTGAGTTATTATCCCATTGACAAACTCGGTTCCCTGTCGATCTTATCTTCATAATGGTTTGACTCTTTTCATTTTGAACTCTTTTCATCAGCTGAGGTAACTTCTGCAGTGTTTCCTTCTTTTTACACATTAAAATTGTCCATGCATATCTTGAATAGTCATCCTCCACCACTAAGGTGTATTTTTTTCTACTGATGATAGCTAGCTCAACTGGACCAAATAAATCTATATGCAAATGTGATGCAATATCCTGGTTAAAGAAGGACTTGGCTTATCCTTGAATGATAATTTGATTTGCTTTCCCATGTGGCATGCATCACATATACTTTATTTCTTGTACACCGAGTCCGCAATCCTTCCACAAGATGACTCCTTGCAAGCTTGTTGATTGTCTTGAAATTCAGTGACTCGAACTTCTTATATCACAAAAAAACCGGATTCGGTTGTACTCCTTGCTAGCAGACATGTGCTTGGTGTAGCAAGAGACCAATCCACTACATACATATTATTTTCCCTTGTTCCTTGCAAAACCAATTTCATTAGATTCAAGATCTTTGATATGACATATTCCCATGTTGAATCTATATTGTATCCTTTGTCAAAGAGTTGGTTGATACTTAATAGTTGAAGTTGAGGCCTTCAACATAAGCAATATATGTTATCTCCAGTCCATTCTTCTTGATGGATCTTGTGCCTTTGATCTCCCCTGAGCTTCATTTCCTCCAAATATGACTTTAACCTCCTGGAATCTTGATAGATTTCTTTTATTTTCATATGTCTAGAACAACCACTAACTATGTACCAGTTCCTTGGCACTTGAACCTACAATCAAGAAAATCGGTTTTTAGGTACCCATATTTTCCTTGGTCCTTGGGGTTAGTCTTTATAAGATGCTCCAACCAACCTATAGCCGGATGATCGACTCTAAGAGGTTTCCATCTATCGAGTACCATTTTTTTATTATTATTAATTTTTTGAGCAATATTGTGCTCTTATCTTGTTAAAGAGAGAGCATTTCAAAAATGTCTTTACAAGAATGGCAAATTGATTCCATTTTGTATAAATGTACGAAATGTAATTTTAGTTTATTTTCTTCTTTATTCACCAATTTCGCGGCGCGTGCCAATATGCTTTCCTTGTAAAGCCGGAATAAAATTGTGAAAAAACGAGTATATGTACAATTTCACTATTCCCTGCTACCATTGAGCGTTGGTGATTGATGGTATTAAATGCAAGCCATTCAAAATGTACAAGTTTCTCTGCGTTTTGAAAACTAAAGTGATAACCTTCTTAACCGAGACAATGTCCTCTTTGTTTTGAGACTTTTCTAGTTATACAAGAGCAAATCGCAAATGTATCCTGTGATTTTTGGCGCCTTCTATTGCGGAATTTACATTTTTCATAAAATCGAGCATTTGAACAAAGTGAGGCGGTTGCGAGGAACAATAACATGATTCCCAGCTAGAGAACAATAATCATAATGCACATTAGCAAATTGCTTGGGAGTTTTAGGATCATACATCTGTCTCTTTTGTCTGTATGCCTATGTGTTTGTTTTAGCAATCGCTTTCTTGGGATAGGCTGTGGAATTTTTGAGTGTGATGCTTGGGTGCATATGTGGAATGACCTTTGCTTTGATGTTGAGGACTTTGCCATTTGGCTTGTATCCCATAGGTCTTTGCTGATATTTCACATTATTATTCCAATCAGCTTGGTTTGGATAGTTTCTACCATTCCCCATCATATGTATTTCTTTGATGAAATTTTTGGGGCTTTTGGTAGCTCTATTTGGCTCTCACAGAGTATGTCTGTTAGAGTCCGATGGACTGTCTCAATTTTTTTCTCACTTGTCCTTTTCAAAGATACTCTCTTGGCCTTTTTCCTTTTCCCTTATAACCAAGGCCAATATGATTGTGATTATGTTTTGGTGTTAATGTGGGTGAAACATATGGTGTTTTGGGTTTTGGATTCCTTTAATATTTGAAGATCCTTTTTCCAAAATCACTCTTGGAGTTTGACTATGCACAAAGGAATTGAATCATGTGCATGTCTTATCTCCACATTCTTTTTGGCTCATAATAAGTTCATCCAATGATTTGGATGCTTTTGTAAATGAGGCAATCACATTTTTTAGATCTTTTTCTCTTTTCTCGTGTGACTAACTCTGCTAAGATCTTGCATTTTCAGCATTCAACTTAGTGTTCTCATCAGCTATGTGACTCAGAGTACTCAGCACTTTTGTGAGCTGTGAGTTTTGGCTTTTAAGATGGTTGTTTTCCTCATTCAAAAGTGTGTGAGGTTTTAATGTACTCAAAATCTTTCATCATTTTGCCTAATGAATCATAAAAATCTGTGGGTGATGAAGTGTGTGTATCACAGTCACTATCATTTGAATCAGAATGAGATGAGTTAGAATGTACATCATCTTCTTGATCTTGTTGATCTTGTTCTTTAGCCATGAGGCAGATCAAAGCTTCCTCTGTATCACTTGAGTAGTCAGCTTCACTACTATCTGAGTCTGCTACTTCTTTGCACTTGGTTGGCTCAGCAGTCTCAGCAGCCAACATGGCTTTCTTCTTTTCTTGTCTTCTTTCCCTGAAGACTCTTCTTTCATCTTCATTTCTGTATTTGTTGACTGGTGGATAGGAACAATCAACAGCAAAGTATCCTGGTTGTCTGCAATTCCAACACAGGTTCTCAACTCTCTGATTAGCTCTATCGGTCCTTTGATTATCAACTCTCTGATGTTAATCTCTCTTGGGCAACCTATCCTCCGTTGCTTTGGAAGGTGTTGAATGTCTCCTGGAAGTCTCACCCTTGTTTCTCTTATAATTCTTGTTAAAGAACTTGTTGAATATCTTTACCATGAGGGCAATCTCTTCTTGGTCAATGGTCTCCTTTGGCTCGACTTTCTTCCCCATCATCGGCCAATAGTGCAAATTGTCTTGGGTACAACTGTTTCCTCCTGCTCTTTCCTTCTCAGCTCAAACCCATAAGCTTTGAGGTCTGAGAATAGCTCATGATTAGATGTTCTTGAGAGGTCCATTAAATGTCTCAGGGCACGACCTTCATTTCCCATTCAGCTGGGAGGGCTCTTAATATCTTTATGCACATCTCCTTCCGAGTGTATTCTTTCCCGAGAGTTGAAAGCTCATTTGTTATCTCTGTGAATCTGGCATCCAACTGATCCAAACTCTCACCTGCAAGCATTTTAAAATTTTCAAAATTTTGAACAGCAACAATTAATTTATTTTTCTTAATCTGCTCTGATCCATCACAAATCAGGGTTAGCTTATCCCAGATTTCTTTGGCTCAATCGAATTGCACGACTTGACTTTGTTGAACATCGCCTTGTCCAACGTCTTGTAGAGTATATCCTTGGCCACATTGTATAGGTTATATCTCTTTCTCTCTTCATTAATCCATTCACAACAGGCTTTCCAACCATGGTTCCATGCGGCTCAAACATCAACTTCCTCTCCTTCAACGCAGTTGCTCTTCTACAGTAGTATTGACTTTGGGTATTTGCAATGGCCCATCCTCTATCACAAGCCACGTTTCATCGTGTAAAGCGGATAGATGAGCCCGCATACGAAATTTCGGTCATCAAACTCTTCCACAGTGAACATTGGATTACGAGTTAGATTTGCTTCCATGATAATAACTTTGCTTTAAAGATGAAAGACTTTGAAAAACACAAGTGTTAAAACCTTTGAAAAGATTGAGATCTAATTCGATAACTTGGTCGAAAGGCTCAATGAAACAATCTGCTCACGATACCCCTTGTAGGTCCCAAGGGGTGTGGAGTAAGGTTTAGAAGTGGGGATTGAATAAACCATACCAAATTTCCACTTTTAGTCTTTTTTAAAATTTACAACGAGTTGACTCAAATCACGTGTCCTTGGGGGACATCCGGGTTGGCTATATTTAGCTAAGTTACTGCTCAACGGACTCGATAGAGCTATTGATAGTATAACTTGGTCGCTTAAGCTAACACTTAACTTTAGTTGATTTGGTTTTTAACGTGGAAGACTTAACACCTTTTAATTGATTAAAACTTATTTTAGCACATGTTATTCAATCGGTTGGATAGCAAATTAACTAGCGTGAGAAATAAAAATATATGCAAGAAAGTAAGTCTTTGAATGTAAAATGACACAAGAATTTTATAGTGGTTCGAGGATGGGGTAATTCCTCTAATCCACTCTTCTCCAACTCCTTAATCACATAGTTGGCTTCTCATGTGACTCAACTTCTTCAAAAGACAAACTGTCTTGCTACTTGACTCCCTTCAAGTCATTGGATTTGTTCACATAGCCCTCCAACAAACTTGAATCTCCTTGTTCGAGCTTGAACCATTCAACAACTCCATCAAATTGGAGAGTAGACCCCTTGTTCTTCTTTAAATGTTTCCTCTTCAACTGGTTGAAGTTATCTTTTCTTCACGGCGTGTGTTTGATCGAGTTTCTTTGAGTTTTAGGCTTGATGAATTTTGTGATAAGCTTTGAGAATATTGCGGGTTATGCTTGCTTGAATATTGCTTGAAAGATCGATTTTCCGAGTAACCTTTTCTAAAATACTTCCTCGGCCTTTTATAGTGCTCATTTAAAATTCGCCCATTGAAGAGATAAGCCATTTCAAATGACACTTCTTGTTCTTTGGCTTGTCTTTTCTTGGTCTTGCAGAGATGTGATGCTGACCCTTCCTCGTATTAAATGGCTCTGCAGCTTTACAGGGTCCTACACAAGCTTCATTGTTTCCCATTGGCTTATTCTTTTTGCATGTTTAAGGCCAAACACTTTAAGACACAGCGGCTTGGACATATTTACTATATCGAGTAATATTCTTGACTTCTTTCCAACAGATAAATGTCGATTGTTTTGACTTGATCACCTTTACCCCTTGTAACTCGAGTCACTCCAATCATAAGATTGACTCAACTATCACTTCAACTGTTACACTTGGCTCCTTTCGTTGACTTAATTGACACTTCACACATTGTTCCTTAGGCGACTCTCCTTGACACCAAGTCTTTGTCTTCCTTCTTGGTCATACTTAGGCGACACACAAACAGAGTCTTCACTTTAGTCCATTTGACTTCTTGCATCCTTGACTTAGCCGACTTCACTCGGCTCTTTCATCATATCTATTACAATACAAATTACAAGGAAAAAGGGGGTGCCAACTTTCTGGTCTATGTTTTACATGGTATCATCAAAATCTAACAAAAAATATCCTAACAACTCTTATTTTGTGGATTTTAAGCCCATTCCTTTCGATAAGCAGTATACTTGATCTCTATTCAAACCTTTAGTTAACGAATTCGCTAGGTTCTCTTTCGATTTCATGTAATAGATTATAATAACCTCATTTGAGATCAACTGCCTAATGGTGTTATGTCTTCAACGTATATGTCGAGATTTACCGTTGTACATACTATTTGAGCCATTCCTATAGTCGACTGACTATCACAATGTATCATGATTGCAACCACCGACTTAGGCCAACAAGGAATATCCTTTAAAAAGTTGCGAAGCCATTCTGCTTCTTTACTAGCTTTATCCAGAGCTATAAACTACGATTCCATCGTGGATCGAGCTATACAAGTTTGTTTAGAGGATTTCCATGACATCGTTCCACCACCAATGGTAAAAACATAACCACTAGCGGAATTGGAATCTTTTTGTGTCGGATATCCAATTACCATCATTGTATCCTTCTAATACAAAATTGAAATCTTAAGTAATGTAATCCATAATTTAAGGTGAGTCTTAGATATTTAAAACCCTTATCAATGCCTTCCAATTGTCATTTCCGGGGATTACTTGTAAATCTACTCGGATTATTAATCGCTGCGTAGGTAATATCTCGACATGTGCGATTTATTACATATATTAGACGCCAATAATCCGATAATATTCTAGTCGAGATACGTGGCTCACCCTGATTTTTAGCTAAATATAAGCTTAAATAAACAGTGCTTTAGGCCGAGGACTATCATAAGCGTTGAACTTTAAATCTTGTCTCAATATAATGAGATCTGTGACAAAAAAAGTCCATCGATGTTTTAGAGATCTTAATTCCCAAAATAACATTTGCTACACCCATATCTTTCATATCAAAATATTTGGTCAATATTTTCTTAGTATTCATGATTATATCATGATTACTACCCATAATCAACATGTCGTCAACGTAAAGACAGACAATCATATCGACATTAGGTGTGTCTTTAATGTAAATGCATTTATCACACTCGACAACATAGTTTTGTCAAATTTCCCGTGCCATTATTTGAGCTTGCTTAAGGCCATACAGTGACTTAACGAGTTTGAACACCTTATTCTCTGCTAGGAGCAACAAAGCCTTCGGGTTGTTCCATGTAGATTTCTTCTTCTAATTCACCATTTAGAAAAATCGTTTTCACATCCATTTGGTGTATCTCAAGGTTATGCAATGCAACAATAGCAATAAGAACTCTAATAGATGTGATTCTTGTCATAGATGAATATGTATCAAAGAAATCAAGGCCTTCTCTTTAGCTACTATATCGACCTTGTACATATCAATAGTTCCATCAGACTTTATATTTCCTTTAAAGGATCCACTTGCATCCTAAAGGTATATTTCCCGGTGGGAGATCTACCAACTCCGAAGTATGATTTTGCATAATGGAATCTATCTCACTATTAATAGTTTCTTTCCAGAATGGAGCTTCTGGACTGGACAATGTCACCAATTGTCCTTGGTTCATTTTCTAACACATAAGCTAGAAAATCTGGACCAAAAGATAGTTATTTTGGCCCTTTTACTGTGTCTTGGTCCTTCATCACTTTGATGATCACCATCAGCAGTATCACATGTTCTTTTGCCAGAATTTACTTCTTTTCTTTCTTGACAAGGAAATACGTCATCCAAAAATACAACATTCCTTGATTCAATAATTGTACCTACTTGTACATCTAGAATTGCTGATTGGTGCACTAAAAATCGATATGCACTACTGTTATTAGCATATCCAATGAAAATGCAATCGATTGTTTTAGGCTCTATCTTAACTTGTTTTGGCTTAGGTATTTCTACTTTAGCCAAACACCCCGATACTTTAAGGTATTTGTAGGAAGGTTTGCGAACTTTCCATAACTCATACGGAGTTTTACCTTTATTTTTGTGTCGTATTTTATTAAGAATGTGGTTAGCCGAGAGAATTGTTTCTCCCCACAAATTCTGTGGTAAACCCGAATTTATCAAGAAATCATTCATCATCTCTTTCAGAGTTCGGTTTTTGCATTCTGCAATACCGTTTGATTGTCGTGAATAAGGAGCTATCGTTTGATGAATAATACCAGAATCTGAGTAAAATTTATCAAAATGAGTATATATTCTCTACCTCAATCACTTTGAATTATCTTAATTCGCTTGCTAAGTTGATTTTCAACCTCATTCTTATAGTTTTTAAAAGCTTCTAAGGCCTCATCTTCACTTCTCAAAAGATATACATAACAGTATCGTGTGCAATCATTGATAAAAGTAACAAAATTATTTTCCCCACATCTAGTTTGAACAAACTTTAAATCACATATATCACTGTGAATTAACTCTAGAGGTTCTGTATCTCTTTCCACCGAGTGGAATGGTGTTTTGCCTCAACACAGATTTCACACTTGTGATGTGAATCTATTTTAAAATTAGGTAGTAATTCCATGTTTACTAACTTTTTCAAAGTATTAAAATTCACATGTCCTAATCTAACATGCCATAAATTTGAACACTCAAGCAAATAAGAAGAAACATTAATTTTACAATTTTCAAAGTTTCAGAGTACATTCATTACATTCATCTTGAACAGTCCATTTTCTAAGTACAACTTCCCTATGAACTGTCCATTTTTCATAAGTACAAACTTTAGAGCCTCAAATACTAGTGTAAACCCGCCTTGACCAATAACAATCCTAACACTAAATTCTTCCGTATATCGGAACATAAAGGACATCAACGAGGATCGGCTCCTTGCGGAGGTCATCTTCAATACCACCTTGCCAAGACCGACAATTTCAGAAGTTGCATAATTTCCCATGAATAACTTCTTTCCATTGATATGAGTATGCGTTGAGAACATGTCTTTGTCGGAGCATATGTGGCGTGTAGCACTTGTGTCCACCCACCATTCTATCGGTTTATCCACCATGTAGCACCTGTTCGCTTCAAACACAACATCCGAGAGATCAAGCTCGAACATATCAATTAGCACTGTTTTGTCCTCGGTCACATGCACCTGGTTCCGATTGCCTTTCTTAGGAAGACGATAATCCTTAGCCTTGTGATTCGGCTTTCCACAGTTGAAGCAGTTCCCTTTAAACTTTTTAGCCCTCCCCTGTTTCTGACCATTCCCTGTGTGCTTTCTCTTCTTGCTAGCATTGGGCTCCATAAAGGTTGCTTTTGTCTCCATTGGAAGCTTGCCAGACTTAACTTTAGGCTTGCGATTGTCTTCTTCAATTTGCAATCTGACAATTAAGCCTTCAAGACCCATCTCCTTCCTCTTATGCTTCAGGTAGTTTTTAAAATCCTTCCACAGAGGCGGTAGCTTCCCTATAATAGGAGCTACTTGAAAGGATTCACTCAGCACAATTCCTTCTGCAATTATATCGTGCAGAATGAGCTGAATCTCTTGAACCTGGTTGATCACCATCTTGATGTCAACCATCTTAAAATCAAGGAATTTGCCGACAACAAATTTCTTTGTGCCAGCATCTACCATTTTATACTTCTTCTCTAAAGAGCTCCACAACTCTTTAGCAGTCTTTACCGAACAATACACATTATACAATGTGTTGTCCAGTTCGTTGAGAATGTAGTTCCTCATAGGAAGTTGCTTTGACTCCAAGCACCGAGCGCCATTCTCTTCTCTTTATCAGTCTCCTCTTCCCCCACAGTTGGAGCATCCTCCGTCAGGAAACGAGCAAGGTTCAGAGTAGTAAGATTGAATAGCATCTTCTGTGGCCATCTTTTGAAATCTGAACCACCAAACTTCTCTGGTTTCTCTCCGGTCTTTGGTCTTTGAACGGATGGTCTTTGGGGCCCGATGATGTTGAAGTCATTTGATACACACGATAATTTCATCTTAAATTGTTGGAAAAAGCTGGATTGTTGTATATCAAACGTCTCGAAAATTTGAAGCGAGTAACAGAACAAAGTCAAGGCAAGAGTTTGACTCTTTGTCTTTAAGACGAAATCGCCCGCTCACGGTGTTAACGGAAATCGCGTCGCATCCCAAGGTAAAATGACTTACGTCTTGTGATAGCAACACAACAAATCACAAGACACTACGAACTTTATAGAGTTTTTGAACTCTCACAACTTTATGCAGAATGTATGAAGAATTTCGAAATTTTCTGATCCCAAAATGAATTCTCGGTACTGTTATTTATAGAGTTTCTGGTGCCTCTTCAAATTGGGTGTAACCCCAGGTTCGGATCAATCATGATCGTCAGATCGTGCATTGTGACCAACAACCGTGATCTGATGGACCAGATTGCATCCACCTGAAGGTACACATCTCTTGGCATACACCCCCGCGCCAGATCGTATCCAGGACATGGTGCCTGTCTGCGTCATGCAGCGTCAATGCGTGCCGCCACACGGACGACACTGGCAAGTCACTGCCACCTGAGCTACCATGCCACGTCATCAAACCACTAGACCAAACATTGGTTTGCATATGAGTATGCAGACACTAAAGAGAGTTCAAATGGAAAGCTATTGCATCGGGAGAAGTAGCTTGTGGCTTTGAACCTTCCTTACAATTAATTCTCTATGTCCTCATTGTTTTATTCTTGAACTTGATATCCAAAAAAACTTGTGGCAAATCTTTCGTTCTCTATTTGCTCTTCTTTTCTAAAACTTTATAAGTGCGATCGTAGGATGTTTTTGAGGTGATTAAAATACTTTTCATAAGTTCAAAAGATTTTAACAAAACTTCTCTCAAATATTAAAATATCATTTGAATACAATAAACTATTTTCATAACAACTTGCCAAATTTTTTGAGTTTAATTTGTTAATTTGATTACATTATTTTAAGAAGTAATTTTCTATGTTTTAATACTTATATATGTTGATTCACTACAATAACATAATTTCAATTCACAATCTTTACAAACAAATGCATTAACTTTCTAAAATTAAACCCCCGTATTGGAGCGGACAAGAATCAACAACCGATATTACCATATATCCGCCAAGATCATGCTTTCTAGTCTCTCTTTCGACCTCACCTCCGGGAATAAAATTCCCTTTTCCCCTTTAGCCTATAAAGGGGAAAAAATTAATTTTCGATAAATGGGATCTTTAATTTTGAGATGTAAAAGTGTGTATGCAAGTCAAATAGGTTGGGCGGTGTTAACCCGTTGGGCCAAAGAAAAAAAAGCGGAGCGGGAGGACCGAAATCTATCGATACGTCATTTTGGAAGCACAGGCCCGTACTAACCAATAAAAATATACTTGAAAAGTTGGGCCATTCAGCCAACCTAGAATTTTAGACCTAATGGGTTTGGGCCAAATAGATCGACTCTCTTTAGACTTAAAATATCACAATTCGGCACAACCCTATCATTGGGTCGGACTAGTTTTGACTTTTGACGACTCTGTGTTTGTACATAGTTTCTTTTGATCGTGAGTCGGTTTCTGAATTAGTAGAATTCAAAGAAAATGAATTTGATGGTAGCTAGGTAATATTTTGAGTTTTTTTGTTTTGAGAAATAATATTTTCTAAGTTGATATTCGATTTTCTTGGTCAATTCGTATCATCTGTTCACCATAAATTAAAATACTCGACTTTTTGTAGAGGCGATTTTGGTTTCATATTTAAACTCATTTTTACGTTTCCTACACTTTTATGGATGACTATTAAAAATGGTAATAATTAATATGTTTGAATATTCGTTATAATTAGATTGCGAGTCTAAAAACTTAAATAAAAAATTATTTATTTTATTTTGTTTTCTACATAAGAAGATTTATGTGACTATGTGAGTCTGTTTTAAAGTAAGAATAGTACGTGCATATATAGATGTGAAATATTAGTTGATTAGAAATAAGCTTAAAAACAAAAAAATAAGAAGTATTTTTGATCAAAATGAGTAAAATTAACATAGCAAAAACTCATGTAGGACCGTCTTACGGAGTCAAATCCAAACTGTAAGACGGATCTTATTTGACACGGATCCTCGTTGACCGATTCGTGGGCCAAAGCAATCTTTTTTTTTTTTCTGTTTTTCTTTCTCGATTAAAAATACTTGATTTTATGAGAAAAAGTATTGATTATTTTAGATAAAGTATCGATTTTTAATATAGCCACATATTATGATTACATTACATTGAAGGAAAAATAAATATATCGAGTTAAGGTAACACCTTTATGAGTAAAAATATATATTTTGAGACAAAATATCATGTTTTAAGAGTAAAGATATCTTTTTTTAATAAACTATTATATTTTTTAACAATAAATACAAAGAAAGATGAATAATAAATATGATAGAGTTAAAGTAACGCTTTTATAAGTAAAAATATTTGTTTTTTGAGATAAAGTAATATATTTTTAATATAGTCACAAATTAGGGATATATTACAATAAATATATATATAACGATTAAAGTAACACTTTTATACGTTAAAGTATCTATTTTTCGAGATAAAGTATCATTTTTTTAATATAGTCACATATTAGAAATGAACAAAAGAAGGAAAAATAAAAAATAAATATGCTATAGTTAAAGTAACACTTTTATAATCCGTTTGTTGAGATAAAGTATCGATTTCTTAATACAATTACAAACTAGGAACAAAAAAGAGGAAAAATAAAAAATAAATATGATGTAGTTAAAGTAACACTTTTATAAGTATCAATTTATTGAGATAATGTTTCGTGTTTTTTAATAGATTAGGGTTCGATTCTTAGCCTTTGCATTTAGAGGCGTTTTTAATTTTTTTAATTACCGACGCATTTATGAATGGGTTTATATAAATTGTTATACGAAATTGCAAAACAAGCACTATTGGTGTAGTGGTAGAATACCACCACCTTATGTCTATCTGAGAATCGAGTTCAATTCCTGTGGAGCGCCAGGCGATTTTTTTTTAAATAATAGGTGGGTGAGTTGGGGTGTGGCGGGTTGGGCGCCGCCGGTCCAGGATCAGTCGGTTGTAGGCGGGTTGGGCGCGGGCTGTGGACCCGTCTTGCGGAATAGGATCCGTAAGATGGTCCTACAAGGGACTCTTGAACTAACATACTTTAAAATAATAAAAAGGGATAATTACAAAATATCTCCTATGGCTTGGGCTAACTACAAAAAAACCAAGACAATTATAAAAGAACCCTTGATGTTTGATTGTGCCTTATATAAAAGAGAGTAAATAAACATAACGAGGACTTTGAAATTTATTGCATTTGAAGGGAGAAATATAAGCATGATCAAACCTCAAGGTTTTTGCAATTTCAAAAATCTCTGAATTTTTGTAATTAGCCCAAACCTTAAGTATTTTTTTTTTTTTTTGTAATTATCCTAATAAATATTTGAAAAATTAATATGAAATCAAACGGTCTCTTAATCATGGAAGGAATTCAAATTATGGTGATTGGTGAAAAACATCCTCAAGAAACTTGAGGCACAATTAACGACTAAAAAATTCTAACCTTGTTTGATTTACAAGACTCATTTAATAAACAATTTTTGCTTTGACGAGATAAACGAATGAACCAAGGTTGTCACAAATATTGATCTAAAAATCTAACGAACGACCACCTAAACTGGAGTCTACTTAGAAAGTAAAAGCCTATCTGAAATATGATAGACGTATTTCAAACTTACCTATATAATAATAAAATTAATTTTTTTTTTACCAATGAGGTTTTAAAATAATATATATGTATATAGGACCCCCCCCCCTATTACATGAGTACATAAGACCAAATCCAGACCATAGATCTACCTATTTCAGTGACTATTATTAATTCTGATTAATATTAATAAAATATATGGTAAAGTCAAAATGGGGGCAAATTAGTCCACATAAAAAATACGGGGATTGGATAAATCTAGTAATCCCATGAAAATAGGGGAGTTACCCACAATTGGTGGCATCCTTGATTCAACGTTGCAATCACAATCCTGTAAGCAAAATCGAATCAGTCTTTTATTCTCATTCTCCACCGAATATGTTGCATAGAAAATCATCTCCCACAAAATACAAGTCGATAGTTTGAGAATACAAGCAACAAACAAAAAATGGATGACACATACAAAGAATGTTTCAACACTCATGAACAACAAGGTAACCATTTTCTCGCGTTTCGATTTTTAAGTTGTCCATTTTTACTGAATCTATTAAAAGTTTGATTCGCTGTTTTTTAAACCAAGCATCGATTCATCATTCCAATTTTTTCATTACCCAGAACTTTGCTTCTAAATGATTAACATTTTGCTTGTTTATGCTTATGTACATGCTTGTAATTATGCACAAGCTTGCGAATATGCAGAAACTGTCATGTTATGCAGAAATTCATTCGTCATTCCCATTTTTTTAAAAAAAAATTGCTTGATATGGCCAATGTTGCTTATATGTGCTTAAATACTTGCTCTCACGTATGCAAAATGTTGCTTAGTTTTTACTGTGTTTTAAACTCTCACATTAATAATAATTTGTTTGATAAGAACTATCATGTTATGCAAAAATCAAAAACTTATATTTATATGGACTCCCATTCGTTCAATCGTTGACGGTTTTTTTAACCCGTAAATTTTCTTGGGTAATACTAAAATGTTGCTTAGATGTGCACGAATACTTGCTTGTACGTATTCAAAATTTTGATTATGTCCCAAATTTTTTAACCCAATGCTTTGCTTAGTTATGGCTAGAATTTTGCTTACATGTGCATATATATATGCTTATGTATATTCTAAATGTTACTTAATTATTTATTTTGTTTGAATCGGGTGGGATTGCACATGTGCCGCAAGAATGTGATTGAAATATCATCGGATCAACTCCGAACTGGATCTTTTGGAATGTGACGAAAATATGACTCCAAAAGAAGGAATGAATTTTGACCAAAATTTTTATTGTTTAATGACGTACTATGTCTTCGCTTATTTGTGATTTTTGTAATGCTTTTTGAGCAAATAATTCAACATTCAGGCAAAAATTAGTTTTTGCAATCCCATATGTTTAATTGCTTATTGGTGTGTAAAGAATTGCTTGTGTACGGATGATATAGTGCTTTTTTATCAAGTTTTTCGTGGAAAAAAATAAGTAAAAAATATAAGATATCCATGTACCCGTCTATCCCATAGCATATTTATACCAAACAAATTGCTTACAAAGCAATTGAATTTTGCTTACGATTCCAAAAACCATGAAATAAATACGGCACTAACTAGAAAATATTCGTATATCAACTACGCATGTACGTCAAAACCAACCAGATTTAAAATGGCTATAAAATACTACAATATTCAACAAATTGATCAAAGGTATGAAACAACAACATTTCGTTGTGATCCTAACTCGTTTTAGCAAACTCATTCGCCCGTCCCAAAATCAACTCACTAGTCTGCGACCTTCCTTTTCATACTCTCTTTTGCCATTTCCAAATGAGAAAATCTATCCAAAAAAGAACACTAGTCGATTATATAAAGCATTCATTAACGATCAATCATTTATAAGCATAAAAATAACCAATCATACGCATAATATAACATATATAGAAGCATAAAACAAACCATAGATAAGCGTAATTATCAACAACAATAAGCAGTTGAAAAACATCAATAAGCAATCCCCAAGACTTAGAAAAAATATGGCAATACTAATTACCCTCTGTTTTCTAAGCATAATATAAAATATACATAAGCATATTGCAAACCATACATAAGCAGAATTATCAACAACAATAAGCGGTTGAAACCCTCAATAAGTAATCCCCCAGTTTAGAAAAATATGGCAGTCCTAATTACCCCATGTCTGCCAACTTTGTTTTTTCAACTAAAAATCTTATTCATTCATAAAAGACATTAGCAACATCCTAATAACTACAAAAATATACCTAAAAAATCCAGTAAAATCGAAAATAAAAAAACAAAACCCATAACAGATCCTAATTATGCATTTAGAAGAAAATAAATAAGCAGTATTACGAAAATCAATAAGCATTTGTTCTGCTTTTTTCGGAAATTATATGTGAAAGCCATGGACGGGGGAATGTGGGATTTTTAAGTTTTTTTGTTCTCGATAACCTTGTTCTTTCAAATCTGAACCACTGAAAATAGATAAAGATAGAACTTCATAATCCTTGTTTTAATTTTGAGGGGGATGAAAATTTGGAAATCAAAATCCAAAAAGAAAAAAAATCGCTAAACCCAGTTTTTTTTTTTTGGTTTTCTTACCTGATTGGAAATCAACAGAGTCTGGGCTATTGATGGAGACGACGGGCTGCTTGAGCAAATACTTGTGGAGATGGATATTCTTCTCATAGTTGCGGAAAACTCACGAGTGTTGTGGATATGGAGTTTTTCTTTGAGTGAGGAGATTGAAAAGATTTGGAAGAGAATCGGATGTGAAACCGTCTCTTAATTGTAGCAATGTGAGAAGCCACTACCAAATATAACTTCCTTCCTAAAAACGATATAACTTAGAATTATAAAAAGTCATTTTCTCCAATAAATTAACCATTAAAAATGACAAAATTTGATTAATCCAGACTGTTTAAAAAATAAATCAATGCTCCAGATTTGGTCTCACATACTCATACAACTAATGTGGACTCACCGATCCAAACCCTATGTATTTATTTCATTTAATGAACTTAAGAAGTTAATGTGAATTGAATGCCTCAATTTCTCCTACGCACCCACCAGACCCACTTAATCTTGTCACGCCCCAAACGTGATGCGACAACGATCAATCACTTAAACAAATTAAATCAACGGTCTAAACCAAAGATACCGGACTCCAAGTGAAATAGAGTCTAATGCGGCGAATTAAAATAAACACGAGTACAAATTACAATCCTAAAGTCCGGCGGTATCCGAATACAACCCAAAAGATTATCCGAATTAACTTACGGTCAAACAAAAATAAAATGAAGGAGTTCAACAACAAATAAAAGTAAAGGAAATGTCGCTCCACATCACGGATAGGGACTCAATCTGCGGTAGGTTCGATGTCTTGGCGAACTCTTCATCTAAAGGTTAGAAAACGAGGAGGGAATGAGACAAAATCTCGGTGGATGGGGTGATCGTGTGCAAGTGTGGCGATATAAATAGTTAATGCGAGAAATTTAGTTGTATGAAAACGCGTGGCGATGATGCATGATTTCACACCCACGAAATTCCACAAGCGTCGTGATAAATATATTAAGTAACATACTTATATATTTTAAGAAAATAGTTCGTGATCACGCAGTACTATGGTTCAAGCGACGGGGAGGATTGCGTGCGGTTTGTAACGCCAATCCTATGCAAGACAAGTAAGCGGTTGCGTGCGGTTTATAGCGCCAACCAAGCGGGTTCGATTAACTCCGGAATCGTGTGGATCGACAATGATTCCTTCGTTCTTCCTTGTAACTCCCGAGCTAGATGGTCCAAGACTGTCACCTTATCGCTCCGTAGGCAAAGATAAAATCACATGGAGCTAGCAAGGCTCGGTTTGTCATAATCATGATTATACCTCAAATCTATGACCCGCTTCCCTTGGACAAACTTCGTCCCTCGGTTGCGGGATTAGGGCGATGGGGCGGAAGAGTGGAATAGCAGCCGAGCTACCCGGTTCCATCCCCGACGTATCCATTCCGATTTGTGAGCTCGACACACCAAGTTGACTCAGCGAGAAAGTAAACACAAGTTCATGTAGTCAACAACTGCGTCAAGTATTATTGATTCGAAGCGGTTCATGAAAAGTTTTCGAAAATTTGCGTAAGGTAATTATGGCGTTGGTGGAGTTATTTGGATGAAGATGATTATCGGGAGGATAAGCAATCTTCGATATCTTGAACGATTAGGTGGAACATAAGTCCCGTTATAGATTCAAATCGCAAGACGAGGAAGTCGCCCGCGATCGGGTGTCGGTCAAGCGATCCGATAAGTCAAGGGCTTTTTGAGAAATTAAAATATTTTAATTAAATATTAAAGTAAGAGAGTCCAGGGCTGTTTCTTTAAAAGAAAATAATTTGAGTTAGGTCCTTATAAAAATAAAATTTACAATTAGCCCCGTTTTGTCAAAACCCAATACTTTTGGGGTTAAAAGTTAAATAAATAAATGTCCCGACCTTGAAAAATTATGAGGTCAGTTTCTAAATTCTCTAAATTGTTCAGAGATTCAGGTTTTTAAAGTTTTGAGGTCGAGTTTTTATAAAATTCTCACATTGGCCCCAAAATTGTTAAAATTGTCATTTCGGGCCCTAAGTTTAATATAATCGGAACTCACAAACCGAAGGGCTTCTAATGTGATTCCAGTTGGAAAATGTCACTAAGGTTAGTGGGATATTGGGACAAAAGCAGTTTTGAAACGTCATAAGTATAGGTCCCTCAACTTTGGAAAATCTCATTTTTGTCCCATTTTGAAGTAATTGCCTTTAAGGCTTTTAGGGTCCAATTGTTATGAAATTTGAACCTTGGGTCCAAAATATAATTATGTTATAGGTAAATTAGTATTTCCAGGTTCATGGGCTGTATAAGTCCTGGAAATTTCATTTGGGTCCTCAAGTTTAATCTTTTACAATTTGGTCCCTCAAGTTTTATAAAATTACTTTCCAAGCTCTAAACACTTGGGTTTTTGGAATACACTTAAAATATGTTATTTCCAGTCCCTTAAGAGTTAAAATTTCAAATTTTAAAAGTTGGGTCTGGTACAGTTTCGAAATTTGCAAAATAGCCCTTAAACTTCTCAAATTTTACAATCTAGTCCTTGGGCCTTTAAGGGTTGATTTTATTTATCTAAAAACTCTTAAAACTTTATTAAAATGTCAAAACATCATTTTTGAACCTGAGTACAGTCCCAAAAAATCGAAATTTACAGAGAGGTCCCTTAAGTTTTATTTTCTTGCACTTAAGTCCACCAATTTTCCATTTTTGCATTTTAAGTCCAAAAATCGAAATTTAACCAATTATGCTCGACTTGTCCAGGTTATAGGTCATTCAAAACATAGATTTCAAGAGTCATAAACATACATATCCATCTCATACAAGAATTTATCAAATATGACAATAAAGTGTACATGTATGTCCTAAATTTCAATAAATCGCATTTTGAGCAACACTTGAGAAATTTTTCCAACTTGATATAAGAAGATAGCATGCATTACATAATATATATCTCAAATGCTCAATAACAAAATACTACATGCATTTTTATGAATTAAAACACCTAGAAGTTGAAAGGATTTTTCCACCCACCTTGTTTGTTCGGTTGATGGTGTAAAGTGGTGTCACAAGACCTAGAGGATTTTAATCCTCACTTAAGGCAACCTCTAAGTCCAATAATACAAGGAGTTGAGTTAGAAAAATGAAGATTTGAACCAAGGAGGGAAAAGAGAAGGAATAGGCCAAAGGTACCACACTTACCTTGTGTAGTTGAAAGTTGTAGTCAAAAATTGATGGTCTCTTAAGAACTTGATCACCACTTAAACAAAGCTCCAAGGTCAGCCCCTAATCACCTCAAAATGATAATTTTGGTGTTAAAATTTCGAAATTAATAGGGGAGAAGAAGAAGGTACCGAAAATCCCATTTCTTACCTTGTGTAGTGAGGTGTTCGAATTTTTTTGTGATGGAGTAGAAGGAAAGTTCTTGAATTTTTACTAAGTGTTTAAGAGAAGAGGAGAAAATTGTAGAGAGATGTAGGAGGATTTCTTGGTGAGAAGGAGGATGAAAGGTTTGAGAGATGAAGGTGTTGGGTACAAAATGAAATTTCTAGTGTATTATGGCCTAATGGCCGATTTTTTGAGAGTATGAGGGAGAGAGATTTTTGTTTTTGTTCCAAGTCTTGTAAATTGTAGTAAGCATGAGGGACAAGGACTTTGGTCAAGGTGTAGTCTTGCATGGGAGAATGCAATTGCAAGGATAGAGAGGAATGTTGGCATTGGGTGTTGGGAAGCCTCCAACATGTTGGATGATTTAATATTAAAGAATTGGTGTATAAGATATTGTGTATAAGATTTGAATTAATGGTGTAAAAATACACAAGATGAATACACAAGGTGTACATGTACAAGAGTTGGGAGATATTTCTACACCAAAATTCACCTCATGACCGTCCACCTAAGGGTATTAGTGGTATTTGCCATATTTTGTTTTATGTCCCAAAATTGATGATAATAGGTGAATAATATCAATTCCCAAAATAATTAGTGATTTCCTTGATCACTTATAAGTCTCATGATCACTTAATCTAAATCGAATTCTTAATTCTATAAGGTATAAATCTCTAAAATAAATAGTCTCCAAAAATTCTAAGGTGAATAATGAGATACGCAAATAACATTAATGATGATCAATCAAGTGATCATAAATGCGAAATAAAATTAATAAATGATTATGATCACAAGAAGTAAATAAGGAAATTTAAAGACGAAATATAGTTATCATTAATATTTACTTTCGTCAAAGCGACGCGGTAGAATTGTCAAATAGTACAAAGACGATACGTGATATAAGTACATGTTCGAATAAAATCGAGGCTTCACATTCTCCCCTCCTTAAAAGAATTTGGTCCCCAAATTCTCTTGAACAACTCGGATATTGATTCCTCATGTCTTCTTCCATTTCCCATGTTGCGTCTTCGTCTCGGTTGTGGTGTCGCCATACAACATTAACCATTGGAATTTCTCTGTTCACGCAAATCGACGTATCGCTTGTCAATGATTACGATTGGTTCCTGGTGTAAGATAAATTCTCCATTAGAGGAGGAGCATCACGAGTGATGATATGCTCGGATCCGGTTGATACTTTTTCAATCTCGACACATGGAATACATCGTGCATTCCAGCATCTTGTCTTGCTCAAGTCTATAGGGCCAACTTTCCGATCCTCTGCAAAATTTTGTAAGGTCCAATATATCTCGGACTCGATTTGCCCCCTTTTCTTGGATTGATCAATCCTTTTCGTGGCAAGAGTCCGAGAAATACCTCATCTCCCTGGCTTCAAATTCCAGTCTTTTCTCCTCTTGTCCGCGTAACTCTTTTGGCGGCTCGAGCTGTTCGGATCCGTTCCTTGATCAACTTGACCTTCTCCATAGCTTCCTCGAACTAAGTCAACCTTTGGAATCGAGGGTGACTTCCATTTTCCTTCGAGTCCATTGGTCATCAATCTCCCGGTGTAGAGGATCTACACTTTCGTCCCATACAAGGCTTAATAGGTGCCATCCCAATCGTGGCCTAATAATCTGTTATTATAAGCGAACTCGGCCAATGGTAAGTGCGAATCCCAACTTCCTTGGAAATCCAATGCGGGCTCGCAACATGTCTTCCAGGGTTTGAATTGTTCGCTCGGTGGCCGGCCATCGGTTTGCGGATGTCTTCTTTGTCTAAAACTTAGCGAGGTACCCATTCCTCATGTAAGCATTTCCAGAATGGGGAAAAACCTCGGGTCTCTGTTGACACTATGTCGATGGCACTCCATGTAGTCGGATGATCTCTCGGATGTAAATTTGCGCAAGTTTACGCAAGTTTGTCGGTTTTCTTCATGGGTAAGAAATGTGCGATTTCATGAGTCGGTCTCGACCCCATATAACATCATCGCCTCGTGGTCCTTGGTAGATCCGTCACGAAGTCCATCGTTATGTGTTCCCATTTCCACTGGGAATTCTCAATGGTTGTAATAAACCGGATGGTCGTTGGTGTTCGCTTTTAATCGTTGACAAGTCAAACATCTCGCAAACGAACTCGCTACACAGTTCTTCATGTTTACCTACCAATAATTCTTTTTCAAGTCCTTATACATCTTGTTTCCTCCGGGATGTATAGTGTATTTCGAATGGTGTGCCTCTGCTAGAATCCTGCTCTAATGCATTCGTAACAAATTTACACAAACTCGATTAAAATCGATGATCCCATCTTCATGTACCGAGAATTCCGATCCCTCTCCGTTGAGTATCTTCTCTTTCGCTTTTGAAGTTGTACACTGTCTCTTGTCTTTGTTTTGATCTCATTGATGAGGTCGGGTTTAACCGAAAATGTTAGCACACGAAATTTGAGTATTGGTTCTTGTCGGATTCCAAGTGCTCAACTCTTCTAATGATTTCCTCTCGAATCATTAGTCAGCTAAACCCGCCTTTCTACTCAAGGCGTCGGCTACTCGTTAGTCTTCCGGGATGGTACTGAATATCAAGGTGATAGTCTTCTATTAACTCCATCCATCTCCATTGCCTCAATTGAGTTCCTTCCGAGAGAATAGATACTTTAGGCTCTTATGATCTGTGTAAACCGTGAATGTTGCTCCGTATAGATAGCGTCTCCATTTCTTTAATGCGAATACTATCGCTGCCAATTCCAAGTCATGCGTTGGGTAATTCGCTTCATACGGCTTGAGTTTTCGTGATGCATAAGCAATGACTTTTCCTTCCTGCATGAGCACTGCTCCTAGTCCTTCCTTTGAAGCATCATTGTAGACGACGAAGTTTTCTGTTCCCTTTGGAAGGGCTAGGACTGGAGCTGTAGTAAGTCGTTTCTTCAGCTCTTGGAAACTAGTCTCACACTTGTCATTCCACTCAAACTTAACTTGCTTCTAGGTTAGTCGAGTGAGTGGTCCGGCTATCTTGGAGAAATTCTGGATAAATCTTCGATAATATCCAAATTAGTCTAAAAACTTCGATCTCAATTCTGCGGACTCGGGTTGTTTCCATTCAACCACTTGTCTGTGCCTTGAAGGATCCACGGCGATCCGGTGCGGATCTTATGTGTCCCAAGAATGCGACTTCACTAAGACAAAATCGCACTTCTTTGAATTTGGCATACGACTTATGCTCTCGTAGTGTCTCTAAAACAATTTTTCGAGATGACGCTCATGCTCCTCTTTAGACTTAGAGTATACGAGTATGTCATCAATGAATATCACTACGAATTGATCCAAATAAGGTTGAAAGACTCGATGCATTAGATCCATAAACGCCGTGTGTGTTTGTCGGAAAAGGCATCACTACAAACTCGTAGTGTCCATATCTCCGAAATGCTTTGTTTGGAAACGTCCTCTTCACGGATCTTTAACTGATAATATCCTTGTTGTAAATCAAACTTGAGTACACCGTACACGCGCTCCTTGAAGTTGATCAAACATTCGTCTATCCTCGGGAGGGATATTTGTTCTTGATGGTCACGCCCGTTAAGTCCGCGATAGTCTATACACGTCTTAATGTGCCGTCTTTCTTTTTGACAAATAATCTTGGTGCTCCCCGAGGAGACGTACTTGGTCGAATAAATCCCACATCCATCGGCTTTTGTAATTGTGTCTTCAACTCTTGTAACTCAGCAGAGCCATTTTATACTGGCGTTAGCGTCGGGGCGGTTCTGGTAATACCGATGGTGAACTCAACTTCCCTATCCGGAGGGGCAGGTGAGTTCTTGTGGAAATACATCTGTATATTCCGATACTATAGGTACTTGATTAATTTGTTTTTCAACCTTAGGTTTGTTAATTACAAACGCCAAGTACCCTTGTGCCCCTCTAGTGATCGCCTTCCTCGCTTTCATTCTTTGAAAGGATTGGGGCAATCTTAACTCGTGCTCTTCCCGAAATTTCCACCGGGCTTATCGGGTGCACATTGTTTAATGGACTTGCGATGGTAGTCCATTTGTGCATGGTGTCGCACAACCAATCCGTTCCCAATATAATGTCGTATTCGAGATATAAGCGGAAGATCAAATCGGAGGAAATTTATCTCATCAATTTTAACCCATACATGCATTATAGATAATGTACATTATAAAACTTGCGCCCATAGGAGTGGATCTTCTAAACCTATAGGCATATGTTCCATGCATGCATGCAACTTGTGTACAAAATGTGGTGCGACAAATGAATGCGTTGATCCAGGGTCAAATAGTACTTTAGCGTAATGGCTAGATACTAGAAGCGTACCTTCCACCACGTCATGTTGCCTCCCGGAGCCTCATGTTCGGCTAGTGCAAATGCTCGGCGAGCATCCTTGCCGGTTACCACGGTAAGCTTCGGATTCACCGAAGGAATACCCGCGCCAATGAAGTTCTAAGGCCCTATAATGATCCCGTTCAAAACGAGCTTGATCACGTCCCACCAGGTTGGGAGTGCTTTGGCTCCATCTGTCAAACAAAACGAGGTGGATTAGACGGATGCAAAGGAAAGATAAGGAGAACAAGGAAAGAATGACTAAGGAAAGTCGAAAAAAGTCAACTAAGTCAAATCAAATATGACTATGGATTCTCCAAAGTATAAATTTTAGCTTAACCTAAACATCAATAATATGGTTCTATGCCATTTTTGAAATCGATTTCACAACTTAATTAGTCAAGTCAGTCTACCCAACACAATCCGGGTCCTATCTGGGTTGGCTCGGTGTAAGTTTCCATCTTACTAGCCGAGCTCGATACCATAAGCGTCACGCCCCAAACGTGATGCGACAACGATCAATCACTTAAAAAATTAAATCAGCATCTAAACCAAAGATACCGGACTCCAAGTGAAATAGAGTCTAATGCAACTAATTAAAATAAACACGAGTACAAATTACAATCCTAAAGTCCAGCGATATCCGAATACAACCCAAAAGATTATCTCAATTAACTTACGGTCCAAACAAAAATAAAATGAAGAGTTCAACAACAAATAAAAGTAAAAGGAAATGTCGCTCCACATCACGGATAGGGACTCAATCTGCGGTAGGTTCGATGTCTTGTGAACTCTTCATCTAAAGGTTAGAAAATAGGAGGGAATGAGACGAGAAATCTCGGTGGATGGGGTGATCGTGTGAAAGTGTGGCGATATAAATAGCTAATGCGAGAAATTTAGTTGTATGAAAAAACGCGTGGCGATGATGCATGATTTCACACCCGTCCACAAGCGTCGTGATAAATATATTAAGTAACATACTTATATATTTTAAGAAAATAGTTCGTGATCACGCAGGCACTATGGTTCAAGCAGGCGGGAGGATTGCGTGCGGTTTGTAACGCCAATCCTATGCAAGACAAGTAAGCGGTTGCGTGCGGTTTGTAGCGCCAACCAAATCGGGTCGATTAACTCCGAATCGTGTGGATCGGCAATGATTCCTTCGTTCTTCCTTGTAACTCCACGAGCAAGATGGTCCAAGACACTGTCACCTTATCGCTCCGTAGGCAAAGATAAAATCACGATGGAGCTAGCAAGGCTCGGATTTGTCATAATCATGATTATACCTCAAGTACTTCGACCCGCTTCCCTTGGACAAACTCCGTCCCTCGGTTGCGGGATTAGGGCGATGGGGCGGAAGAGTGGAATAGCGAGCCGAGCTGCCCGTTCCATCCCGGCGTATCCATTCCGATTGTGAGCTCGACACACCAAGTTGACTCAGCGAAAAGTAAACACAAGTTCATGTAGTCAACCAGGCGATCAGTATTATTGATTGGGAAGCGATTCATGAAAAGTTTTCGAAAATTTGCGTAAGGTAATTATGGCGTTGGTGGAGTTATTTGGATGAAGATGATTATCGGGAGGATAAGCAATCTTCGATATCTTGAACGATTAGGTGGAACATAAGTCCTGTTATAGATTCAAATCGCAAGACGAGGAAGTCGCCGCGATCGGGTATTAATCGGTCAAAAGCGATCCGATAAGTCAAGGGTTTTTGAGAAATTAAAATATTTTAATTAAATATTAAAGTAAGAGAGTCCAGGGCTGTTTCTTTAAAAGAAAATAATTTGAGTTAGGTCCTTATAAAAATAAAATTTACAATTAGCCCCGTTTTGTCAAAACCAATACTTTTGGGGTTAAAAGTTAAATAAATAAATGTCCCGACCTTGAAAAATTATGAGGTCAGTTTCTAAATTCTCTAAATTGTTCGAGAGATTCAGGTTTTTAAATAAAGTGTACATGTATGTCCTAAATTTCAATAAAGTGTACATGTATGTCCTAAATTTCAATAAATCGCATTTTGAGCAACACTTGAGAAATTTTTCCAACTTGATATAAGAAGATAGCATGCATTACATAATATATATCTCAAATGCTCAATAACAAAATACTACATGCATTTTTATGAATTAAAACACCTAGAAGTTGAAAGAATTTTTCCACCCACCTTGTTTGTTCGGTTGATGGTGTAAAGTGGTGTCACAAGACCTTGAGGATTTTAATCCTCACTTAAGGCAACCCCTAAGTCCAATAATACAAGGAGTTGAGTTAGAAAAATGAAGATTTGAACCAAGGAGGGAAAAAGAGAAGGAATAGGCCAAAGGTACCACACTTACCTTGTGTAGTTGAAAGTTGTAGTCAAAAATTGATGGTCTCTTAAGAACTTGATCACCACTTAAACAAAGCTCCAAGGTCAGCCCCTAATCACCTCAAAATGATAATTTTGGTGTTAAAATTTCGAAATTAATAGGGGAGAAGAAGAAGGTACCGAAAATCCCATTTCTTACCTTGTGTAGTGAGGTGTTCGAATTTTTTTGTGATGGAGTAGAAGGAAAGTTCTTGAATTTTTACTAAGTGTTTAAGAGAAGAGGAGAAAATTGTAGAGAGAGATGTAGGAGGATTTCTTGGTGAGAAGGAGGATGAAAGGTTTGAGAGATGAAGGTGTTGGGTACAAAAATGAAATTTCTAGTGTATTATGGCCTAATGGCGATTTTGAAGTATGAGGAGAGAGATTTTTGTTTTTTGTTCCAAGTCTTGTAAATTGTAGTAAGCATGAGGACAATGACTTTGGTCAAGGTGTAGTCTTGCATGGGAGAATGCAATTGCAAGGATAGAGAGGAATGTTGGCATGGGGTGTTGGGAAGCCTCCAACATGTTGGATGATTTAATATTAAAGAATTGGTGTATAAGATATTGTGTATAAGATTTGAATTAATGGTGTAAAAATACACAAGATGAATACACAAGGTGTACATGTACAAGAGTTGGGAGATATTTCTACACCAAAATTCACCTCATGACCGTCCACCAAGGGTATTAGTGGTATTTGCCATATTTTGTTTTATGTCCCAAAATTGATGATAATAGGTGAATAATATCAATTCCCAAAATAATTAGTGATTTCCTTGATCACTTATAAGTCTCATGATCACTTAATCTAAATCGAATTCTTAATTCTATAAGGTATAAATCTCTAAAATAAATAGTCTCCAAAAATTCTAAGGTGACTAATGAGATACGCAAATAACATTAATGATGATCAATCAAGTGATCATAAATGCGAAATAAAATTAATAAATGATTATGATCACAAGTAAAAATAAGGAAATTTAAAGACGAAATATAGTTATCATTAATATTTACTCGTCAAAGCGACGGTAGAATTGTCAAATAGTACAAAGACGATACGTGATATAAGTACATGTTCGAATAAAAATCGAGGGCTTCACAAATCTCAAATTCGGCCCGTGCGCTAATTTCTCCCATGCGACCCACCAACCCGGATACAAAAAGGTCATTCCATCTCCTTTGTAAGTAATTCACAATTCAAGATACTTTTAAGTGTTGTCTTTATGCTCCGAATTTCTCTCATTCACGTGAGTGTCTAAGCTTCCCCGAACAACCTCCTGAATAACCTCATTGTCGTCGAGCGTATGCTAGTGTTATAGACAAGTTGCCATCGAGCTTTGGAGAAGAAGATCCTTAACTTGAGAAGATCTATTTTATTGAGCAAATAACGTATTGATTTAATTCGATTATACATCCTAGTATATTCTTGGACATGAAATCAATGATCAAGGAAAATTTAACTATTTTAATTACCAAAATTATCTCTAAAAAACAACTTTGAAAGAAGATTTCTTACCTTGTGTGTGAAGCCCTCGATTTTTGTTCAATAATGTATTTGTTTCACGTATCGTCCTTGTATTCTTTTGACTATTTTACCGCGTCACTTGATGGGTGAATATTAATGATAAATATATTTCGCATTTAATTTCTTTTCTTTTTATTTGTTACTTGTGATCATAAACATTTATTACTTCTACTACGCATTAATGATCACTCGATCGATCATCATTATTAATATTTGTGTACTCATTAGTCACCTTAGAATTTTGGAGACTATTTATTTTAGAGATTTATACATTATAGAATTAAGAATTCGATTTAGATTAAGTGATCATGAGACTTATAAGTGATCAAGAAATCACTAATTATTTTGGAGATTGATATTATTCACCTATTATCATCAATTTTGGGACATAAAAACAAAATATGTAAATGCCACAAATACCCTTAGTGGACGGTCATGATGTATATTTGGTGTAGATATATCTCCCAACTCTTGTACATGTACACCTTGTGTATTCATCTTGTGTATTTTTACACCATTAATTCAAATCTTATACACAATATCTTATACACCAATTCTTTATTATAAACTTACCCAACATGTGGAGGCTTCCCAACATTCCATGCCAACATCCTCCTCAATCCCTTCAATTTCATCCTCTCATGCAAGACCACACTTTGACCCGAGGCCTTTGTCCCCATGCTAGAGACAAGTTGGAAGACATAGAATTTGACCAAAAAAATTTGTCTCCTCCCCTCTCCACCTCAATTTTCATCCATAACACCTTGAGGATCAAAAACATTTGATCAAAATATCATTTCATCCAACACATTCATAATTCAAACATTTTCTCAACTTCTCTCTAAAATCTCCAACATCTCTCTAAGTATATATTCATCCACTCCATATCTTCAAGAACACTTCTTCATATCTTCAAATCTTCAAACACCATATCTTCAAATCTTCAAACACCATCCCTTCACATCTTCAAATCTTCAAACACCATATCTTCAAATCTTCAAACACCATTCCTTCACATCTTCAAACCTTCAAACAACATATCTTCATATCTTCAAATCTTCAAACACCATATCTTCAAATCTTCAAACACCATCCCTTCACATCTTCAAATCTTCAAACACCATTCCTTCACATTTTCAAACCTTCAAACAACATATCTTCATATCTTCAAATCTTCAAACACAATTCCTTCACATCTTCAAACATCCTTCACAACTTCAAGAACATCTTCTTCATATCATCAAACACTTATTCTTTCTTCAAACAACTAAACAAAAACAAGCATTCTTCCTACTTAAATCATAAAATTCGAACCATCACTATCAATGTAGAGAAATTGTCTTTTTCAATCCATTTTTGATATCACCTAACTCATCTCTTTCACCTTCTAATTTAAGTTTGATTTTTGATTTTGAGGTATACCTAGAAGACCTTTGAAGTTGTTAAGAGACTTGTCATCTTGAAGAAAATTGTGAAGAAGTTGGACTATAAGGTAAGAAATGGAATTTTTGGTACCTTTTTCTTCTTCTTTTTTTATTTTCCAAACTTTGACACTCCATTTTCATTTTTGGAGTTTTAGGGGCTGACTTTGGAGGTTAACATTAAGGGTGACCAAAATCTTGCACTTGGAAGCCATTACTAGTCACACTTTATTCACTACACAAGATAAGTGTAGTAATTCCAATTTTCTCACTATCTTCCTCTTCCCCTTAAATTTTAACCACATTCTTCTAACTCCTATATTTTTTTTTTGATATTCCTTGACTTAGGGGCTGACCTAAGTCACTCCTTCATCGAGAGAGATTTATTTCATTTTTCCCAACAAACCGCACTTTAAGGTGGGTGGAAAAATCCTTTCAACTTCTAGGTGTTTTAAATTGAAAATATGCATGTAGTATTTTTTTATTGAGCACTTGAGATATATATTATGTATTGCATGCTATTTTCTTGTATCTAGTGGAAAAATTTCTCAAGTGTTGCTCAAAATGCGATTTACGAAAATTAGGACATACATGTACACTTTATTGTCATATTTGATAAATCCTTGTATGAAATGGATATGTATGTTTATGACTCTTGAAATTTATGTTTTGTATGGCCTATAACCTGGACAAGTCGAGCATAATTGATTAAATTTCGATTTTTGGACTTAAAATGCAAAAATGGAAAGTTGGTGGACTTAATTGCAAGAAAATAAAACTTAAGGGACCTATCTGTAATTTTCGATTTTTGGGACTGTACTCAGGTTCAAAAATGATGTTTTGACAGTTTAATAAAGTTTTAAGAGTTTTTAGATAAAAAAAAATCAACCCTTAAAAGCCCAAGGACTAGATTGTAAAATTTGAGAAGTTTAAGGGCTATTTTGTAAATTTCGAAACTGTACCAGACCCTAATTTTAAAATTTAAAATTTTAACTCTTAAGGGACTGGAAATAAAATATTTTAAGTGTATTTAAAAAATCCAAGTGTTTAGAGCTTGGAAAGTAATTTTATAAAACTTGAGGGACCAAATTGTAAAAGATTAAACTTGAGGACCCAAATGAAATTTCCAGGACTTATACAGCCCATGTACCTGGAAATACTAATTTACATATAACATAATTATATTTTGGACCCAAGGTTCAAATTTCATAACAATTGGACCCCTAAAAGCCTTAAAGGCAATTATTTCAAAATGGGACAAAAATGAGATTTTCAAAAGTTGAGGGACCTATACTTATGACGTTTTAAAACTGCTTTTGTCCCAATATCCCACTAACCTTAGTGACATTTTCCAACTGGAATCACATTGGAAGCCCTTCCGGTTTGTGAGTTCGATTATTTTAAACTTAGGGCCCGAAATGACAATTTTAACAATTTTGGGGCCAATGTGAGAATTTTATAAAAACTCGACCTCAAAACTTTAAAAACCTGAATCTCTGAACAATTTAGAGAATTTAGGAACTGACCTCATAAATTTTCAAGGTCGGGACATTTATTTATTTAACTTTTAACCCCAAAAGTATTGGTTTTGACAAAACGGGGCTAATTGTACATTTTATTTTTATAAGGACCTAACTCAAATTATTTTCTTTTAAAGAAACAGCCCTGGACTCTCTTACTTTAATATTTAATTAAAATATTTTAATTTCTCAAAAACCCCTTGACTTATCGGATCGCCTTGACCGATTAATACCCGATCGCGGGCGACTTTCTCGTCTTGCGATTTGAATCTATAACTTGGACTTATGTTCCACCTAATCGTTCAAGATATCGAGATTGCTTATCCTCCCGATAATCATCTTCATCCAAATAACTCCACCAACGCCATAATTACATTACGCAAATTTTGAAAACTTTTCATGAACTGCTTCCCGAATCAATAATACTCATTGCTGGTTGACTACATGAACTTGTGTTTACTTTCTGCTTGAGTCAACTTGGTGTGTCGAGCTCACGTCGGAATGGATCGTCGGGGGATGGAACCGGGCAGCTCGGCTGCTATTCCACTCTTCCCCCATCGTCCTAATCCCGCAACCGAGGGACGGAGTTTGTCGAAGAAGCGGGTCGTAGTACTTGAGGTATAATCATGATTATGACAAATCCGAGCCTTGCTAGCTCCATGTGGATTTTGTCTTTGCCTATGGAGCGATAAGGTGACGGTCTTGGACCATCTTGCTCGGGGAGTTACAAGGAAGAACGAAGGAATCATTTGTCGATCCACACGATTCCGAAGTTAATCGGACCCGTTTGGTTGGCGCTACAAATCCGTGCGCAACCGCTACTTGTATTGCATAGGTTGGCGCTACAAATCCATACGCAACCGCTACTTGTCTTGCATAGGATTGGCGTTACAAATCCGTGCGCAATCCTCCTGTCTGCTTGAACCATAGTGCTACGTGACCACGAACTATTTTCTTAAAACTATATAAGTATGTTACTTAATATATTTATCACGACGCTTGTGGTATGTGTGTGTGAAATCATGCATCATCTCTCACGCGTTTTCATACACTAAATTTCTCGCATTAACTAATTATATCGCCACACTTGCACCACGATCACCCCATCCACCGAGATTTCTGTCTCATTCCCTCCTGTTTTCTAACCTTTAGATGAAGAGTTCGAAGACATCGAACCTACCTGATTGAATCCCTATCCGTGATGTGGAGCGACAATTCCTTTTACTTTTATTTGTTGTTGGACTCCTTCATTTATTTTTGTTTGGGTATTGTAAGTTAATTGGATAATCTTTTGGGTTGTATTCGGATACCGCGGACTTTAAGATGTAATTTGTACTCGTGTTTATTTTAATTCATTTTGCATTAGACTCTATTTCACTTGGAGTTTGGTATCTTTGGTTTAGGCTGTTGATTTATTTACATTTAAGTGATTGATCGTTGTCGCGTCACGTTTGGGCGTGTGATGATTATAATATCGAGCTCGGCTTGTAAGATGGAAACTTACACCGAGCGACCCGAGATAGGACCCTCGGATTGTGTTGGGTAGTACCGCGACTTGACTAATTAAGTGTGAAATCGATTTCAAAAATGGCATAGAACCATATTATTGATGTTTAGGTTAAGTTAAAATTTATACTTGGAGAATCCATAGTCATACTTAATTTGACTTAGTTGACTTTTGACTGACTTTCCCTAGTCATTCTTTCCTTGTTCTCCTTATCTTTTCCTTACATTCGCCTAATCCGCCTTAGTTTTGTTTGACCAGGATAGGTTCCTCTGCCTTGGATTGGGTACCACTACTAGGTGACCTAAGTTGAATCTTGGATTAATATTTGAACTCTTTTGGGTTGTTATAGTGTTAAGATATCCGGATATTCCTCTATTTGGACGTTAGGTGATTTAGAAAATGTGATTTAGAGATTATAATGCCGATATGGTGAGACTCGAAGAAAATGAGGATATCTCTTGAGAGGTATATGATTTGGATGTGATATATTATGGGATCTAGACACCTAATGATATTACTTTGGGAAAATGATAGTAGGGGAATCACTACGCATATTGATAAATGATAATACCCTTGTGTTATTCATTCTAAAGTACTGCACAAGCTTAAGTAAAGGAATTTGACTCGTGATTTAGGTATCACGGATAAGATACATTAAGGATGTGACTATTATACGATCTCGACTAGATGTTACCACTAAATATCCCCTCCCGAGGATAGGCGAACTTTTGATCAACTTCAAGGAGCGGCGGTGTACTCGAAATTTGATTTACAATAAGGATATTATCAACTGAAGATCCGTGAAGAAGACGTTTCCAAAACGGCATTTCAGATTAGATATGGACACTACGAGTTTGTAGTGATGCCTTTCGGTCCGACAAATGCACCAGCAACGTTTATGGATCTAATGCATCGAGTCTTTCAACCTTATTTGGATCAATTAAGTAATGATATTCATTGATGACATACTCATATACTCTAAGTCTAGAGAAGAGCATGAACGTCATCTGAAAATTGTTTTGGAGATACTACGGGAGCACAAGCTGTATGCCAAATTCAGCAAGTGCGAATTTTGGCTTAGTGAAGTCGCATTCTTGGGACACATAGTATCCGGCACTGGGATCGCCGTAGATCCTTTGAAGGTACAGACAGTGGTTGAATGGAAACAACCCGAGTCTGTAACGGAGATCAGAAGTTTCTTAGGACTAGCTGGATATTATCGAAGATTTATCCAGGATTTCTCCAAGATAGCCAGGACCACTCACTCGGCTAACCCGAGAAGCAAGTCAAGTTTGAGTGGGATGACAAGTGTGAGACTAGTTTCCAAGAACTAAAGAAACGACTTACTACGACTCCATTCTTAGCCCTTCCAAAGGAAGAACGAGAAAACTTTGTCGTCTCACGATGATGCATCAAAGGAAGGACTAGGAGCGAGTGCTCATGCAAGAAGGAAAGGTCATTGCTTACGCATCACGGAAACTCAAGCCGTATGAAGCCAATTACCCAACGCATTACTTGGAATTGGCGGCTATAGTGTTCGCGTTAAAGAAATGGAGGCACTATCTCTACGAGCAACATTCACGGTTTACCGCAGATCATAAGAGCACAAAGTATCTATTCTCCCGAGAAGGAACTCAATTTTAGGCAACGGAGATGGATGGAGTTAATAGAAGATTATCACTTTGATATTCAATACCATCCCTGAAAGCTAACGTAGTAGGCGCGCCTTGAAGCGAGGAAGGAGAGTTTAGCTAGACTAATGATTCGAGAGTGGAGATCATTAGAAGAAATGAGCACTTGGAATCCGATAAGAACCAAATTACTCGAATTTCATGTGCTAATATTTCGATTAAACCCGATCTCTTGAACGAGATCAAAGTAACACGAGGGTATTGACGTGCAACTTCAAAAACTAAAAGAGAAGATACTCAAAGGAGAAAGATCGGAATTCTCGATACCCGAAGATGGAATCATCGGATTTTAGAATAGAATTTGTGTACCGGAGTGATGAGCAACTTAGGAACGCAGAATCCTTTGAAGCACACCGTTCGAAATACACTATACATCCTGGAGGAAACAAGATGTATAAGGACTTGAAACATCATTGCTTGGTGGGTAAACATGAAGAACCAGGTAAGCGAGTTCGTTGCGAGATGTTTGACTTGTCAACGAGTAAAAGCTGAACACCAACGACCATCCGGTTTATTACAACCGTTGAGAATTCCCGAGTGGAAATGGGAACACATAACGATGGACTTCGTGACGGATCTACCAAGGACCAGGCAGGCGATGACGCTATTTGGGTAGTCGTGAGCCGACTCACGAAATCGCACATTTCTTACCCATGAAGAAAACCGACGGCTTAGAAACTTGCACAAATTTATATCCGAGAGATCATCTGACCGCATGGAGTGCCGGTCGACATAGTGTCGAGATAGAGACCCGAGGTTTGTCTCAGGATTCTGGAAATGCTTACATGAGGAATTAGGCACCTCGCTAAGTTTCCAAAGACAAAAAAGACATCCGCAAACCGATGGCGATCTGAGCGAACAATTCAAACCCTGGAAGACATGTTGCGAGCCTACTCATTGGATTTCCAAGAAAGTTGGGATTCGCACTTACCATTGGCCGAGTTCGCTTATAATAACGATTATCGGGCCACGATTGGGATGGCACCTACGAAGCCTTGTATGGGCGAAAGTGTAGATCCCCTCTACACTTTGGAAGATTGATGACCAATGGACTCCGAAGGAGAAACGGAAGTCACCCTCGATTCCAAAGGTCGACTTAGTTCGGGAGGCCATGGAGAAGGTCAAGTTGATCAAGGAACGGATCCGTCGACTCGAGCGCCAAAAAGAGTTACGCGGACAAGAGGAGAAAAAACTTGGAATTTGAAGCCGGAGATGAGGTATTTCTCGGACTCTTGCCACGAAAAGGATTGATCAATCCAAGGAAAGGGGGCAAATTGAGTCCGAGATATATTGGACCTTACAAAATTTTGCGAGAGGATCGGAAAGTTGGCCTACTGACTTGAGTTACCGCCACAGATATGCGGGAATGCACGATGTATTCCATGTGTCGAGATTGAAAAAGTATCAACCAGATCCCGAGCATATCATCACTCGTGATGCTCCTCCTCTAATGGAGAATTTATCTTACAGGAACCAATCGAGAATCATTGACCAAAGAATCGTCGGTTGCGTATGTGAGAAATTCAATGGTTAAAGTTGTATGGCGACACCACAACTTGTTAGGAATTTTATTGTTTAGATTTTGATGAATGCCATGTAAAACTTAGAATAGAAAGTTGGCTCCCCAATTCTTGCTTTGAAATGTATTGTAACAATTAGAGTGGCCAAGGCTGAGTTAAGTCGACTACGCTCCAACTTGCAAGAAGACAACTCGAAGGCTTGAAGGAAAACTCTGTGTGAGACAATGAGTACAACAAAGAAAAGCAGACAGGAACTCGGCACAAGAAGCGGTGAGATGCAGGTGAGTGGAACATCGTCAAGTCAACTCAAGAGAAGCCAAGTCTCAAGGTGAAGTGACGAAGAGTCATCCAATGATTGGAAGGCGACTCTAAGTCACCTGGGAAAGCGAGGAAATGCGGTCAAGTCGAGATAATCGAAAAAGAACCGTTGCACGAAATCAAGAGATTTACTTAAACAAGTAATATCTCCATACTACCTTTCTTGGAGTGCTCGGTCCCGAGCGTGCAAAGAAATGAACCAATGGGAAGCACTACACCGTGTCGAACTCGAAAGGTGATAAAACATTTCATACGAGGAAATGGCAATTCCAAGAAGTGCAAACCAACGACGCAAAGTGATTTTCAAAAATGAGCCTATCTCTTCAACGGGCAAATTTTTGAAAGTTCACTATAAAAGGCTAAGGAGTTTGATTGAGAAAAGATGATGATGCGTGGATGACACACACGTGAGATATACAAGCTTATCAAAATTGAAATATTCTCAATCCTCAAGCCTACATCTCGAAGAACATCAATCCAACACTTACCCGTGAAGGAAAGAGAACTTCAATCGTTGAAGAGGAAACTACGAAAACAAGGGGTCTACATTCCAAGAAGGATTGTAGAAAGGTTCAAAGGCTGAACCAAGTCTTAAGCGTTTGGAGGGCTTCGTGATCAAATCCAAAGTGCTTGAGCAAGTGAGTTTAGTAGCAAGGCAAGGCGCCTGTGAAGAAGGCTGAGTCGTCTTTGAGAAGCCCGGTGAGTGATCAAGGCGTCTCAGGCTGAGTCCCAAAGGATCAAGTCGGTTGTGATCAAGACTTGTATCGGATCAAGTTACCACTTTGTAAACTGATCATTACTTAGTGGATTCCTCCGGGGAGTTGGAGAAGAGAGGAGTAGAAGAATTACCCCATCTTGAACCTCTATAAAAACTTTCTTGTGTCATTTACATTTCAATTTAAATTTACGCACTTTTAATTGCTTATATCTGTTGATAAATTTGCTATCAATTGATAATCTATAAGTACTAAATCAATCTGTAAAAACTTGCTTAATCAAACTTAAGGGTGTTAAGTCTTCCATTGAAAAACAAAACCACAAACAGTCAAATTATAGCCAATGAGTTACTCTACTAACGGCTCGGTGAGTACATTAAGAGATTGACTCTCTTGAGTGACTAATTCGTCCATCAAGGACACAATGTGTAGAACTCTGTAGATTTAAAAGGCCTAAATCGAAAATTTGGTAAGGTTTATTCAACCCCCTTCTAAACCTTACACTTACACCCCTTGGACCTACAAGTGGTATCGGAGCGGTTGGTTCATTGAACCCTCCGCATGGCAGTTCTTAACTAGATCTCCAAACTTTTCAAAAGTCCGCTTTAGTACTTAAACTTTCAAAACTCTTTTCTTTCATTAAAAATTATCATCATGGAAGCAAATCTAACACGCATTCCTATGTTCACTATTGAAGAATTTGATGATTGGAAAATTCGTATGCGGGCTCATCTATCGGCATTACATGATGAGATGTGGATAGTGATAGAAGATGGGCCTCTGCAAATATTAAAGGTGAACACAAACTGCGAAGAGTTGCGGTGAAGGGGAAGAAGATCGACACCCCGACGGTCATGGTTGAAAAACCAAGAAGCGAGTGGACAAATGATGACGAAAAAAGATACAACCTGGACAATATAGCCAAGGATATTCTCTACAAAACCTTGGACAAAGCCATGTTCAACAAGGTGAAATCTTGCAAAACGGCTAAGGAAATGCAGGACAAACTGACATTGATTTGTGAAGGCTCGTGAGCAAATCAAAGAAAACAAACTTTCGGTGGTGTACAAAAATTTGAGAACTTTAAAATGATCTCGGAGAAAACCTGGA
Source organism: Rehmannia glutinosa (assembly GCA_016081115.2). NCBI lineage: Eukaryota > Viridiplantae > Streptophyta > Magnoliopsida > Lamiales > Orobanchaceae > Rehmannia > Rehmannia glutinosa. Next base: position 93,969 of record JABTTQ020002471.1, on the reverse strand, counting down.
TCAATGGATGCTCGATTTGAAAATCACAAATGAGTACATCTACACTTGGAAAGGAATATACACGAGAAGAAATGTGTATGAAGATCTGAAAAGTCTTCGGTGAATGGGAGATGAAGGTCATGGCATTGAGACATTCCATGGACCTATCAAAGACATCCAACCATGAGTTATTCTCGGACCTCAAAGCCTATGAGTTTGAGTGAGAAGGAAAGACCAGGAAGAGGCAATTTGTACCCAAAATAATTCTGCTCTAGTTGTCAAAGATGGAAGGAGAGTCAAGTCAAAGAGGCAATTGACCCGGAAGAAATAGCCTAATGGTTAAAAGATTTAACAAGTTCTTTAACAAGAACTACAAGAGAGAAAGGGTGAATCCTCCGAAGACACTCGGCTCCTCCAAATCAAGGGATGATAGGCCAACCAAGAGGACGGATCATGAACAAGTTGAGTATCAAAGGGTGACAACTCAAGAATAGAAAGAGCTGAGCAAAAGGCTGAATATCTATGTTGGAATTGTAGACAACCAGGTCACTATGCCATTGGTTGCTCATATCATGTAGTCAACAAGTGCGACGAAACGAAGAAGAAAGAAAGGTCTTGAGAGAAAGAAGACAAGAGAAGAAAAAAAGGCAATGATGGTCTGCAGAGATGGCGAGACAAACAAGTCAAGAGAGACAGTGACTCGAGAGCGCGGTGGTGACTACTCAAGTGACTCGAAGAAGAAGCCTTGATGCGCTTAATGGCCAAAGAACAAGATCAAGAAGATGAGGTACAATCTAACTCAACAAGCTCGGACACACTAGTGATAGTGATCAGACACACACACTTCATCACCCACCGATCTTTATGATTCATTAGGCAAAATGATGAAAGATTTTGAGCACATTAAAACCTCACACACACTATTGAATGAGGAAAAACAGACTACTCAAAAGTCAAAACTCAAAGTGACTAAGGAGCCGAGTACTCTAAGTCAAATAGGCCGATGAGAATAAGAGTTTAAAGGCTGAAAATGCTAAATTAATAGCGAGAAATTGCTGCTATAGAAAAGAGGAGAATGACCTCAAAAATGTTATTGCCTCATTCACTAAGGCATCTAAATCATTGGATGATCTTATTATGAGTCAAAGAGAATGTGGAGACAAGACAGGCTTAGGATTTAATTCCTTTGTGCCATGTCAAACCTCAAGAGTAATTTTGGAAAAAGGATCTTCAAGTCATGAAGAGTCGAAAAATCCAAAACTCTAAATGATGCACACACTTTCAATCAAAGCACAATACTAAGCGGCGGCCTTGGTTACAAAGGAAAAGGAAAACGGCCGATTGAGAGTCTTTGAAAGGACAATGAGAAGAGATTCACCGAGTCCCTCGGCGGACTCCAAACAAAAAATACTCTGTAAAGAAGAAGCAGAGCTACCAAAAATCCCAGAAAACTCATAAAAGAAATACATATGATGGGAATGGTAGAAAATATCCAAGCCAAGCCGATCGGAATAATGTGAACTATCGGCTGACTTGTGGAATACAAGCCCAAATGGCAAGGCCTAGAACTCAACAAAGGCCATTCCAAAAGCATAAGAGCTTTCATCGGACACATATGCACCTAGGCACTACACTCAAAGACACCACAATTACCCAAGAAAGGCAATTGCTAAAACACATATGCGGGCATCGAGACAAAGACAATTTGTATGAACTGGAGACTCCCCAAGCAATTTGCCAGATTGATCATGATTATGGCACGATAGATGGCAACCTCTTAGAGTCAAATCATTTGGCTATAGGTTGGTTGGATCATCTTATAATTCTAACCCCTCGGACCCGGACAAGAATGGGTACCTAAAACTTAATTTCCTTGATTGCGGTTCAAGGAACAGTGAGTGCCAAGGAACCTGGTACATGGATAGCGGTACATTCCCGGACATATGACAGAAATAAGAGAAATCTGTCAAAATTCAAGGAAGTCAAAGGAGCCAAAGTCATATTTGGAGGAAATGAAGCTCCTGGTGAAATAAGAGGCATTGGATCCATCCGGAGGAATGGTTTAGAAATCACGGATGTTGCATATGTTGAAGGACTAAACTTCAATTTACTAAGCATCATCAACTCTGCGACAAGGGGCTACAATGTTGGATTCAACATGGGAATATGCCAAATCAAAAATGTTGAATCTAATGAAGTTGTGCTACAAGGATGCGGTGAAAAAATATGTATGTAGTGGATTGGTCAACTGCAACACCCGGCCTGCCTACTAGCAAAGAGCACAATGAATCAAGTTGGTAAGTGGCACAAAAAAGTGAGTCATCCGAATTTCAAAACGATTAGTAAGCTAGCAAGAAGTCATCTTGTGGAAGGACTTCCGGACTCGATATACAAGAAGGAGAGTATATGTGATGCATGTCGAAGGAAAACAAATCAAGTCGTCGTTCGAGAAAAGACTTGCCCATCCTCAACAAGAATATTGCATCTGACCGCTTCATATGGATCTATTTGGCCCAATGGAACCAGCAAGCATAAGTGGAAAGAAATACACCTTGGTGGTAGTAGATGACTACTCAAGATATACATGGACAATATTCATGTGCAAGAAGAAAGAAACTCTACAAAAGCTACCCACAAATTGATGAAGAGGATACAAAATGAGAAGAGTCAAACCATTATCAAAATAAGATCGGATAGAGGAACTGAGTTTGTCAATGGAATAATAACTTCGATCTTGTGTTGAGAATGGTATTGGTCATGAACTATCACCGCAAAGGACTCCACAAAGAGAATGGAGTTGCGAGAAAGAAGAAACAGAACCCTCAAAGAAGCAAAGCAAAGGACCATGTTAGTCTGAAGCGGGGTTACCAAAAAGGTTTTGGCTGAAGCAATCAACACACTGCTACACCCAAAACAGATGTATGATAAATAGGCGGTGACAAAGACTCCTATGAGATCTGGACTGGAAGAAAACCAAATGTTGCATATTTCAGGATATTTGGATGTAAATGCTTCATCCACAATAATGGCAAAGATAACCTAAAGGCTTTTGATGCTAAAGGCGATGAGGTATCTTCTTAGATACTCACCGAAAGCAAAGCCTCTGAATACTCAACAAAAGAACTATGGTTACTGAAGAATCCATTCATGTAGTATTCGATGAGCCAAACATAAATGGAGAAGACATTGAAGAGTCGGTGATAAGGTGAAACATCCAACCTTACGAAGAGTCCCTATCTTTGAAGTGAAGGCGGATTATCAATTGAAAGAAGATGAGATAGGCAATCTCAAAAGCGGTGGAAAATCTGCAAATGAGTGATCACGAAAGAGCGACCCGCAAAGAAACCACGGTACAAAGTCGGCCCAATCCGGCTAACTTACTTCAACCTGGCGTAAGATGGCCGAGAGACCATCCACGAGAACTTGTCATTGGAGACATGAGAGAAGGTGTCAAGACAAGATCGAAACTCAACAAGAAGCAATGTTCACATGCTTCATCTCGCAGAATAGAGCCCAAAGATGTGTCACAAGCATTGGATGACACACATTGGATTCAAGCTATGCAAGAAGAGCTGAATCGGTTTGAGAGAAATAAAGTATGGGAATTAGTACAAAGACCCATACATCAAAATGTTATTGGAACCAAATGGGTATTCGAAAATAAGATGAACGAGGAAGGTTACGTGGTAAGAAACAAAGCAAGACCGGTAGCCAAAGGATATTGCCAAGAAGAAGGAATAGATTTTGATGAAACATTTGCTCTGTAGCAAGATTTGAAGCTATAAGGATGTTTCTTGCCTATGCGGCTCACAAAAATTTCATTGTATATCAAATGGATGTAAAAAGTGCATTCTGAATGAATTATTGGAAGAAGAAGTGTATGTTGAACAACCTCCGGATTTGAGCGAGAAGACTCTTGGAGACAAAGTGTACAAACTCAAGAAAGCCCCCGTATGGATTGAAACAGGCACCCAGAGCATGGTATGATACCTGTCACAATTCCTAATCGAAAAATGGATTCACTAAAGGAAAAGTGGATAGAACACTTTTGAGAATTCAAGACAAAGAGTATCTTTGCTTGTTCAAATATATGTGGATGACATCATTTTTGGATCCACTAACAAAGAGTGTGTGAAAAATTCTCAAACCTCATGCAAAGTAAATTTGAAATGAGCATGATGGGAGAGTGACATTTTCCTTGGACTTCAAGTGAAACAGTGAAGGATGGAACTTTCATAAGTCAAACAAAATACACGAGAGATTTAATGAAGAAATTTGGTATGGAGGAGAAGTCTTACAGAAAAATACCAATGAACACATCGATCAAAAATGGACATGGGCCGGATGGCAAGCCTATAGATCAAACAAGATCTGAGCACTTATTGGATCATGCTCTATCTCACAAAGCTAGCGAGGCCGACATCACCTTTGATGTAGGTGTATGTGCAAGATTTCAATCTGCTCCAAAAGAGAGCCATATGGATGACTAAGAGAATATTGAGATACTTAAAAGGAAACCAAGAAGTAGGGCTATGGTATCCAAAGGAAGGTGGATTCAAGCTAATTGGCTATTCGACTCACGACTATCTTTGGATGCAGAGTGGACAGAAAAATACTTCGGCACATGTCAAATGCTTGGAAACAGACTAATTTCCTGGTTTAGCAAGAAGCAAAACTCAATAGCCACCTCTGGTGAGCGAGAATACATAGGCTGGGCAAACATTGTGCCCAAGTCCTATGGATGAGACAAAGAGAGAGATTATGAAATTGAAGAAAAAGAAATTCCAATCATGTGTGATAACACAAGTGCCATTGCAATCACTCAAAATCTTGTGTTGCACTCAAGAACAAAACATATAGATGTCGAGATATCATTTCATAAGAGATCATGTTGAAAAGAAGGACATTATCTTGGAATATATCTCAACGATAAGCAACTAGCCGACATCTTCACAAAACCATTATGTGAGTCAAGATTTGAAGAACTCAAACATGAGTTGGGGCTAATTGAGCTAAGGCTTTGAGACACGAGAAGAATCAAAGAAAAGAAATGAAACAGGAAAGAAGGTGAAAAAGAGTGAAAACAAAAACTAGCTCGATAAATCAATTTTATCGGAAAAGTCACTATACCAAGTCGGCGGATAGGTTTGAGTCACTAAGAGAAATGTGAGAAGCGAGTTAAATCGGCTAAGAGATAAGTGAATAACTTATGAGCAAAGAGACAAAAAACGCAATCGTTTTTGACTTAAGCGAAATTTTTTAAGAGACACGTCGGATAATGATGATGTGTACGGACATAAAAGCTGCACACCAAGCCTATGATTGGATATAAATGCTTTGCCGCATTAAATACGAGACATGAACTCGCTCAATATCGCGTGCGAAATCAAGCCGTTGATTTTGATCACGATTCAAAAACCGCGCACGTCCTTTCATAAACCATATTTAAACCATTTTTTTCGTCCGTTTCTCTCTCACACTTCTAAAAAGCTGTTCAATCTCTCTCTCTCAAAAAGCAAAGGCAAACACTCTCGAAACCCTATCAAACTTCAAATCTATTTACGAACTTTTCTTGAAATTATTCTCGAAATGGCACCAACATATGACTTTACCAAGTTGGGAAAACAAATCCACACCGGTTCGACCGTGGATTTCGACGGAATGGTGAAGCGGGTCCGACGACACCCTGGTGAAGAAAATCGCGGAGAAGCTAGAAACGGGGGGACTGAAACCGTTTCTAACACTGGAGTATCCTATGACCTATGTGGAGGAGGTCTCACAATTCTACGTGAATGCCGAGATTCACGACGAAGAAATCAAGTCATCTGTTCACGGGAAGCGACTTACTATCACGGCCAAGGATTTGGCTGAATATTGCTCACTACCAGCAGAGGGAGCATCTGAGATCAAAGAGGCTGATGTAAACTTGGCTGACGCATGGAAAGAAATAGCCAAGTCCGATGTTGCTGACAAAATAATATTCACAGCAAACAAGAGACTGCTGAAGGAGGATTATCACAAATTGTTGGACATTGTTGCCAAGTGTATCGACATCAAATTTGGCAGCTTTGACCAACTGTCAAAGGCAAAATTGATTGTGATGGCTGCAATAATCGAAGAAAAGAAGATAAACTGGGCTGAGTTTATCTACAGCAGACTCTGCCAAAACGTGGGAAACAAGTCCTTCAAAGAAGATGGGTCATTTGGAGGATCCCTGGGATATGGCCTAGTGATTGGCCGGCTATTGGAGGTGAAAGGAGTACCTCTTAGACATGGGAAGGCCTTCCATGTTAACAAGAGGATGTTCAGAGCTAATCTCTCTGGTGCTCGAAGCGTCGTCACGCCAAGAGAGGCGACACGATGAGGGGAATCACCGACCCAAGACACAGCTGCCTCCTCTCCAACCAAGAAGAAAGCTGCCCTGCGGTACTGCCAGAAATCTCTGCCCCTGCAGCAAAGAAAACCAAACATGCTCCTGCCCCTGCAGCAGAGTCACCTGCCCCTACAGCAGAGTCACCTGCCCAAGCAGCCGTGTCACTGCCCTGCGGCGGCGGTCGAGAAGGACTCACAAATTCCTTCTCTCGATCGTCAAAAAGAGGAGATCGACAAACCTAGACGGCCAGCTCCTCGAAACAAACACAAGCACCGCCCACCCGCCCAAGACTTAGAGGACACCGTCTCGAACCGAAAATCCCTCTGGTACAAACTAAGAGACGAAGAAGACTTGTAAAGCAATCCGAGCAGGAGAAACCAGCTGAGTCGGCTACTCAGCTAGCACAAATCTGAGACTACTTTGGAGAAGTAGAGTCTCGGATGTAATTGATGAAACAGCCAAGTCTGCTGAAGGTGATCGTGAGAGGCAACCGAAGACACAACTGTAGCTCACACAAAAAAACTCAAGAAGAACCAGCCCAAGCGAGATAGTGATGTAATGATCCTATCTCCACCTTACCCGGACATCGAGAATCGTCTGCGTGAGTGGAGAAAATGGAAGTTGAGCAAGTCAAGGAACAGTTCCAACGGCCTGAATTCATAGAAGAAGAAGAGGAACTGCTAAATTTCCTTGGATTATCTACTGTGCTCCCACTCTAGATGAAGACAACTGCATGAATATTCTGCAGATCTACAAGGACAAGGAGAGAGAAAAGCAAGTCAAGAAGACGAAGCACGAGAAAAGGCAAGTATCTGCCTATCTCCGGCACCACAGAACACTTCCATCCTCTCCTTGATGTCTTCTCCGAAAGTGACGAGGAACCGAGAGAATGCTGCTGCCCGCGAGAAGAATTGCGTCGCAGCAAGCATTGCGTGAATCAAGAATCCTTCACGAGCAAAGAGACTGATGGAGGGACCAGGAGAGTCCTCGAACACACTGGAAATCGATCCAATGGGAGTGGTTCGAAAATAGCCACTGATGTTCTTTGCTACCACTTCCCCAGCTAACTCGGAAGAAGGCAATAAGGGAATGGCGATGAAATCGGGCTAGTGGGGACCCGGTCGAGCCAACCCCTATTGAAGGTGTGCCACCACCGCCCCAACTGAACCATCAACTGCAACAGCCGGGAGTTTGGAGACGAGTGACCCCACTCCAAGTCACTCACTGGTGCTCGGTGAGGGAAACTCCCCACTGCGGTAAGGTCGGAGGATGTTTGTAGATGACTCCACAAAGAATGTAGGAGGCGAAGCAAAGAACACTCAAACACAAGAAGAACAGCAAGTTGCCATCAACGAAGCTCGAGGCGATTGAGAGCTGTCTCCGGTGAGGTGCCAACAGCTCTGAAGGCTAATGACGCTGCGATGCGATCGAGGCACGAGAAGGAACAGCCGGGAGTTAACACTGGGGCGATGAAAGCGCAATCCATGGAGTTGAGACTCCAATGGATGCCATAGAAGACCCTAAGACAGTGACACTGCGTCGAAAGGGAAGACCAAGGCCTCGCAGCAGTAGAGACTGGGAGGAAATGAAGGCCCACGGGAGGTTGAGACTTCCGGGTAACACACCTGGTGAAGTAGAGAACATCCCTCCCGCAACCATCGATCCATCCGAGAAGGAGATCGGCGCACTTCATGATTCCCAGGACAACCCCGATGTCACCTTTCGGGATCGAAGGCGAAGAAGAGGAAGTTGAGTCAACTCCCATGACAAATCCAAAAGACTCGAATTGCGGATGTTCCAGGCACGAGCAAGTCGATCCCAAGACTACTCGTCGGACCTTTAATTTTGATGATGAGCCACCAATGGAAATCTCATCATCGTCCGATGACGCTTCCGATAAGGCCGAGGACCGATCTACTCAAAAGGAGAAATCACCGAGACCAACGGGCTGTTAAGGCAGTGAGGGCTCGGCAAGCGAGCCTCGCACCACAAAACCCAACAACCGAGACCATTGCTCCGGCTCCTCAAGCTACAACTGCATCGATTCCCAAGAACTTCACGTCCACCGCTTATCATCGAACAAATCCCGGATGGCGGTGATGAATCCTTTGTGGAATCTTTCCCTTTCTCCTGGAGATACGAGAACTCCACGAAGAGTCGAGAAAATGAGCAAGCACGCTATCACGCACCAGCTCTGTTTTCCACTCGGGCACCATTGTTCGGCCGATTTCGATTTCGACGTTTTGTATGGCCATCACCGCAATGAAGAATCGGTGAGTACGAAAGTGTTCAAGGCACTCTTTCTTTGAAGTTGAAAAGATGGAGAGGCATCGAGGCCTCCTTGGATATGCGCTGGACAACAGAGATGCCAACCTTTGGTGACTTGAGAGGCATCACAATCGGGATAAGGGAATGGTGGCAACAAAGAATCAATGCGTGTGGAACAGTGAGATACTTGGACAATTATTCAACAAGTTTCTTTGGTGTGGAGAGTTGAAAATGTTGACGCGAAAAACGAAGGCTGCGGGAACACATTGAACATATGCACGAAGCTCACACCGCCGAGATCAAGGCTGCTGCGTGAGCGAAATGCAAATGATATACGGCGTTTGGAAGAACACATGACAAGAAAATTCAGCCTTCTCATGGTGAGATGAAGCGATTTCGTGAGAATCCAACGCTACTCGATCAATTCGTGCGGCAAAGATACAACGCAGCGACTTGAAGCAAAATTCAACCATCGAAGACTTCGACTTCATGCTTGCCAAAGATGTTCCCTGGGGTTCCTCTATCCTTTGATGATGCCAAAAAGGGGGAAGAGGAATACCTTAAAGCGAAAAATCTGAAGGCCGAGAAGAAAGGAGCGGTGACAAGGAACAAATGAGAAGGGAAAATCACCGAGAGAAATTTTGAAATCGAAGAAAGGAAAATCTCTTTGAGGGGGAAGGATCAAAGAATATGACCTTGATGATTGCACAAACCCCCAACGGGTCCTGTCACGGTGACATTATAAGCGACAAACTCCCGTGACTCTGCCACTCCAACACTCTGCTGTATCTATGGTGAGAAGAGAAAAGAAATTGAAGCGAGGGATGAAGGAGGTGGAAGGAAGAATGGATGCCAGGGTGATGAACATTTTGAAAGAACACGGAGGCATTCCAGTTGACAGAGACACGTATGCCATTTCGGATGTCGGACAGAGCCAAGATCGATTAATGAATTTAAAACGCTCGAATCTGAAGGTTATTTTGCAAATATGTCCTTGGCTCAAGCTTGGGATATGTCTTGGGAAAAGGGTCTCACACTATGTGAAGAAGCTGATGACAATGAGACAACCGCGATCACTCTGCTCACTCCGCTGGGCACTCACAGTGGAAAGAAGAAGGCCCCAAAGTCAAGATACGCCCGAGGTAGAGGAAGAAGCGGCGAGTGGAGGAAGAAGCTTGGACCTAGGCCTCTGCCCAAGAATATTGAATACGTAGATCCGAGGAAAGAAAGGAGGGATCTCTTCTGGGCTGGGCTTGACCATGTGGCGAACTTGCAAGTGGCCAAAACCAACGCCGAGTATGCAAGAAGGATAGAAGAAGAAAACAAGAGACAAACTCAGCTATGGCGGGAGAGACGAGGAAAGAATAAGGAGAGATGAAGCTGCCAGGAAGGCATATGAGAAGAAGAAAAAGAAGGCGGTGATGACGAGAAGAAGAGAAGAAGAGAAGAAGATCTTGATCAAGATGAAAGAAGGAGACAATGAAGGAGATGAAGTGTTCTTTGTCAACCCTTCGTGTATTTTATATGTAAATACATACAATGTAAGTCTTACTGTAATAATGCTATAAATTTTTTGAGACAATTACATACTCGATACACCTTGTAAACAACAGTTAAGTACAAGAATGATATGATCAATAAAAAGATTGATTATGCGCATACATTCTATGTCAATACACTATCTGTATGTATCTTTGTTATTTGCATCTTTGTATGATTTAAGTTTTGGCATCATCAAAAAGGGGAAATTGTTAGGAATTTTATTGTTTAGATTTTGATGAATGCCATGTAAAACTTAGAATAGAAAGTTGGCTCCCAATTCTTGCTTTGAAATGTATTGTAACAATTAGAGCTGCCAAGCTGAGTTAAGTCGGCTACGCTCCAACTTGCAAGAAGACAATCAAGGCTTGAAGGAAAACTCTGCTTTGTGAGACAATGAGTACAACAAAGAAGAGCAGACAGAACTCGATCAAGAAGCGGTGAGATGCGGTGAGTGGAACATCGAGTCAAGTCAACTCAAGAGAAGCCAAGTCTCAAGCCAAGTGACAAAGAGTCATCCAATGATTGGAAGGCGACTCTAAGTCACCTGGGAAAGCGAGGAAATGCGGTCAAGTCGAGATAATCGAAAAAGAACCGTTGCAAAATCAAGAGATTTACTTAAACAAGTAATATCTCCATACTACCTTTCTTGGAGTGCTCGATCCCGAGGAAGCGTGCAAAGAAATGAACCAATGGGAAGCACTACACCGTGTCGAACTCGAAAAGGTGATAAAACATTTCATACGAGGAAATGGCAATTCCAAGAAGTGCAAACCAACGATTTGCAAAGTGATTTTCAAAAATGAGCCTATCTCTTCAACGGGCAAATTTTTGAAAGTTCACTATAAAAGGCTAAGGAGTTTGATTGAGAAAAGATGATGATGCGTGGATGACACACACGTGAGATATACAAGCTTATCAAAATTGAAATATTCTCAATCCTCAAGCCTACATCTCGAAGAACATCAATCCAACACTTACCGTGAAGGAAAGAGAACTTCAATCGCCTGAAGAGGAAACTACGAAAACAAGGGGTCTACATTCCAAGAAGGATTGTAGAAAGGTTCAAGGCCGAACCAAGTCTTAAGCGTTTGGAGGGCTTCGTGATCAAATCCAAAGTGCTTGAGCAAGTGAGTCACAGTAGCAAAGCGCAACTGCCTGTGAAGAAGGCGAGTCGTCGAGAAGCCGGTGAGTGATCAAGCGTCTCCAGACCGAGTCCCAAAGGATCAAGTCGGCTGTTGTGATCAAGACTTGTATCGGGATCACTTACCACTTTGTAAACCGATCATTACTTAGTGGATTCCTCCGGGAGTTGGAGAACAGGAGAGTAGAAGAATTACCCCATCTTGAACCTCTATAAAAACTTTCTTTGTGTCATTTACATTTCACATTTAAATTTACTCGCACTTTTAATTGCTTATATCTCACGATAAATTTGCTATCCAATTGATAATCTATAAGTACTAAATCAATCAGAAAAACTTGCTTAATCAAACTTAAGGGTGTTAAGTCTTCCAAAAAAAACAAAACCACAAATTGTGAGTCAAATTATAGCCAACAAAATGAGTTACTCTACTAATGTACTCAATGAAATCATTAAGAGATTGACTCTCTTGAGTGACTAATTCGATGTCCATCAAGGACACAAATATGTAGAACTCAGAGATTTAAAAGGCCTAAATCGAAAATTTGGTAAGGTTTATTCAACCCCCTTCTAAACCTTACACTTACACCCCTTGGGACCTACAACAACCGAGACGAAGACGCAACATGGGAAATGGAAGAAGACATGAGGAATCAATATCCGAGTTGTTAAAGAGAATTTGGGGACCAAATTCTTTTAAGGAGGGAGAATGTGAAGCCCTCGATTTTTGTTCAATAATGTATTTGTTTCACGTATCGTCCTTGTATTCTTTTTGACTATTTTACCGCGTCACTTCGATGGGTGAATATTAATGATAAATATATTTCGCATTTAATTTCTTTTCTTTTTATTTGTTACTTGTGATCATAAACATTTATTACTTCTACTACGCATTAATGATCACTCGATCGATCATCATTATTAATATTTGTGTACTCATTAGTCACCTTAGAATTTGGAGACTATTTATTTTAGAGATTTATACATTATAGAATTAAGAATTCGATTTAGATTAAGTGATCATGAGACTTATAAGTGATCAAGGAAATCACTAATTATTTTGGAGATTGATATTATTCACCTATTATCATCAATTTTGGGACATAAAAACAAAATATGTAAATGCCACAAATACCCTTAGGTGGACGGTCATGATGTATATTTGGTGTAGATATATCTCCCAACTCTTGTACATGTACACCTTGTGTATTTTTACACCATTAATTCAAATCTTATACACAATATCTTATACACCAATTCTTTATTATAAAATTACCCAACATGTGGAGGCTTCCCAACATTCCATGCCAACATCCTCCTCAATCCCTTCAATTTCATCCTCTCATGCAAGACCACACTTTGACCAAGGCCTTTGTCCCCATGCTAGAGACAAGTTGGAAGACATAGAATTTGACCAAAAAAATTTGTCTCCTCCCCCTCTCCACCTCAATTTTCATCCATAACACCTTGAGGATCAAAAACATTTGATCAAAATATCATTTTCATCCAACACATTCATAATTCAAACATTTTCTCCAACTTCTCTCTAAAATCTCCAACATCTCTCTAAGTATATATTCATCCACTCCTTCATATCTTCAAGAACACTTCTTCATATCTTCAAATCTTCAAACACCATATCTTCAAATCTTCAAACACCATCCCTTCACATCTTCAAATCTTCAAACACCATATCTTCAAATCTTCAAACACCATTCCTTCACATCTTCAAACCTTCAAACAACATATCTTCATATCTTCAAATCTTCAAACACCATATCTTCAAATCTTCAAACACCATCCCTTCACATCTTCAAATCTTCAAACACCATTCCTTCACATTTTCAAACCTTCAAACAACATATCTTCATATCTTCAAATCTTCAAACACAATTCCTTCACATCTTCAAACATCCTTCACAACTTCAAGAACATCTTCTTCATATCATCAAACACTTCTTCTTTCTTCAAACAACTAAACAAAAACAAGCATTCTTCCTACTTAAATCATAAAATTCGAACCATCACTATCAATGTAGAGAAATTGTCTTTTTCAATCCATTTTTGATATCACCTAACTCATCTCTTTCACCTTCTAATTTAAGTTTGATTTTTGATTTTGGGGTATACCTAGAAGACCTTTGAAGTTGTTAAGAGACTTGTCATCTTGAAGAAAATTGTGAAGAAGTTGGACTATAAGGTAAGAAATGGAATTTTTGGTACCTTTTCTTCTTCTCTTTTTATTTTCCAAACTTTGACACTCCATTTTCATTTTTGGAGTTTTAGGGGCTGACTTTGGAGGTTAACATTAAGGGTGACCAAAATCTTGCACTTGGAAGCCATTACTAGTCACACTTTATTCACTACACAAGGTAAGTGTAGTAATTCCAATTTTCTCACTATCTTCTTCTTCCCCTTAAATTTTAACCACATTCTTCTAACTCCTATATTTTTTTTTGATATTCCTTGACTTAGGGCTGACCTAAGTCACTCCTTCATCGAGAGAGATTTATTTCATTTTTCCCAACAAACCGAACTTTAAGGTGGGTGGAAAAATCCTTTCAACTTCTAGGTGTTTTAATTCATAAATATGCATGTAGTATTTTGTTATTGAGCACTTGAGATATATATTATGTATTGCATGCTATTTTCTTGTATCTAGTGGAAAAATTTCTCAAGTGTTGCTCAAAATGCGATTTACCGAAAATTAGGACATACATGTACACTTTATTGTCATATTTGATAAATCCTTGTATGAAATGGATATGTATGTTTATGACTCTTGAAATTTATGTTTTGTATGGCCTATAACCTGGACAAGTCGAGCATAATTGATTAAATTTCGATTTTTGGACTTAAAGTGCAAAAATGGAAAGTTGGTGGACTTAATTGCAAGAAAATAAAACTTAAGGGACCTCTCTGTAAATTTCGATTTTTGGGACTGTACTCAGGTTCAAAAATGTTGTTTTGACCTTTTAATAAAGTTTTAAGAGTTTTTAGATAAATAAAATCAATCCTTAAAAGCCCAAGGACTAGATTGTAAAATTTGAGAAGTTTAAGGGCTATTTTGCAAATTTCGAAACTGTACCAGACCCTAATTTTAAAATTTAAAATTTTAACTCTTAAGGGACTGGAAATAAAATATTTTAAGTGTATTTAAAAAATCCAAGTGTTTAGAGCTTGGAAAGTAATTTTATAAAACTTGAGGGACCAAATTGTAAAAGATTAAACTTGAGGACCCAAATGAAATTTCCAGGACTTATACAGCCCATGTACCTGGAAATACTAATTTACATATAACATAATTATATTTTGGACCCAAGGTTCAAATTTCATAACAATTGGACCCTAAAAGCCTTAAAGGCAATTATTTCAAAATGGGACAAAAATGAGATTTTCAAAAGTTGAGGGACCTATACTTATGACGTTTTAAAACTGCTTTTGTCCCAATATCCCACTAACCTTAGTGACATTTTCCAACTGGAATCACATTGGAAGCCCTTCCGGTTTGTGAGTTCCGATTATTTTAAACTTAGGGCCCGAAATGACAATTTTAACAATTTTGGGGCCAATGTGAGAATTTTATAAAAACTCGACCTCAAAACTTTAAAAACCTGAATCTCTGAACAATTTAGAGAATTTAGGAACTGACCTCATAATTTTTCAAGGTCGGGACATTTATTTATTTAACTTTTAACCCCAAAAGTATTGGTTTTGACAAAACGGGGCTAATTGTACATTTTATTTTTATAAGGACCTAACTCAAATTATTTTCTTTTAAAGAAACAGCCCTGGACTCTCTTACTTTAATATTTAATTAAAATATTTTAATTTCTCAAAAACCCCTTGACTTATCGGATCGCCTTGACCGATTAATACCCGATCGCGGGCGACTTTCTCGTCTTGCGATTTGAATCTATAACGGGACTTATGTTCCACCTAATCGTTCAAGATATCGAAGATTGCTTATCCTCCCGATAATCATCTTCATCCAAATAACTCCACCAACGCCATAATTACCTTACGCAAATTTTCAAAACTTTTCATGAACTCGCTTCCCGAATCAATAATACTCATTGCTGGTTGACTACATGAACTTGTGTTTACTTTCTGCTGAGTCAACTTGGTGTGTCGAGCTCACGATCGGAATGGATACGTCGGGGATGGAACCGGGCAGCTCGGCTATTCCACTCTTCCCCCCATCGTCCTAATCCCGCAACGAGGGACGGAGTTTGTCCAAGGGAAGCGGGTCGTAGTACTTGAGGTATAATTATGATTATGACAAATCCGAGCCTTGCTAGCTCCACTCGTGGATTTTGTCTTTGCCTATGGAGCGATAAGGTGACAGTCTTGGACCATCTTGCTCGGGGAGTTACAAGGAAGAACGAAGGAATCGGCTGTCGATCCACACGATTCCGGTTAATCGGACCCGTTTGGTTGGCGCTACAAATCCGTGCGCAACCGCTACTTGTATTGCATAGGTTGGCGCTACAAATCCATACGCAAATCTACTTGTCTTGCATAGGATTGGCGTTACAAATCCGTACGCAATCCTCCTGTCTGCTTGAACCATAGTGCCTGCGTGACCACGAACTATTTTCTTAAAACTATATAAGTATGTTACTTAATATATTTATCACGACGCTTGTGGACTGTGTGTGAAATCATGCATCATCTCTCACGCGTTTTCATACACTAAATTTCTCGCATTAACTAATTATATCGCCACACTTGCACACGATCACCCCATCCACCGAGATTTCTCGTCTCATTCCCTCCTCGTTTTCTAACCTTTAGATGAAGAGTTCGGCCAAAGACATCGAACCTACCGCAGATTGAATCCCTATCCGTGATGTGGAGCGACAATTCCTTTTACTTTTATTTGTTGTTGGACTCCTTCATTTATTTTTGTTTGGGTATAAGTTAATTGGATAATCTTTTGGGTTGTATTCGGATACCGCCGGACTTTAAGATGTAATTTGTACTCGTGTTTATTTTAATTCCGCTGCATTAGACTCTATTTCACTTGGAGTTTGGTATCTTTGGTTTAGACTGTTGATTTATTTCTGTTTAAGTGATTGATCGTTGTCGCGTCACGTTTGGGGCGTGACATTGTGAATGAGATTGCATCAAACGTAGGTGACCCTAAGAAAAGAAGTATCAATTGTGGAATTTAATCTATATCTATATCTATCTATATCTATATCTATATCTATACTATTTTAAAAGTGTGAATGTTTCTTGCAATTTTTTATCGAACAAAAATATCTTTTAGACATAGTACATTTTTAGGATATCTAAGTAATTTGATATTTATATTAGCTTGTATTTGTTAAATTATAAGACAATGTGACCTTTTATATTCTACATTTTAAAAGTATTTATTCTTTCAATTATAACTCTTAAAATATTTTGAATTTTTAAATAATATTAGCTTCACATTAAACTAGATTTCGAGAGCTTTCTAACCATATGTCATAAGCATACATAATGACTTCACATGAGAAAATTTTAACATTTTAAAGTTCAA
Organism: Rehmannia glutinosa; assembly: GCA_016081115.2. NCBI lineage: Eukaryota > Viridiplantae > Streptophyta > Magnoliopsida > Lamiales > Orobanchaceae > Rehmannia > Rehmannia glutinosa. The sequence continues at coordinate 77,136 of JABTTQ020002471.1, read as the reverse complement.
CACTATGTAAAAATTAAGAATTTATGTTTTTCTATAGTTTTGTTATTTATTTAATCTTTTTTGTTTAATAATACGAGAGGTGTTCATTATAGCCAAAAAGGATTTCAGAATCTGAAAATATATTTTTTTAATCATAACACTAAGAATACTTTAAATTTCTTATAAAATCAATTTCAAATTTAAACTAGGTTTCAAAATCTTCAACTATCTGTTCTAAACATATACACAAGTCATTATAAAAGAAAATTTTAACTATTTAACTTTTAGGATGATTCAAAATTATATATTTCTTATATTCTTTTAAATTTTCTCAATAATTAAGTATGTCTATTATAATTTATAAGAAAAAAATCAAATTACAAAATACACGATAAGAAAAAATAAAATAAAAAATATTTTAGGTGGTTTTGATGCTAAATAAAAAGTAGAGAAAATACATAATTCCTTTATGGTCGAAATATTCTTACTCAATTAGTAATATGCAATTTAAAACTTAATTTATTGATGGTTGTTAAAGAATAATTTTGAAAACAAGAGAGTTTTGTATTTTATTTTTACTGCAATTTCATGTATATTTTATTTTAATTAGCCATATCAGTAAAATAAAAAGTACGAAATAAAAGGAATAAGATTAACATGAAAAAAGCGAACAAGAACCAAAACAAGTTTGTCGTGACAAAACGTTACCTTTTAAATTTGAACTATATGTGTTAATATGTCTTTTACTTAATTTTCTATATATAACATTATAAGTTTTAGTTTCAAATTTATTATTTTTAAATTTTTTTTTATCATAACACTAAGAATACTTTGAAATTCTTATAAAATCAATTTCAAATTTAAACTAGGTTTCAAAATCTTCAACTATCTGTTCTAAACATATACACAAGTCGTTATAGAAGAAAATTTTAACTATTTAACTTTTAGGATGATGCAAAATTATATATTTCTTATATTCTTTTAAATTTTCTAAATAAATACGTATGTCTATTATAATTTATAAGAAAAAGATCAAATTAGAATATACACGATAAGAAAAAATAAAATAAAAAATATTTTAGGTGGTTTTGATGCTAAATAAAAAGTAGAGAAAATACATAATTCCTTTATGGTCGAAAATATGTTAGAAACATTTTAAACCAATTGGGAGTATTTAGACAACATTTAGGAACCTTGTTTTGAAGTGAAAATTTATAAACATAAACTCATTAGAAGTGTTGTCCAATTTTATCTAAAGTAAAACTTGAGAAAATACTCCGAAAAATATTAAAACCATTTTAAATCATTTAGGAGTATTTGGACAACCTTTAAAAACATTGTTTTGGTGACAAAATAAAATCATCAAAATTAAGATAAAAACATGTATCAAACAATCTCCCCTTTTTGATGATTACAAACCAAAACAATTTTTACACAAACTAAGAGAGCAATTTTTAGAAATGATTTTCCGGTAAAAACATTTGACCGTTTGGAAGCAACCAAAATTTCCAAAATATAAAAGCAACCAAATAGGGGAGTAAATATATTTAGTTCACAAGCTCCCCTATCAACAAGCATATCAAGAATAATGTAAAAGCGGTTATTCATAAGCTAAAAGCTTTAGCTTTTACAATTTGTTCAAGAGCTTATATAAGCTCCTCTCCCTGTCACAAGACATCATTAAACAATTATATAAGCCCATCAAGCAACCATTGGACTAAAAATGAATCACAACTTATGGCTTTTATGAGCCACACTTATAGCTTTATAACAAGCTTTTATTAGCTTCTTTGAGCTAATGAGCCAATTTCTGTTTCTCCCCTTTGGAATCATCAAAAAGAATGTTAGGATGATAAAAACATCATACAAATATATCAAAGTGCGCAAAAAAAAGACGGTTTATCAACCATTGAGCAATTTATGCTTAAAATCCAAGGAAATGGGAGAAATGTAACATAAGAAATCCAAAAGCTAATTAGTTAGCCAAAAACATGATCTCAAAAAAATTTTTAATATATTGAACATAAGAGATTCATGTAGGTGATGAGATTTTCATTGAAGCATTATAACGAACACTTGGCGGGCGTAAAAAAATGAAAAAGATATATATAGCCCTTGTAAATGAAATCAAGCCAAGTTGTTCATACTATCACCAAAAGCAATTTTCAACATGTATCCAACAAATAATAGGCATAAACAAAGTAAATTCTCAAGGTTTCAACCCAATTGAGATAATTTAGCCAAAGAGATATCAAGGCATTACCAATACCAATGCATATTAGACATTACAAATGTCCCAAAATATCCATCTAAGCAACATAATTAAAGCATCTCAAATGCATTTAAGCAAAAATTAGAAAGAAGCACTTTTACCATCAAGTACTTCATACCAACATCAAACAATGCTAAATTAGAGTATTTTTACCATCAAATACTCCATCAATACCATGATCACCCACAAGTCATTATTAACTTGCAATTTTAACGCTTTCAAGAAAACAAGCAAATATCATTAGTGCAAAAGAGTTTTACAAAGGTTCATAAAAATACAAAGCAACATGAATGAAAATGCTAGAAAGTAAAGGGGTGGGGACATCATTCTTCGTCCGAGGAGAAGCAAGATCCGGGAATGAAGTCTTTGATGAATTTCTTCAATTTGCCGATAGACTTTTGCATTTTGGAGGTCTTTTGCTCCAAAGCCTCATACCTCGTCTCATGAAAAGACCTTAGCTCATCAAATTCGGCTTGGGTATACCTCCTGGCGGTTGAGAACCAGTATACCCTCCGGATTGCTGTTCGCCTTCCTCTCCGCCAATGTTGCAGCCTCGGCGTCATCAAAGTAGTCGTTAGGATCGGGGAATCTTGACCTCTTTCTCTAGCCATTTTAGTTGGTCGGATGTCCATATTCTTGCGCATAGTGACCATTTGGGAGATGTTATCAATGTCAAAGTAATTTTGAAATACCTCCGAGTTACATTCTGATGAAGGTAGTCCCGATTGTATAAGAAGTTTACAAATCCAATTTCCCATAACTAACTTCTTATTACCTTGAGTGATGGACTCGATAAGACATTGAATAAGTATGGCGCCAAAATTTAGCGGTTCCTCCTAGCAATCTTATACGTCCAAAAATAATCCATGTTGCTAGGCATTTTACCCGCCTTTCCACAAATACAAGAGCGATAATAACGGATAAAATACGATGCTCAAGTGTCATCGCCAACAATGAATACTTAGGCCATACGCCCAAATAGGTCTTAACTTCTTTCATGGACACCCCCAACATTTCATCATTCCAAGTACCACAAGAAAAATAGTCCCAACCACCTTCTCTAACACGTAAAAGCCGACAAATATCATTAGGAGTCCACCTAAAATGACGACCCCTTACAAACGAATTAACGGCAATCGGCTTCCTTTCAACATCATATTGCACCCACATATTGACATAAAAGAGTTGGATAATTTCATCATCTTATAAGACATAAGCATGCTCCCATAAAAACACCCAACCTTGCTCCTCAAAGAATCCTCTAATAGTGGGATATTCATTTGTAAATGTATTAAAACGACACATTTTTGTCCGAGCAATCGATTTTCCTCCCATTTTCGAATCTTCGTAGTACCATTCCGCATATTTATTGATGAAATTAAGAACATTATGGGAATGAGGTGCTTGAGTAATAAAAGATTTTTTACCTTTCGCCCAACGGCAATTTTGGAGCGAAATTGTTCCACGGAGCTCGGTAATTTGGGCCCGAGAGAGAACGGGATTTTGAACATCATCACCTTCTTGAGCCACGTTTCTGTGGGCAGCTCGAATATCTCTTTGTTCGGCTTCTTCTTGCCGATTTCTTAAAGAACCCTCTCCGCCCTTCTACGCTTGGAGATGGGATTTGATCGGTAGAATTTCTTGGAGGAGCCATATATGTGAAATTCTTGTGAAAATAAGAGGATTAGCAACAAGAATCACAAGGATTGATGAAGAATTGAAGATTTTAGAGAAAAGGGGGGACGTTTCTCGCGCAAGGGTTTGGGGAGAATTTTCTGCGTCTGTCTTGAACTGAAAGGCAGAACGATTTTAAGTTGTAAAATTGGCCTGGGCGACCGGTCGAGGTAGGGTGCGACCGGTCGACGTGCAGGGCGACCGGTCGCCCCTGCTTTGACCGTCCCAAAGGCAATTTTCCGGGTTTTTCAAAAATACGATTTTTCACCCCAAAATTTTTAAAACTTTGCAAAAGATAATTTTGGACCATATCCAACAAATACGTATTTCGGGAAATCATATATTCGAGAAAATCGAGACTTAACAAGTAGTGCCCTTTTAAGAGAATATTTGCAAAATCATTTAGGGGCACTTATGGGGTTAAAATGAAATATCTTGAAAGATATGTGCATAAGCATAATATCGAGTTCTAAGAAAAATACGAGTGAACATACCTCGATAGTTTAAGAAACTGGATGACGAAATAGCCAATAAATATGAGATATATATATCCTACACAATTCTTAAACAAAATTTGCACAAAAGCACAAGTGTAGGCAAGTGATAGGAGATATCAAAAAAATGCTTATGCTATAAAAATACATAAGAGATAATAAACCACATAGGTCTAATTAAATGCACAAGAGTTTTAGAAATATCATGCAAGGTCTTCTTTTAAGAATTTTGAAACTCACAAATATATTGAAAACCTAAATTAAAATTAAATACTTGAAAACTCATTTTGCAATTAAGACACAAATAAAAACATGCATAGAATTAAAATAAAATGCATATATAAATGGGGAGAAACCCTTTACCAATTACGCCGTTTCCATGGGTTGTGTCTTTCCCATTGTTGATGATATCTTCCCCTTGAGAAGTCACTTTGTTGATGATGACTTCTTTGAAAATCATCTTGTTGATGATGTCTTTGCCATTTCCAAGGATTGTGTTCTTCCCATTTTTGATTGTACCCTATTCTTGGAAATTGGCTTTGTTGAAAATGATTTCTCCTTCTTTGATCAAATGAGATGTTCATTTGATGTTTCCTTGGTGGCATGAATTTCCTCCGATTATTATTTCACGGTACCTAATAAAACATTATTTTGTGGTACCCTCAAGTGTTTGGGTCCTTTAGGATTAGCTTTGAGACTTTTAGGTCTCCAACAATAATTAGAGTTATTTCTAGCTCGACAAATATTTACCGTATGACCCTTTTTACCGCAATAGAAGCATGTAATAATTTTAGGAGCATAATGACCAACGTGCTTAGAGACTTGATTCTTTTTCATGTGATTGACACCCTTAGACTTATGATCAAGTTCTAGTTTCGAATTATCACAACAATCAACAATATCGGTCATTTTATTGGTACTCAAGTTGGATTTTAATAAATCCTTTTTCATGCAATCAATATTCTCAACAAGAGTACTATTTTCTTTTTCAAGGTTTCTAACCTTATCAAATGCGGTGGTGTGAGCGCATGATAGTGATTCATAGGAAGTAAATAAGCTATCCTTTTCATTTTTCAAAACATTGAATTCCTTTTTCAAATTTTTGTACTTAACAAGTAAACTTTGGAATTCATTTTGAAGTTCATCATAATCATTTTGCAAATCACTATAATCATTTTGAATAACAATATCATAGGAAGTAGAGGTTTAAGACATACCTCGTTTTCTTCTTCGATGCCCATAAAACAATATTCAACTTCTTCATAGTTGGAAGTTACAAGAGGCTTGTTCCTTAAATTTGAGCTTGTATCCTTTTGAGAAGTAGATGCTTTTGTTTGACTCCTTTCATTTGCAAATACTCCATAGATGGCTTCTAATTTTTGCCATACTTTATGTGCCGATCGAATTCCTACAATATGTTCATATTCCAAATTAGTAAATGAACAATACAAAATATTTAGAGCCTTACCGTTTAAGGAGATGATTTCCTTCTCTTCATCATTTAGCTCTTTGAATCCTTTGGAGGTGTGTGGTGTGTCTATCATTGAAATGGATTCTCCATTTATGATGATGTTCCATAAATCGAACCCGCAACTTTGTAGATAACATTCCATTCTTTCTTTCCAAAATATAAAATTTTTGGAATCAAATAGAGGTGGCTTGGTGGTAGAGGTGCTGGATAGATGAGCTTCGTTAGAGCCGACGATCGTTTCTCTTCACTCGCGATGTGAAACGAGCTTGCCAAAGAGTTTGCCTTCGTGATACCACTTGTAAGTCCAAGTGGCTACGATAATCTAGAGGGGGTGAATAGATTATCTCCATCTTTTCGATTTCGCCCTCTTTTTTTCGAACCAAATGCTCAACACAATAATAAAGGTGTGGAATGTAAACAACACGCGTCGATTTATAGTAGTTCAACCCACCTAAGGCCTAATCTACTACCATCCTAGTATATCTGGGATGGATTTCAAAGAAAAAGAATTTTATTAATTACCAAAATTAATACAAATTCAACTTACAACACCTTGAAGAGCACCACACTCTTCTTCAACAACACCTTTGGAGATTACCACAATCTCCCTTTGAAGATCACCACAATCTTCCTTCAACGGCACCTTGTGAAGATTACCACAATCTTCAACCTTGAAGAATACCAAATTCTTCAACACCTCAATAAGAAGATCACCACAATCTTCTTGCACCTATCACCTAGATCATCCAAGTGTACTCTTACCACAAGAACACTCACAAGGATATCTTGTGTTTGAATGATAACCAAAAATCAAGATTACAACTCAATAATGAATATTACAATTTGAGTGCAAAGTGTAATCAAGAATAGCCTAGACCTCAAGGATGTGAAAGTGAAAAGCAAGGCAAAATTACAACAAGAATAATAACAATGAAGAACAAATATTTGCTTGAAGTGTATCTTGTTGTGTTGTATCTCAATTGTTGTTTTGGTTGCTCCAAAACTTCCTCTATTTAAAGGAGATGATTGATCAAGCATATACTCCTCTTGGGGATTGAAAATCTACGAGAAAAATACAATTAAAATCAAGAATATAGTCATTAGAAATCAATCCCACATTTTAAGGAAATATGTCTTCCGTCAAACGGTCATATTTTTTTTGTCAAACCATAGGGCGACCGGTTGCGCACAAATAAGAGATTTGAAGAACACATTGAAAATTACAACAGGTGACCGGTCGACATAGGCTTCGATCAATCGACCCTTGTCTCAACCGGTCCCCCTAAGTGTTTTGTTGAGAAAAATTGTTCTGCTTTCGGAAGAATGTTCAGTACCGGTCGACCCGTGGGCGATGCACGGCGACCGGGACGTCGACGCCTGTGATGATCGGTCGACCTGACCGTTTTTCACTTCTCGTCTCATTTTTTGTTCCAAAATCATCTTCAGGTACGGGTTGCCCTATAGGGCGATCGGTCGACCTCGAGACAGAATGTTGTTCAATTTCTATCGAAAATGAAACTCAAGAAATACTCCGAAAATATGTTAGAAACATTTTAAACCAATTGGGAGTATTTAGACAACATTTAGGACCTTGTTTTGAAGTGAAAATTTATAAACATAAACTCATTAGAAGTGTTGTCTAATTTTATCTAAAGTAAAACTTGAGGAAATACTCCAAAAATATTAAAATCATTTTAAATCAATTAGGACTATTTGGACAACCTTTAAAAACATTGTTTTGGTGACAAAATAAAATCATCAAAATTAAGATAAAAACATGTATCAAACAATTTTTACCGCTTAATGACGTACTATGTAATGCTTATTTGTGATCGTTGTAATGCTTTTCGAGCAAATAATTCAACATTCAGGCAAAAATTAGTTTTTGCAATCCCATATGTTCAATCTTATTGGTGTGTAAAGAATTGCTTGTGTACGGATGATATAGTTCTTTTTATCAAGTTTTTCGTGGAAAAAATAAGTAAAAATATAAGATATCCATGTACTCCTATCCCATAGCATATTTATACCAAACAAATTGCTTACAAAGCAATTGAATTTTGCTTACAATACCCAAAACCATGAAATAAATACGGCACTAACTAGAAAATATTCGTATATCAACTACGCATGTACGTCAAAACCAACCGATTTAAAATGGCTATAAAATACTACAATATTCAACAATTTGATCAAAGGTATGAAACAACAACGCTTCGTTGTGATCCTAACTCATTTTAGCAAACTCATTCGCCCGTCCCAAAATCAACTCACTAGTCTGCGGCCTTCCTTTTCATACTTTCTTTTGCCATTTCCAAATGAAAATCTATCCAAAAAAGAACACTAGTCATTATATAAAGCATTCATTAACAATAATCATTTATAAGCATAAAAATAACCAATCATACGCATAATATAACATATATATAAGCATAAAACAAACCATAGATAAGCGTAATTATCAACAACAATAAGCAGGTTGAAAAACATCAATAAGCAATCCCCAAGACTTAGAAAAATATGGCAATACTAATTACCCTCTATTTTCTAAGCATAATATAAAATATACATAAGCATATTGCAAACCATACATAAGCACTTATCAACAATAATTAGCAATTGAAACCCTCAATAAGCAATCCTCCCGTTTTAGAAAAATATGGCAAATCTAATTACCCCCCTGTCCGCTTTGTTTTTTCAACTAAAAATCTTATTCATTCATAAAAGACATTAGCAACATCCTAATAACTACAAAAATATGCCTAAAAATCCAGTAAAATCGAAAATAAAAAACAAAACCCATAACAGATCCTAATTATGCATTTAGAAGAAAATAAATAAGCAAGATACGAAAAAATCAATAAGCATTTGTTCTGCTTTTTGAAATTATATGTGAAAGCCATGGACGGGGAATGTGGGATTTTTAAGTTTTTTGTTCTCGATAACCTTGTTCTTTCAAATCAACCACTCAAAATAGATAAAGATAGAACTTCATAATCCTTGTTTTAATTTTGAGGGGGATGAAAATTTGGAAATCAAAATCCAAAAAAAAAAAAATCGCTAAACCCGCTTTTTTTTTTTTTCTTACGATTGGAAATCAACAGAGTCCGGCTATTGATGGAGACGATAGGTCGCTTGAGCAAATACTTGTGGAGATAGATATTCTTCTCATAGTTGCGAAAAACTCACGAGTGTTGTGGATATGGAGTTTTGCTGAGTGAGGAGATTGAAAAGATTTGGAAGAGAATCAGATGTGAAACCGTCTCTTAATTGTAGCAATGTGAAAAGCCACTACCAAATATAACTTCCTTCCTAAAAACTGATATAACTTAGAATTACAAAAAAGTCATTTTCTCCAATAAATTAACCATTAAAAATGACAAAAAATTGATTAATCCAGACTGTTTAAAAAATAAATCAATGCTCCATGATTTGGTCTCACATACTCATATAACTAATGTGGACTCACCAGATCCAAACCCTATGTATATATTTCTCTTGATGAACTTAAGAAGTTAATGTGAATTTGAATGCCTCAATTTCTCCTACGCAGCCCATCAGCCCACGAATCTCAAATTCGGCCCATGCGCTAATTTCTCCCATGCAGCCCACCAACCCAGATACAAAAAGGTCATTCCATCTCATTTGTAAGTAATTCACAATTCAAGATTTTTTAAGTGTTGTCTTTATGTCGCGAATTTCTCTCATTCACGTGATTGTCTGAGCTTCCCGGAACAACCTCCCGGAACAACCTCATTGTCCTGCTTTAACGTATGCTAGTGTTATAGACAAGTTGCCATCGAGCTTTGGAGAAGAAGATCCCTTAACTTGAGAAGATCTATTTTATTGAGCAAATAACGTATTCAATTTAATTCGATTATACATCCTAGTATATTACTGGACATGAAATCAATGATCAAGGAAAATTTAACTATTTTAATTGCCAAAATTATCTCTAAAAAACAACTTTGAAAGAAGATTTCTTACCTTGTGAATGAGATTGCATCAAACGTAGGTGAGCCTAAGAAAAGAAGTATCAATTGTGGAATTTAATCTATATCTATATCTATATCTATATTACTATTTTAAAAGTGTGAATGTTTCTTGTAATTTTTGATTGAACAAAAATAACTTTTAGACATAGGACATTTTTAGGATAACTAAGTAATTTGATATTTATATTAGCTTGTATTTGTTCAATTATAAGACAATGTGACCTTTTATATTCTACATTTTAAAAGTATTTATTCTTTCAATTATAACTCTTAAAATATTTTGAATTTTCAAATAATATTAGCTTCACATTAAACTAGATTTCGAGAGCTTTCTAACCATATGTCATAAGCATACATAATGACTTCACATGAGAAAATTTTAACATTTTAAAGTTCAACACTATGTAAAAATTAAGAATTTATGTTTTTCTATAGTTTTGTTATTTATTTAATCTTTTTTGTTTAATAATACGAGAGGTGTTCATTATAGCCAAAAAGGATTTCAGAATCTGAAAATATATTGTTTTAATCATAACACTAAGAATACTTTAAATTTCTTATAAAATCAGTTTTAAATTTAAACTAGGTTTCAAAATCTTGAACTATATGTTCTAAACATATACACAAATCATTATAGAAGAAAATTTTAACTATTTAACTTTTAGGATGATTCAAAATTGTATATTTCTTATATTCTTTTAAATTTTCTCAATAATTAAGTATGTCTATTATAATTTATAAGAAAAAGATCAAATTACAATATACACGATAAGAAAAAATAAAATAAAAAATATTTTAGGTGGTTTTGATGCTAAATAAAAAGTAGAGAAAATACATAATTCCTTTATGGTCAAAATATGCTTACTAATTAGTAATATGCAATTTAAAACTTAATTTATTGATGGTTGTTAAAGAATAATTTTGAAAACAAGAGAGTTTTGTATTTTATTTTTACTGCAATTTCATGTATATTTTATTTTAATTAGCCATATCAGTAAAATAAAAAGTACGAAATAAAAGGAATAAGATTAACATGAAAAAAGCGAACAAGAACCAAAACAAGTTTGTCGTGACAAAACGTTACCTTTTAAATTTGAACTATATGTGTTAATATGTCTTTTACTTAATTTTCTATATATAACATTATAAGTTTTAGTTTCAAATTTATTATTTTTTAAATATTTTTTAATCATAACACTACGAATACTTTGAAATTCTTATAAAATCAATTTCAAATTTAAACTAGGTTTCAAAATCTTCAACTATCTGTTCTAAACATATACACAAGTCGTTATAGAAGAAAATTTTAACTATTTAACTTTTAGGATGATGCAAAATTGTATATTTCTTATATTCTTTTAAATTTTCTCAATAATTAAGTATGTCTATTATAATTTATAAGAAAAAGATCAAATTAGAATATACACGATAAGAAAAAATAAAATAAAAAATATTTTAGGTGGTTTTGATGCTAAATAAAAAGTAGAGAAAATACATAATTCCTTTATGGTCGAAAAATTCTTACTCAATTAGTAATATGCAATTTAAAACTTAATTTATTGATGGTTATTAAAGAATAATTTTGAAAACAATAGAGTTTTATATTTTATTTTTACTGCAATTTCATGTATATTTTATTTTAATTAGCCATATCAGTAAAATAAAAAGTACGAAATAAAAGGAATAAGATTAACATGAAAAAAAGCGAACAAGAACCAAAACAAGTTTGTCGTGACAAAACGTTACCTTTTAAATTTGAACTATATGTGTTAATATGTCTTTTACTTAATTTTTTATATATAACATTATAAGTTTTAGTTTCAAATTTATTATTTTTAAAATATTTTTTAATCATAACACTACGAATACTTTGAAATTCTTATAAAATCAATTTCAAATTTAAACTAGGTTTCAAAATCTTCAACTATCTGTTCTAAACATATACACAAGTCGTTATAGAAGAAAATTTTAACTATTTAACTTTTAGGATGATGCAAAATTGTATATTTCTTATATTCTTTTAAATTTTCTCAATAATTAAGTATGTCTATTATAATTTATAAGAAAAAGATTAAATTACAATATACACAATAAGAAAAAAATAAAAATATTTTAGATGGTTTTGATGCAAAATAAAAAGTAGAGAAAATACATAATTTCTTTATGGTTGAAAAATTATTCCTCAATTAATAATATGCAATTTAAAAAGTAATTATTGATTAAAGAATAATATTGAAAACAAGAGAGTTTCATATTTTATTTTTATTGTAATTTCATATATATTTTATTTTAATTAGCCATATCAAGAAATAAAAAGTACAAAATAAAAGGAATAAGATTAACATGAATAAAAAGCGAACAAGAACCAAAACAAGTTTGTCGCGACAATAACGTTACCTTTTACATTTTAACTATATGTGTTAATATGACTTTTACTTAATTTTCTATATATAACATTAAAAGTTTTAGTTTCAAATTTATTATTTTTTATCATATTATGATTTCAATCTTTTGATTATTTTATATCCTATACATTATAAGAACAAGTTCAAAAAAGTGTTAAAAGTTGTATATATAAATTTATAAGAATAAACAAAGTGGACAAACTTAATAAAAAAATCCATATGTATTAAATTGACATTTGTGATAATACTTTAATGTCGTTTGAAAGTTACACCCTTAAAAATTATAAGTTTAAATATCAATATGATACGTATTTATAATAAAAACGTATACCAAAATAATTAAATTTTAATAAATTGCTGTGAAATTGTGAAACATGAGCTAAAATTGGATTAGTCTAAAAGATCATATCTCTATGCAAAAGAATAAATAAATAAACTCATTTAATATGTAACAATCGACTAATGAGAAAGTATTTATGTATTGTAAATTATGTAGGTCCCAAGGGGTGTAAGTGTAAGGTTTAGAAGGGGGTTGAATAAACCTTACCAAATTTTCGATTTAGTCCTTTTAAATATTCGAGTTGATACTACACACCAGTATCCTTGATGGACAATTTTAGTCACTCAAGAGAGTTAATCTCTCAACAGACTCAACCGAGCCGTAGATAGAATAACTCAAATTTGTTGGCACTAAATTAACTCGACGTGGTTTTGTTTTTATTGGAAGACTTAACACCCTTAAGTTTGATTAAGTAAGAGTTTAGTGCTGGGTTTAGTACTTATATTATCAAATGGATAGCAAATTATCGCAGATATAAGCGATTAAAAATGCAAGAATTAAAGTCTTTGAAAAGTAAATGACACAAAGAAATTTTTATAGAGGTTCAAGATGGGGTAATTCTTCTACTCCTCTCTTCTCCAACTCCCTGGAGGAATCCACTAGGTAATGATCAGTTTACAAAGTGGTAACAGTCCCGTATACAAGTCTTGATCACACAAACGACTTGATCCTTTGGGACTCGATCTTGAGACGCCTTGATCACTCACCGGGCTTCTCTTACGACTCGCCTTCTTCACAGGGCAAAATGCTTGCTACTACAGCTCACTTGCTCAAGCTCTTTGGATTTGATCACGAAGCCCTCCAAAAGCTTAAGACTTGGCTCAACCTTGAACCTTCCTACAATCCTTCCCCGAATGTAGACCCCTTTTCTTCAAAAGTTTCCTCTTCAACTGATTGAAGTTCTCTTTCCTTCACAGTGAGTGTTGGATTGATGTACTTCGTAATGTAGGCTTGAGGATTGAGAATGTTTCAGTTTTCTAATATGCTTGTATATCTCACATGTGTGTCATTCTTCTCAAACAAACTCCTCACCTTTTTATAGTGAACTTTCAAAAATTTGCCCGTTGAAGAGATAGGCTTATTTTTGAAAGTCATTTGCAAATCGTTAGCTTGTCTTGTTGCGATCCTTGGAATTGCCATTTCCTCGTATGAATTGTTCTTTCACCTTTTCGTAGTTCGACACGGTGTAGTGCTTCCCATTGGTTCATTCCTTTTGCACGCTTCGGGACCGAGCACTCCAAGAAAGGTGGTATGGAGATATTACTTGTTTAAGTAAATCTCTTGATTTCTCAGGCAAATGCTTCTTTTACAATTATCTCGACTTGACCGCATTTCCTTGCTTTCCCCAGGTGACTTAGAGTCGCCTTCCAATCATTGGATGACTCTTCTCACTTCAACTTGAGACTTGGCTTTTCTTGAGTTGACTTGACCGATGCTCCACTCACCGCATCTCACCGCATCTCACCGCTTCTTCAAAAGAGAGTTCCCGTCTCTACTCTTCTTTGCCATATTCAAATGTTTCACAAAGAAAGTCTTCCTTCCGGTCTTTCACTGTCTTCTTGCATGTTAGGGCGTAGGCCGACTTAACTCACTTTGCCACTTAATTGTTACAATACATTTTACTGACAAGAATTGGGGTGCCAACTTTCTATTCTAAGTTTTACATGGCATTCATCAAAATCTAAACAATAAAATTCCTAACAATTTCCCCCTTTTTGATGATGCCAAAACTTAAATCATTCAAAAATGCAAACAACAATGATACATACAGATAGTGTATTGACATAGAATGTATGCGCAGAATCAATTCTTTTATTGATCATATCATTCTTGTTCCTTAACACAATCAAGTTTACCACGATTGTATCGTCGAGCACATAATTGTCTTCACAAAAAAAATTTATGGCTTTATTACGTAAGACTTACATTGTATGTATTTACATAATAAAATACACGAAGGGTTGGATAGCAACACTTCATCTCCTTCATTTGTCTCCTTCTTTCATCTTGTTCAAAGATCTTCTTCTCTTCTTCTCTTTTTCTCGCGTCACCACCGCTTCTTTTTTTCTTTTCATAAGCCTTCCCGGCAGCTTCATCTTTTCTTATTCTTTCCCGTCTCTCCTCCCATAGCTGAGTTTGTCTCTTGTTTTCTTCTTCTATTCTTTTTGCGTACTCGGCGTTAGTTTTAGCCACTTTCAAATTTGCCACTTGGTCAAGCCCAAGAGATCCCTCCTTTCTTTCCCCGGATCTACGTATTCAATATTCTTGGGCGGAGGCCAGGTCTCAAGCTTCTTCCTCCACTATCGCTTCTTCCTCTACCTCCTGCGTATATCAGATCTTTGGGTCTTCTACTTTCCAAATTGAGTGACCAGTGGAGTGACCAAAGTAGAGGATCGGTTGTCTCTCGCCGCTGTCGCCTTTTCTTCACATAACGTGAGACCCTTTTCCCAAGATAAGTCCCAAGCTTGAGCCATAGACATATTTGCAAAGTATCCTCGATTCGAGCGTTTTAAATTCATCGACCGATCGTGGCTCTTCCCCGACATCCGAGATGGCATAGGTGTCTCTCGCTCACCGGAATGCCTCCGTGTTCTTTCAAGATGTTCATGACTCGGCATCCATTCTTCCTTCCACTTCCTTCATCCCTCGCTTCAATTGTTTTTCTCTTATCACCATGGATATAGCAGAGTGTTGGAGTGGCGAGTCACAGGAGTTTGTCGATAATGTCACCGTGGACAGACCTGTTGAGGGTTTGTGCAATCATCAATGTCATATCTTTTGATCCTTCCCCCTCGCACTGCTCTTTCTTCTCGCTTTTTAACACTTCCTCACCGATTTTCCCTTGGTAGTCGCTTCCTTCCTTTTCCACTTCGATCCCCTTGCGCCTTTAGGTATTCCTCTTCCCCCTTTTTGGCATCATCAAAGGAGAGAGGAACGCTGAAATAGACTTGCAAGCGGAAGTCAAGTCTCTGATAGTTGAGTTTTGTCTCGAGTCTGCTGCAGAGTAGTATGCGGCCAAATTCGACGAGTAGCGTTGGACTCTGCTGAAATCGCTTCATCTCAGCCATGAGAAGGCTGAATTTTGTATTCATGGTCTCTTCCAAACGCCGTAGATCACTCTTGTTTTGCTCACGCAGCTAGCTTGACCTCGGCAATGTGAGCTTCATGCATGTGCTCAATATGCTCTCTCGGCTTCGTTTTTGCATCAACATTTTCAGACTCTCCACACCAAAGCCACTTGTTAAACAATGTCCTGAAGTATCTCACCTGTTCCACACGCATTGTTTGTTCTTGTTGCCACCATTCCCTTACTCGAATCATGCCTCTTAAATCTGCTGTAAGGGGTAGCATCTCTCGTTGTCCGTCCGACGCATGTCCAAAGAGGCCTCGATGCCTCTCCATCCGTTCAACCTCAGCAAATAATGCCTTGAACACTTCTCGAACTTCAAATTGATTCTTCAAGGTGCGGTGATGGCCATGCAACGTCAAAATCATAATCACCGGAACAATGGTGTCGATGGAAGAACAGAGCTGGTTTGTGATAGCGTGCTTGTTCGTTTCGACTCTTCGTGGAGTTCGTATCTCCAAAGGAAAAAGGAAAGATTCTACAAAGATTCATCACCGCCAACTCGGATCTGTTCGATGATGAGCGGTGCGCGTGAAGTTCTTTTGGGAATCGATCCTGCTGCGGCTTGAGGAGCCCGCGCAGTGGTCTCTTGTTCACTGGGGTTTTGTTGTGATGTAGATCCGGCTTGCCGAGCCTCGGTGTCTCAACAACCGTTGGTCTCAAATTGATTTTTCCATTTGAGTAGTCCGGTCCTCACCTTATCGGTAGCGTCATTGGGCGATGATGAGATTTCCATTGGTGGCTCATCATCAAAGTTAAAAGTTTGACGAGTAGTCTTGGGATCGACTTGCTTGTGCTTGGAACATCCGCAATGAGTCTTTTGGATTTGTTATGGGGAATGACTCGCTTCTTCTTCGCTTCCTCGATCCCGGAAAAGTGACATCGTGGTTGTCCCGGGAATCATGAAGTGCGCTTATCTCCTTCTCGGATGGGTCGATGATGGCAGGGGGAGGGATGTTCTCTACATTAGCTTTTTTACCCCGGAAGTCTCAACCTCCCGTGGCCTTCATTACCTCCAAAGAGCTTCTCTGCGAGGCCTTGGTCCTCCCTTTTGACAAAGTGTCACTGTCTTAGGGTCTTCTGCAATGGCATCCATTGTAGTCTCAACCCCATGGATTGCACTTTCATCGCCCAAAGTGTTAACTCCCGGGCCGTTCCATCCTCGTGCCTCGATCGCATCGCGCGCATTAGCCGCAGAGCGCTTGGCATTCATCTCGAGACAGTCTCAATCGTCCGAGCTTCGTTGATGGCAACTTCTTTGTTCTTCTTGTGTTTGTATTTTCTCTACTTCGCCTCCTTGATTCGTTGTGGAGTCATCTCGCAGCATCCTCCGACCTCGGCCGCAGGTGGAGGGAGTTTCCCCCGGGCGCACCACCGAGTGACTTGGAATGGGGTCACTCGTCTCCAAACTCCCGGCTGTTTCGATTGATTGTTCAGCCATTGGGGCAGGTGGTAGCACACCTTCAATAGGGGTTGGCTCGACCGGGGTCCCCACTATCCCGGTTTCATCGCCAAGTCCCTTATCGCTTCTTCCGAGTGAGTCAAGTGGTAGGAGCAACAACAATGGCTATTTGTCAACCACTCCCATTGGATCGATTTCACCGTGTTCGAGGACTCTCCTGGTCCCTCCATCGGCTTTGCTCGTGAAGGATTCTTGATTCGTGCAATGCTTGCCGCATTTGCAACTCTTCTCTCGCGGCAAAGCAGATTCTCTGGATCGTCATCATTGTCCGAGAAGACATCAAGGAGAGGATGTGTGTGTTCTCGTGT
The DNA here is from genome assembly GCA_016081115.2 of Rehmannia glutinosa. Taxonomy (NCBI): domain Eukaryota; kingdom Viridiplantae; phylum Streptophyta; class Magnoliopsida; order Lamiales; family Orobanchaceae; genus Rehmannia; species Rehmannia glutinosa. The sequence goes on along the minus strand of JABTTQ020002471.1, from coordinate 59,609 downwards.
GCCGGAGATAGGGCGGATGCTTGCTTTCTCACGTGCCTCGCTTCCTCGCCTTGCTTTTCTCTCTCCTTTTCCTTGTAGATCTCGCAGGATGTCCGTGCGCTTGTCTTCATCCAAAGGCTTTGGGAGTACAAAGTGGTCACGAAGGAAGCTCAACAGCCTCCTCTTCTTCTTCTATGAACTCGTGCCGTTGGAACTGCCCTCGACTTACTCAACTTCCATTTCCTCCACTCACGCATACGATTTTGGATGTCCGGGTAAGGTGGAGATAGGATCATTACATCACTATCCGCTCTAGCAGTTTCTTCTTGTGCTTCAACCGTGTGAACTACACTGTGTCTTCGGGTTGCCTCTGCGATTCCCTTCAAAGAGACTTGGTCAAGTTTCATCAACTACATCCGGAGACTCTACTTCTCCATTAGTCTCCTGGTATTTGCGCTAGCCGAGTAACTAACTCACTGGTTTCTCCAGATTCGGACTCCTTAACGATTCTTCTTCGTCTCCTAGTTTGTACCGTAGGGATTTCTCGGTTCGAGACGGTGTCCTCTCGAGTCTTGGGCGGCCGGGGCCGTGGCCGGTGTCTTTTTCTCGAGGAGCAGGCCGCCGTGGCTTCTCGGTTCTCCTCCTTTTGACGATCGGAGAAGGTATTTGTGAGTCTTTCTCGACCGCTGTTGCGGGGGGGGGACACGGCCGGGCTGGGTCGGTGACTCGCCTGCAGGGGCGGAGCATGTTTGGTTTTCTTTTTGCAGGGGCAGTGATCTTTTTCTTGGTAGCCGCTGCGCTCTTCTTGGGTGGAGAGGAAACAAAGATCTTCGGGTCACCCTGATTCCCCCCTCACCGTGTGCGCCTCTTGGCGTAAGCTCTCTTCTCAGGCGCTGAGAGGTTTGCTCAACATCCTCTTGTTAACATGGAATGCCTTCCCATGTCTAAGAGGGACTCCTTTCACCTCCAATAGCCGCCAATCACCGGCCATATCCTGGGATCCTCCAAATGTGCCATCTTCTTTGAAGGATTTGTTCCCCACGCTTCGGCAGAGTCTGCTGTAGACAAACTCAGCCAGTTTATCTTCCTTTCTTCGATGATTGCGGCCATTACATTATCGGCTTTTGCCTTTTGACATTGGTCAAAGATGCCAAATTTGATGTCGATACATTTGGCAACTATGTCCAACAACTTGTGATAATCCTCCTTCAGCTGATCTCTTGTTTGTCAGATATACTATTTTATCAAAGAAAGTCGCTTGGCTATTTCTTTCCAAGCATCGGCCAGGTTTACATCACTTCGTTAATCTCGATGCTCCTTCTCCGGTAGTGAGCAGTGGTCACCAAATCCTTGCGAGATAGTCACCGCTTTCCGTGAACAGATGACTTGATTCCTTCATCGTGAATCTCGGCATTCACGTAGAATTGTGCGACCTCATCCACATAGGTCATCGGATATTCTAACGTTAGAAACGGTTTTAGCCTCCTATTGTTTCCAACTTTTCAGCGATTTTCTTTACTAGGGTGTTGTTGGACCCCGCTTCACCATTCCGTCGAAATCCACCGCCGAACCGTGTGGATTTGCTTTCCTAACTTGGTAAAGTCATAAGTTGGTGCCATTTTTCAGGATTATATCAAGGAAAACTTGGAGATTGACTTGGAGATAGATGGGGCTTCGAGAGTATTTTGCTTTTGCTTTTGAGAGAAAGAGATGAACAGCTTTTTAGAAGTGTGAGAGAGAAACGGATGAAAATGGTTTAAATATGGTTTATGAAAGGACGTGAGGGTGGTTTTTGAAATGTGATCGAAATCAACGGCTTGGATTTTGCACGCCTATTGAGCATTTAATGTCTCGTATTTAATGCGGCAAGATTTATATCAAATCATAAGCTTGGTGTGCAGCTTTATGTCCGTACTCATCATCATTATCTTTGACGTATTCCTTAAAACATTCCCCGCTTAGTCAAAACGACAACGTTTTTGTCACTTTGCTTATAAGTGACTCAACTTATCCTTTAGCCGATTTAACTCTACTTCTCACAGTTCTCTTAGTGACTCAAATCACCGACTCAGTATAGTTGTCTTTTCGACACAAATGATTTACTTTTTCCTCCTTTTCACCCCTTTTCTGTTCCATATCTCTTTTGATTCGTTTGAGTGTCACCAGCTCAATTAGTTCCAACTCAAGCTTGAGTTCTTCAAATCTTGACTCACATAATGGTTTTGTGAAGATGTCACTAGTTGTTTATCGCTTGAGATATATTCCAGATGATGTCCTTCTTTTCAACATGATCTCTTATGAAGTGATATCTCGACATCAATATGCTTTGTTCTTGAATGCAACACAGATTTTGAGTGATTGCAATTGCACTTGTGTTATCACACATGATTGGAATTTCTTTTTCCTCAACTTCATAGTCTCTCACTTTGTCTCATCCATAGGACTTGGGCACAACACGCCCCTTGCCCTATGTATTCTCGCCTCACCAGAGGTGGCTATTGAGTTTTGCTTCTTGCTAAACCAGAAATTAGCCTGTTTCCTAGCATTTGACATGTGCCTCAAGTGCTTTTCCTATCAACTCGCAACCAAAGATAGTCGTAGTCCGAATAGCCAATTAGCTTGAATCCACCTTCCTTTGGATACCATAGGCCTACTTCTTGGCTTCCTTTCAAGTATCTCAATATTCTCTTAGTTGCTTTGTCATATGGCTCTCTTTTGGAGCAGATTGAAATCTTGCACATACACCTACAAAGAAAGGTGATGTCCGACCGCTTCTTTGTGAGATAGAGCAGTGATCCAATAAGTGCTCAGATCTTGTTTGATCTACAGCTTGCCATCCGCATCCATGTCCATTTTGACCGATGTGTTCATTGGTATTTTTACGAAAGACTTCTCCTCCATACCAAACTTCTTCATTAAGTCTCTGTGTATTTTGTTTTGACTTATGAAGGTTCCATCCTTCACTTGCTTCACTTGGAGTCCAAGGAAGAATGTCGCTCTCCCATCATGCTCATTTCAAATTTACTTTGCATGAGGTTTGAGAATTTTTCACACACTCTTTGTTAGTGGATCCAAAAATGATGTCATCCACTTATATTTGAACAAGCAAGATACTCTTCTTGTCTTGAATTCTCAAAAGTGTTCTATCTACTTTTCCTTTTGTGAATCCATTTTCGATTAGGAATTGTGACAGGTGTCATACCATGCTCCGGTGCCTGTTTCAATCCATACAGGCTTTCTTGAGTTTGTATACCTTGTCTCCAAGAGTCTTCTCGCTCAAATCCTGGAGGTTGTTCAACATACACTTCTTCTTCCAATAAACCATTTAGGAATGCACTTTTTACATCCATTTGATATACAAAGAAATTCTTGTGAGTCGCATAGGAAAGAAACATCCTTATAGCTTCCAATCTTGCTACAGGTGCAAATGTTTCATCAAAATCTATCCCTTCTTCTTGGCAATATCCTTTGGCTACCAGTCTTGCTTTGTTTCTTACCACGTAACCTTCCTCGTTCATCTTATTTCTCGAATACCCATTTGGTGCCAATAACATTTTGATGCATAGGTCTTTGCACTAATTCCCATACTTTATTTCTCTCAAACTGATTCACTCTTCTTGCATAGCTTGAATCCAATGTGTGTTGTCCAATGCTTGTGACACATCTTTGGGCTCTATTTGCGAGATGAAGCATGTGAACGTAGCTTCTTGTTGAGTTCGGATCTTGTATTGACACATTCTCTTATATCTCCAATGACAAGTTCTCGTGGATGATCTTTCACCATCTTACATCAAAGTTGGAGTAAATTAGTGGATTCATCGACTTGCGCCGTGTTCTTTGTGGTCACTCTCTCGTAGTCACTTAGCCGCAAATTTTCCACTGCTTTTTTTGAGATTCACTATCTCATCTTCTTCTCAATTGATAATTCCAAACTTGACTTGATAGGACTCTTCTCGTATGGTTGGATGATTCAAATTATCACCGACTCTTCAATGTCTTCTCCATTTACATTTAGCTCATCGAATACTACATGAATGGATTCCTCTCAGTAACCATAGTTCTTTTGTTGAGTATCCTCAGAGGCTTTGCTTTCACCGAGTATCCTAAGAAGATACCTTCATCACTTTAGCATCAAAGGCCTTTAGGTTGTCTTTGCCATTGTTGTGGATGAAGCATTTACATCCAAATATTCTCAAATATGCAACATTTGGTTTTCTTCCAAATCCAGGATCTCATAGGAGTCTTTGTTAGCCGTCTATTTATCATACATCCTGTTTTGGGTGTAGTAAGTCGTGTTGATTGCTTGACCAAAATCTTTTTGGTAACCCCGGTCAACATGGTCATGGTCCTTGCCGCTTTTTGAGGGTTCTGTTCCTTCTTTCTCGCAACTCCATTCTCATGTGGAGTCCTTTCTCCGATAGTTCATGACCAATACCATTCTCAATACAAGATCTTGAGTTATTATTCCATTGACGAACTCGATTCTATCCGATCTTATTTTGATAATGGTTTGACTCTTCTCATTTTGAATCCTCTTCATCACCGTGGTAGTTTTTGTAGAGTTTCTTTCTTCTTGCACATGAATATTGTCCATGTATATCTTGAGTAGTCATCTACTACCACCAAGGTGTATTTCTTTCCACTAATGCTTTGCCGTTCCACTGGGCCAAATAGATCCATATGAAGTAGATGCAATATTCTTGTTGAGGATGGACATATCTTTTCTTTGAATGACGACTTGATTTGTTTTCCTTCCGACATGCATCACATATACTCTCCTTCTTGTATACCGAGTCCGAAGTCCTTCTACAAGATGACTTCTTGCCAGACTTGTTAATTGTTTTGAAATTCGGTGACTCGGCTTTTTGTGCCACAACCAACTTGATTCAATTGTGCTCTTTGCTAGTAGACAGTCTTTGGGTGTTGCGATTGACCAATCCACTACATACATATTTTTCTCGTCTACATCCTTGCAAGACAACTTCATTTGATTCAATATCTTTGATCCGGCATATACCCATGTTGAATCCAACATTGTAGCCCTTGTCACGAGTGATCGATACTCGAAGTTGAAGTTGAGTCCTTCAACATATGCGACATCCGTGATTTCTAATCCATTCCTCTTGATGGATCCAATGCCTCTTATTTCACCAGGAGCTTCATTTCCTCCAAATATGACTTTTGCTCCTTTGACTTCCTTGAATTTTGAAAGATTTTTCTTATTTCCTCGTCATATGTCCGGAACAACCACTATCCATGTACCAGGTTCCTTGGCACTTCACTGTTCCTTGAACCCGCAATCAAGGAAATTAAGTTTTAGGTACCCATACTTGTCCGGGTCCCGAGGGGTTAGAGTTGTAAGATGATCCAACCAACCTATAGCCAAATGATTTGACTCTAAGGGGTTGCCATCTATCGCTGCCATAATCATAATTAATCCTGGCAAATTGCTTGGGGATTCTAGGTTCATACAAATTGTCCCTTTTGTCTCGTATGCCGCATATGTGTTTTAGCAATTGCCTTTCTTGGGTAATTGTGGTGTCTTTGAATGTAGTGCCTAGGTGCATATGTGTCTTTGATGAAAGCTCTTATGCTTTTGGAATGGCCCTTGCCGAGTTCTAGGCCTTTGCCATTTGGGCTTATATTCCATAAGTCTGTGGCCGATAGTTCACATTATTCCAATCATCTTGGCTTGGATATTTTCTACCATTCCCATCATATGTATTTCTTTTATGGATTTTCTTCGGGGTTTTTGGTAGCTCTGCTTCTTCTTTACAGAGTATTTTCTCGTTTGGAGTTTGGCTTGGGACTCGGCCGAATCTCTTCTCACTGCCCTTTCAAAGACACTCAACAGTAGGTCGTTTTCCTTTTCCTTTGTATCCAAGGCCAGTTTGCTTGTTATTGTGCTTTGGAGTGAATGTGTGTGCAACATTTAGAGTTTTGGATTTTTCGGACTCTTCATGACTTGAAGATCCTCTTTCCAAAATTACTTTTGAGGTTTGACATAGCACAGAGGAGTTAAATCCTAAGCCTTCTTGTCTCCACATTCTCTTTGACTCATAATAAGATCATCCAATGATTTAGATGCCTTAGTGAATGAGGCAATAACATTCTTGAGTTCATTTTCCTCTTTTCTATAGCAAAGAATTTCTGCTATTAATTTAGCATTTTCACCTTTTAACCTTTCATTCTCATCAATTATTTGACTTAGAGTACTCGGCTCCTTAGTCGACTTTGAGTTTTGACTTTTGAGTAGGTTGTTTTCCTCATTCAATAGTGTGTGTGAGGATTTAATGTGTTCAAAATCTTTCGTCATTTTGCCTAATGAATCATAAAGATCGAGTGGGTGATGAAGTGTGTGTGTCACGACTACTATCACTAGTGTCTCGAGTTTGTTGAGTTAGATTGTACCTCATCTTCTTGATCGGTTGATCTTGTTCTTTGGCCATCAAGCGGTCGGGCTTCTTCTTCGTTGAGTCACTTGAATAGTCGGCTTCATTTGCTCTCTGAATCACCGTCTCTCTTGACTTGATCATTTCAAATAGCTCTCTGACCATCATTGCCTTTTTCCTTTCTTGTCTTCTTTCTCTCAAGACCTTCCTTTCTTCTTCATCTCTCGTATTTGTTGACTACAGGGATATGGACAATCAATGGCATAGTGACCTGGTTGTCTACAGCCCATCATAGATATTCAACCTTTTGATCACTCTTTCCATTCTTGGATTGTCACCCTTTTATACTCAACTTTTTGATGATCTCTTCTCTTGGTTGGCCTATCTTCCCTTGATTTGGAGGGAGCCGAGTGTCTTCTCGGAAGATTCACCCTTTCCTCTCTTGTAGTTCTTGTTGAAGAACTTGTTGAACCTCTTAACCATCGTGGCTATTTCTTCGGGTCAATGACTTCTTTGACCTCGGCTCTCTTCCCATCTTTGACAATTAGAGCAAGTTGTTTTGGGTACAAAATTGTCTCTTCCTCGTCTTTTCTTCTCACCAAATTCGTAGGCTTTGAGGTCCGAGAATAACTCATGGTTGGATGTCTTTGATAGGTCCATGGAATGTCTCGGTGCCATGACCTTCATTTCCCATTCGTTGGAAGACTTTTTAGGATTTTCATACACATTTCCTTCGTGTATATTCCTTTCCAAGTGCGTATAGCTCATTTGTGATTTCGTGAACCGAGCGTCTAGTTGATCCAGGTTCTCTCCCGAGATCATTTTGAAGTTCTCAAATTTCTCAGACACCCACGATAATTTGTTTTCTTTGATTTGCTCAGCCTTCACAAATCAATGTCACTTCCCCAAATTTCTTTGGCCGTTTTGCATGATTTGACTTTATTGAACATGGCTTTGTCCAAGGTTTTGTAGAGGATGTCCTTGGCTACATTGTCCAGGTTATATCGTTTTTCATGTCACCATTTGTCCACTCGCTTCTTGGTTTTTCAACCATGACAGTCCGGGAGCAAAGATCTTCTTCTCCTTCACCGCAACTCTTCGTGACAAAATGTGTTCACCTTTAATATTTGCAGAGGCCCATCTTCTATCACTATCCACATCTCATCATGTAATGCCGATAGATGAGCCTCGCATACGAATTTTCCAATCATCAAATTCTTCAATAGTGAACATAGGGATGCGTGTCAAATTTGCTTCCATGATAATAACTTTTAATGATAAAAAGAGTTTTGAAGGTTTAAGTACTAAAGCGGACTTTGAAAGGTTTGGAGATCTAGTTCAAGAACTGGTCACGGAGGGTTCAATGAACCAACCGCTCGATACCACTTGTAGAAGGTTTAGAAGGGGGGTTGAATAAACCTTACCAAATTTTCGATTTAGTCCTTTTAAATATTCGAGTTGATACTACACAAAAATGATGGACAAATCAATTTAGTCACTCAAGAGAGTTAATCTCTCAATAGACTCAACCGAGCCAGTAGATTGAATAACTCAATTGGCACTAAATTAACTCGACTGTGGTTTTGTTTTCATTGAAGACTTAACACCCTTAAGTTTGATTAAGTAAGAGTTTAGTGTTGGGTTTAGTACTTATACTATCAAATGGAAAGCAAATTATCGTGATATAAGCGATTAAAAATGCAAGAATTAAAGTCTTTGAAAAGTAAATGACACAAAGAAATTTTTATAGAGGTTCAAGATGGGGTAATTCTTCTACTCCTCTCTTCTCCAACTCCCCGAAGGAATCCACTAGGTAATGATCGGTTTACAAAGTGGTAATGATCCGGATACAAGTCTTGATCACACAAATGACTTGATCCTTTGGGACTCGATCGAGACGCCTTGATCACTCACCGGCTTTTCTTACGACTCGGCTTCTTCACAGGCGCACCGCTTTGCTACTACAAATCACTTGCTCAAGCTCTTTGGATTTGATCACGAAGCCCTCCAAAAGCTTAAGACTTGGCTCAACCTTGAGCCTTCCTACAATCCTTCCCGGAATGTAGACCCCTTTTCTTCAAAAGTTTCCTCTTCAACTGATTGAAGTTCTCTTTCCTTCACAGTGAGTGTTGGATTGATGTACTTCGTAATGTAGGCTTGAGGATTGAGAATGTTTCGATTTTTCTAATATGCTTGTATATCTCACATGTGTGTCATTCTTCTCAAACAAACTCCTCGGCCTTTTTATAGTGAACTTTCAAAAATTTGCCCGTTGAAGAGATAGGCTTATTTTTGAAAGTCACTTGCGATCGTTGGCTTGTCTTGTTGCAGTCCTTGGAATTGCCATTTCCTCGTATGAATTGTTCTTTCACCTTTTCGAGTTCGACACGGTGTAGTGCTTCCCATTGGTTCATTCCTTTTGCACGCTTCGGGACCGAGCACTCCAAGAAATGTGGTATGGAGATATTACTTGTTTAAGTAAATCTCTTGATTTACGTGCAACGGTTCTTTTACGATTATCTCGACTTGACTGCATTTCCTTGCTTTCCCCAGGTGACTTAGAGTCGACTTCCAATCATTGGATGACTCTTCCGTCACTTCAACTTGAGACTTGGCTTTTCTTGAGTTGACTTGACCGATGCTCCACTCACCGCATCTCACCGCATCTCACCGCTTCTTCTTGATGAGAGTTTCCGTCTACTCTTCTTTGCCATATTCAAATTGTTTCACAAAGAAAGTCTTCCTTCCAGTCTTGGTGTCTTCTTGCATGTTAGGGCGTAGGCGACTTAACTCACTTTGCCACTCTAATTGTTACAATACATTTTACAAAGAAAGAATTGGGGTGCCAACTTTCTATTCTAAGTTTTACATGGCATTCATCAAAATCTAAACAATAAAATTCCTAACAATTTCCCCCTTTTTGATGATGCCAAAACTTAAATCATTCAAAAATGCAAACAACAATGATACATACAGATAGTGTATTGACATAGAATGTATCGCGCGAGAATCAATTCTTTTATTGATCATATCATTCTTGTTCCTTAACACAATCAAGCACGGTGTATCGAGCACATAATTGTCTTCACAAAAAAAAAAAAAAAATTTATGGCTTTATTAGAGAAGACTTACATTGTATGTGTTTACATAATAAAATACACGAAGGGTTGGATAGCAACACTTCATCTCCTTCGCTCTCCTTCTTTCATCTTGTTCAAAGATCTTCTTCTCTTCTTCTCTTTTTTTCTCGTCGTTTGCCTTCTTTTTCTTTTCATAAGCCTTCCTCGCAACTTCATCTTTTCTTATTCTTTCCTGTCTCTCCTCCCATAGCCGAGTTTGTCTCTTGTTTTCTTCTTCTATTCTTTTTGCGTACTCGGCGTTAGTTTTAGCCACTTTCAAATTTGCCACTTGGTCAAGCCCCCCCAAGAGATCCCTCATTTCTTTCCCCGGATCTACGTCTTCAATATTCTTGGGCGAGAGGCCTGGTCCAAGCTTCTTCCTCCACTCATCGCTTCTTCCTCGACCTGGGGCGTATCTTTGATCTTGGGGTCTTCTACTTTCCCGGTGAGTGACCCGGCGAGTGACCAAAGCAGAGCGATCGCCGGTTGTCTGTCACTGTCGCCTTCTTCACATAACGTGAGACCCTTTTCCCAAGATAAGTCCCAAGCTTGAGCCATAGACATATTTGCAAAGTATCCTCGATTCGAGCGTTTTAAATTCATCGACCGATCGTGGCTCTGTCCCGACATCCGAGATGGCATAGGTGTCTCTCGTCTTTTCGGAATGCCTCCGTGTTCTTTCAAGATGTTCATGACTCGGGCATCCATTCTTCCTTCCACTTCCTTCATCCCCGCTTCAATTGTTTTTCTCTTATCGACCATGGATATAGCAGAGTGTTGGAGTGGCGAGTCACTGGGAGTTTGCGATAATGTCACCGTGATGACCCCGTTGAGGGGTTTGTGCAATCATCAATGTCATATCTTTTGATCCTTCCCCCTCAGCACTGCCCTTTCTTCTGTTTTAACACTTCCTCACCGATTTTCCTTGGTAGTCGCTCCTTCCTTTTCCACTTCGATCCCCTTGCGCTTTTTAGGTATTCCTCTTCCCCCTTTTTGGCATCATCAAAGGAGAGAGGAAAGAGTAGTACACAATTCTTACCTTGTAGTCTAATTTCCTCTACTATTTCTTCTTCAAGCTTGAGGTCCTTCTTCAAAATGTTGTCAAGTTCAAATGTTCAAGTTCTTCTAAATGTACCTCCAAACCAAATGCAAACTTAAGTTAAGAAGGTGGAAGAGATGAACAATATGATATCAAAAATGGATTGAAGCTAAAATTTCTTACCTTGTATGATGATGGTTCGATTTTTTAGTGAAGAATAGGAGGAAAATGTTGAAAATTTTTCTAAGTATAGAAGAAGAAAGTGAAAGGAAGAATAGAGAGAAGTTGGGAGTTTTTAGAGAGAAGGAGGAGAATTTTTGTTAGAGAATAAATGTGTTAGATGAAATGAGATGAATTTTTGTGTGTAATAGGCCATATGGCCGTCCACACCAAGGAGAGAGGGAGAGAAAATTTTGTTCAAATTGTGTCTTGTAATTTGTCTCTTGCATGGAGACAAAATGCAAGTCAAAGTATGGGTCAAATTGGAATGTTGAGAGGAATAAGAAGAATGTTGGGAAGAATGGAATAAGTTGGGAAAAATAGTAATAAAGAATTGGTGTATAAGATGATGTGTATAATGTTTGAATTAATGATATAATTATACACAAGATGACTAATATATGGTGTAGGTGTACAAGAGTTGGATGATATTTTTACTCCAAAAATACCATGTTGGCCGTCCACTTCAAGGGTATTATGGTAATTCCTTATATTTTTTTTGTCCCAAATTTGATGATAATAGATGAAATATATCAATCTCCAAAATATTTAGTGATTTCCTTGATCACTTGTAAGTCTCATGATCACTTAATCTAAATCAAAATCTTAATTCTATAAGGTAAAAGTCTCCAAAATAAATAGTCTCTTAAAATTCTAAGGTGACTAATAAATACAAAAATAGTAATAATGATCAATCAAGTGATCATAAATGAGAATAGAATTAAATAAGATCATGATCACAAGTAATTAAATAAAATGAAATAAAATATAAAATGTATATATTATTATTAATTACCCGTCAAAATGACGCGTAAAATAGTCGATCAAATGTATAAACAACAATAAGGATCAATTAATAGCTTCGTAAAAATCGGGCTTCACATCCTCCCCTCCTTAAAAGAATTTGCTCCCCAAATTCTCTTGAGAATAGTTCGATATTGATCCCTCATGTCTTCTTCCATCTCCCACGTTGCGTCTTCATCTCGGTTGTGGTTCTCGCCACACCACTTTAACCATCGGGATTTCTCTCTTGCGAATCGTCGTGTCTGTCGATCAATGATCCGGATCGGCCTCTTGGTGTAGGATAGATTTTCCATGAAAGGCGGAGTATCTCGGTGATGATATGTTCATGATATGGTTGATACTTCTTCGATCTCGACACGTGGAATACATCGTGCATTCCCGCATATGGTGCTGGTAATTCGAGTGCAGAGGCTAACTTCCCGATCCTCTCAAAATCTTGTAAGGTCCAACATATCTCGGACTTAACTTGTCTCCTTTCTTCGGATTGATCAATCCTTTCCGTGGTGAGAGTCTCGAGAAATACTTCATCTCCGACTTCAAATTCCAAATCCTTTCTTCTCTTGTCCGCGTAACTCTTTTGGCGGCTCGAGCCGTGCGTACTAGAAGCGTACCTTCCACCACGCCCGTTGCCTCCGGAGCCTCCCCGTCCGGCTAGTTCAAATGCTCGAGCGGGCATCTTGCCCAATTACCTGGCCATTTCCGGGCTTCGTGGTGGCGTCTGTTGGTTCGGTCATCGTGCGCTTGGGCAATCTTGCGGTGGTGCTGATTACTACAAATAAGCAAACACCTTCCTTGTTTACGCCAATAGTTGTCGGCAAGATATGTCCCGATTTACGGCAATGTGCACACTCTTGACCCGCTTTCCTTGCACTCGTCTCTTTCCTTTGTCTGCATTTCATTAATCGTCCTTCAAACTTAGCGGCGGTTTAGATGGCTGTCCCCATTTGTCCTCTCTTAAGATCTGTTTCGATGGCCTATTCTCTGAATCATCCCAATACGGTTCGATCCCGACTCAATGCGGAGAGCGCTTTTACCGCGATCGAGTAGGTTGCCGTTCAACAATCAACAATCAAGCTTTACGAAGTTCCGCTTTCAATCCTCGAGTGAACTTGTAAAGTTTATCCTCTTGATCGATTGTCCCCCAGCATACTTGGACAATCGGTGAAATTCGGACTCGTCTTGAGCCACGGTCGGGTTCCCTTGCCTCAATCTATGGAATTCATCCTGGCGCGCTTCCTTCACGATCCGGGAATATATTGTTCATTGAATTCAACCAAGAAATTTCCCCATGTTCTCGACATTACTCCTCTGTTCCCATCTCCTTTCAATCGCCCTCCACCGGTCTCTAGCAGAAATGATTCATTTAAATACGGCGAGTGTGACTCTCTGCTCGTCGGAGTATTGAAGAGCATTGAAGATATTTTCCAGCTTCTCTATCCACTCTTCCGCTTTCACATCGTCCCCGGCTCTCCCAAGAAGGTTGGTGGGTCGAACCGCAAGAATCGCTCCAATGTGCGATCGTTCGCCTCTCGGCGGGTTCGAGAGCACGGGGTTGAGCTCGCCTGTTGCCTCATAAACACCGATTTTTGGCTTTGTAAGGCTTGTGCGGTCGAGTTGTCTCCTGCGCAGCAGTGGAGGAGGTGGTGGTAATTCCGGAGAGGGTACCCGATCCATGGGTACATCATCGTCTCCTCGTGGAATGCGACGAGGTCTCCCACGTCCTCGATGTTCTTCCATTCTCAGTATCTTGAAACGTTAGTTGCGATTCACGAGTAAATGAATACAATAATTATTCGCGTAAAGCAAGAGATATCGTAGGGAAAGTGACATCAACACAAGACACTTGAATAAATAGCAAAAGGTATATCCATTAATGTAAAATTTGAATACACCCAAAGTACAACAAAGAGAATACTAAGTCGGATACATGGAATCAAAATACACCCGAATCTAGTACAATAAATGTAAGGTACAACTCTAAATTGCACGGCTACAACAACAAAAAGTACAAACGACAATCTGCTAATCGGTGAGATCGCCATCATCGCCGCTCGCAGACTATGTCTATAATCGGGGTTGGGTCGGGCTAAGGTGGCGCCTCAACCTCGGGCCAATCCATAAAGTCCAACCATCGCCGAATCCCTGCCTCATCGAGTGGAGCAGCCTCCGGCTCTCCACATGCCGATCGATCCTCCTCGGGATCCTCCTTGGGATCCTCCTCGATCCTCCTTGGGATCCTCCTCGGGATCCTCCTCGGCATCGTGTGCTCCACCTCGGGCGGTGGCAATGGCCGAGCATTAGGCTGCTAAAGCGCCTCTAGTGCGGCGTCTCTCGAGCTAGGGCATATGTAAGGTCCTCTATGATCATCACGCTTGATGAGGGTCTCCTCCAAGCGATCGACGGTGCTACGGGATAGGCGGGCATCAATCTCCCATTTCTCGTGACCGTAAACTTGTCCTCTTCATCTTCTCCCGCATGTTATCCAGCGCTCCTGGATACTCAGTATTTGGTCCTCCCGCGCTCTTATGGTGTTATCGCGGTCCTTGATGACAGTGGGTCGATTCGTTTCTTCTCATCTTGGCTCATTGCCAAGCCGAGTCAGTCCCTATTGCGTTGGCGCTCTGGGCTAGCTCGTGAGGGTCGCGTTCACTTTCCCGGTGCCAATGGATCATCGGTGCCGTAATATTCCCTCGCTCAGCATGGGCATGGAATACATCCCACCATGTAGGCGGCATCGGCTCTATCCTGATCAAACAAAACTAAGGCGGATCGACCAAAGGTAGAGGAAAGATAAGAAGAGAATAAGGAAGAATGAATAAGGAAAATCAGTCAAGAATCAACTAAGTCAAAACAAGTATGACTATGAAATCTCAAAATATGCGTTCTAACTTAGTTCAAATATCAATAAGGCGGTTCTATGCCAATTTGAAATCGATTTCACACTTAATTGATCAAGTCGCGGTAATACCCAAAACACAGACCGAGGGTCCTATCCTGGGTCAGCTCGGTGTAAGTTTCCATCTTACTAGCCGATCTCTGATACCACTCTAACTGTCACGCCCCAAACGGGATGCGACGACGATCCACAACTTAAATACAATAACCAAGCAGTCCAGACAAATATCAACGAGAACCCAATGAGATAGAGTCTAAATAGCAGCGAAAATAAATAACAGATACAAGTTACAACTTAAGTCTACAATCCATCATCCAAATTACAACCCGAAAATCAACAAAAGAGCAACTTAAGTCAAAGGGTCATACGCCCCTCAATTACAAACCCGAATGGAATGAAATACAAAAGTCCGACAACAACATAAGAAAAGAGTCCAATCAACAACAAGAAGTAAATCCAACAAGCGTAGTACAAGGTCTCAATCCAGAGCCTCGGTTCAAAGATCTCCAACGAAATCCTCATCTAAGGTTAGAAAACGGTAGGGATGAGACAAAAATCTCAATGGATGGGGTGATCGGGTAATGCGAGTGTGGCATAATATAGTTAATGTGAGAAAACAGTATATGAAAAAACGCGCGTGCGTATGATGCATGAATTCACACCCACGGATTCATAAGCGTCGTGATAAAATATTTAAATAATATACTTATACGATTCAAGAAAAACAGTTCATGGTCACACGTCACTATGTGATTCTGGTGATTCGACAAGCGTAGGATTGCGTACGGAAGTGTAACGCCAATCCTATGCAAGGCAAATAATGGTTGCGTCGGTTTGTAGCGCCAACTAATGCAAAATGTAGCGGTTGCGTGCGGAAATGTAACGCCAACCAAATCGGGTCCGATAACTTCGGAATCGTGTGGACCAGGAGCAATGCGATTCCTTCGTTCTTCCTTGTAACTCCCCAATCGGTATGGTCCAAGACCGGCACCTTATCGCTCCGTAGGCAAAGACAAAATCTACAATGGAGCCGGCGAGGCTCGGATCTGTCATAATCATGATTATACGTCGATCTTCACGACCCACTTCCTCGGGACAAACTCCGTCCCTCGATTGGGGATTAGGGCGATGGGGCCGAAAGAGTGGAATAGCAGGCCGAGCTTCCTTGGTTCCATCCCCGACGTATCCATTCCGACTATGAGCTCGACACACCAAGTTGACTCGGCAGAAAGTAATTACAATTACAGGCAATCAACCAGGCAATCAGAGTATTATTGATTCAGGGGAAGTTTAGGAAATTTTTTAAAATTTGCGAGTAGCAATTTTGGCATTGGTGGAGTTTTTGGATGAAGATGATTATCGGAAGGATAAGCAACCTTCGATATCTTGAAAGATTAGGTGGGACATAAGTCCGTTATAGATTCATTCGCAAGGCGAGGAAGTCGCTCCGTGATCGGGTATTAATCGGTCAAATTGATCGGATAAGTCAAGGTTTTCTGGGAAAGTAAAATACTTAAATTAAATCTCCAAGTCAGAGGGTCCAGGGCTATTTAGTAAAACAGAAAATAATTTGAGTTAGGTCCTTTATAAAAGAGAAATTGTAATTTAGCCCCGTTTTGTAAAAACTAACACTTTCGGGGTTAAAAATTGATAATTAAATATCCCGACCTTGAAAAATTATGCGGTCAGTTCCTAAATTCTCCAAATTTTCCAGAGATTCAGGTTTTAATGTTTTGAGGTCGATTTTTTATAAAAATCTCACATTGGCACCAAATTTGTAAAAATTGCCAATTCGGACCTTAAGTTTTTAAAAAATTCGAACTCACAAACCGGAAGGGCTTTTAATGTGATTCCAGTTGAAAAATGTCACTAAGGTTAGTAGGATATTGGGACAAAAGCAGTTTTTAAAAGCAATATGTGTAGGTCCTTCAACGTTTGAAAATATCATTTTTGTCCCATTTTAAAATAATTGCCTTTAAGGCTTTTAGGGTCCAATTGTTATGTAATTTGAACCTTGGGTCCAAAATATAATTAATTTATAGTTAAGTTAGTATTTCCAGGTGCATGGGCTGCATAAGTCCTGGAAATTTCATTTGGGTCCTCAAGTTTAATATTTTACACATTAGTCCCTCAATTTTAGTAAAATTACTTTCCAAGCCCTAACCACTTGGATTTTTGGAATACTTTTAAAATATGAAATTCCCAGTACCTTAAGAGTAAAAAATTCAAATTTTAAAGTTAAGGTCTGGTACAGTTTTAAAAATTGCAAAGTAGCCCTTAAACTTTCAAAATTTTACAATCTAGTCCTTGGGCTTTTAAATGTTGATTTTATTTATCTTAAAACTCTTAAAACTTTATTAAAATATCCAAAAGTCATTTTTGAACCTGAGTACAGTCCCAAATTTCGAAATTTGCAGAGGGGTCCTTTAACTTTTATTTTCTTGCAATTTAGTCCACCAACTTTCCATTTTTGCATTTTTAAGTCCAAAATTGAAATTTAATCAATTATGCTCGACTTTTCCAGGTTATAAGTCATCCAAAACATATATTTTAAAGATCATACACATGCATGTCCAATACATACAAGAATTCACTAATTAAAACATTAAAGTGTACATGCATGCACCTAAAATTCAATAAATAGTAATTTTGAGCAACTCTTGAGAATTTTCATGATTTGATATATAAAATTGACATGCAATACATAGATTATATATATCTCAAGGCTCATGATCAAAGTTTCTACATGCATTTAATCAAAACACCTAAAAGTTGGAAAATATTTTTCCACCCACCTTAAATTTGGAAATTGTGAAATAATAATTTCACAATTTTTGGATGAGGCTTCTTAGGTCAGCCCATAAGTCAAGAAAATATCAAAATTTGGAGTTAGAAAAATGAGAGAAAAATTAAGGAGAAAAAGAAGGAAATAAGAAAATGAAAAGGACTACACTTTACCTTGTGTAGTAGATGTTTGGAGACTAGTTGAAGCTCGAAAATTGGAAATTTTGTCTCAACTCCAAAATCTCCTAAGGTCAGTCCCTATTTCTCAAAAATGAAAAAGGGGTGTTAAAATTTGAAAAACAATAGGAAGAGTAGGAAGAAGGGGTCTAGTACACAATTTTTACCTTATAGTCTAATTTCCTCTACTATTTCTTCTTCAAGCTTGAGGTCCTTCTTCAAAAATGTTGTCAAGTTCAAATCTTCAAATTCTTCTAAATGTACCTCCAAAACCAAATTCAAACTTAAGTTAAGAAGGTGGAAGAGATGAACAATGTGATATCAAAAAATGGATTGAGGCTAAAATTTCTTACCTTGTATGATGATGGTTCGATTTTTAGTGAAGAATAGGAGGAAAATGTTGAAAATTTTTCTAAGTATAGAAGAAGAAAGTGAAAGGAAGAATAGAGAGAAGTTGGGAGTTTTTAGAGAGAAGGAGGAGAATTTTTGTTAGAGAATAAATGTGTTAGATGAAATGAGATGAATTTTTGTGTGTAATAGGCCATATGGCCGTCCACACCAAGGAGAGAGGGAGAGAAAATTTTGTTCAAATTGTGTCTTGTAATTTGTCTCTTGCATGGTGACAAAATGCAAGTCAAAGTATGGGTCAAATTGGAATGTTGAGAGGAATAAGAAGAATGTTGGGAAGAATGGAATAAGTTGGGAAAAATAGTAATAAAGAATTGGTGTATAAGATGATGTGTATAATGGCTGAATTAATGATATAATTATACACAAGATGACTAATATATGGTGTAGGTGTACAAGAGTTGGATGATATTTTTACTCCAAAAATACCATGTTGGCCGTCCACCTCAAGGGTATTATGGTAATTCCATATTTTTTTTGTCCTAAATTTGATGATAATAGATGAAATATATCAATCTTCAAAATATTTAGTGATTTCCTTGATCACTTGTAAGTCTCATGATCACTTAATCTAAATCAAAATCTTAATTCTATAAGGTAAAAGTCTCCAAAATAAATAGTCTCTTAAAATTCTAAGGTGACTAATAAATACAAAAATAGTAATAATGATCAATCAAGTGATCTTAAATGAGGAATAGAATTAAATAAGATCATGATCACAAGTAATTAAATAAAATGAAATAAAATATAAAATGTATATATTATTATTAATTACCCGTCAAAATGACGTGGTAAAATAGTCGGTCAAATGTATAAACAACAATAAGGATCAATTAATAGCTTCGAAAAATCGGGGCTTCACATTATCAACTTTGAAGTGAAAAAAATTATAAATATACACCAAAGTGTCAATTTTATAATTATATAATACAATTTCAGAATTATTTTTATAAATTCAAGTAAATTTAAAAAATATAAAAGTATTGCAAATATAATGAAATGCATTATTTCTATTTTTAAAATATCGTATAGGGTTTTTAATAATATGTTTCAAACTTACGCAAAGTGTAAATCGCTCAAAGTTCATATGGTAAAGTAACAATTATGCAAAGTTTAGATGGCGAACTGCAGTAATATTAATATAATTTGAGTCAAATGACAAATTTGCCCCCATGTGCATGGCACATGATAAGATTCCGATGGAATATTCCACCGGCGACGAGACCCAAGAGGTTATGTGCAAAACTCTTGAACTTTAGGAGGTAAAATGTCCCAAAAAAAAGTTTAGGTGTCAATGTCAAAAACACCGAATAGTTCGGAGGGCAAAAAATATTTTTCTCAATAGTTTATTCCCCCTCCCAGGTAGTGCATAAACATTAGATTAATAATAATTGAGGTCTCCCGATCCATCACAACTATTATTAACTCCCAAAAGATCTTTGAATTGAAATACTTCCCACAAACAAAAGTAGTCTCCCGATACATTACCCTATTTATGTCTGAATCCGATTTTCATCTCGTTGGAACTCACCTCCCGGATTCTGGACTAACAAGTATGACATGCAAATTATTTGCCTAATAATCGACAATTATAAATAAACACTCGAATTCATAAAATAGAACACATGAATCAATTAAGAAAATAATTAATCAAGATTTAATATGAATCAACAGTTTTGATTATGCCCCTAAGATCCGAAATATTAGCCAAACATTGATAACAAATTCATAAACAAAGTTGAAATCAAAATTATGACATCGTTTAAGCACAAATAAGAGATCTAGACATAGAAAAAAAACCCCTTCTTGTCAGGATGGATTCTCCTCCTAAGCCTTCGAAGCTCTTGTGCTCCCATAGATGCGAAATGCCTTGTGGTGTTCTTCGCAACCTAGCCCTCCTCTCTCAGAAGACTTTGAATCGTGTCTTTCTGCATAATTTGATGTGTTGTATGTTGTATGAAGTGATGTTAGATGATGAAATTTCGTGCAAGCCTTGGGTCATTTTTATAGATTCTTGGGAAGGTCACTTGTAGAACTAAAACGGGAAAAGAACTCCAAAAAACGCGTGGCGGTCCCACACGGCCTGGCCGTGTCGCCTCACATGCCCGTAGGTTTTTAGGCCAACTCCACATGCCCCACATGGTCTAGCCATGAGGCTTGGTTTCGTCCCCTGTTTTCGTCCCTTTTTCACACGGTTGTGTCACTTTCACACGGGTATTTTCACACGGCCGTGTGGCACCATAAGGTCCAGCTGTATGATGTGTTTTTGTCCATGTTTTGGTCCGACTTTCCTACTGGTGTCTCATGAACATTATCCCTTTCTCTTAGCTTTCCATATCCACTTGAATCACCTCAATATCAATTTTGTGGAGAAAGTTATGGCCAAAATAATAAACACTTTGCCGGTCTTTGAAATCTGAAACCAGCGCATTTGGACGTTTTTTAAGGAAATTACCTTTTGTTCGACCGTCCATGCTTCTCTCTTTCACATTTTTGTTCATACCTTGTCTTTTGACATATCATTTGAATGTGATATCGCATTTTGTCCAATTTAGCTCCATTTTCTGCAAAATTCACAAGAGTACGCAGTATCACGCCCAACAAAGGAAACCAAGTAAAATACATCAAATATACGTGCAAATGCATCAATTATATATCAAAATAAGCCCTTAAATGCACGTATATTTTACACGCATCAGGAGACATAACCTTTCCCCTTCTAACACATTGATATTTCCAGGAAAACAAAGAGATTTCCGTGTAATAAAACAACCCACTTCATCTCTTAACACCATGCCCATACCAAACTTGTTTATGATCTTTAAAGAAGGAGGCATCCACATTACACTTATATTTTCCCCCAGGTGGAAAATGGCAGAGGTTACAATCTCCCCTCTGAGGTTCAATATGATCATAGCCTCTATTCTTTGCGGCCAACCAGTCATGCAGGTAAGATAATGTAAATCGAACAAAGATTCGTGACTGTTTATGTGAATAACTCCAAATTTCGGCATTACGTTCTTTCCAAATATCCAGAGGACCATACCCATTTTACTTCTAGACATTGGTTATAATTTTTTCAACATTGAAAAAAACCACTCAGTAAAAGATTTAGATTCATTTGCAGTTAAACTAACAAGGCAAGTAATTTGCCCTCTCTCCAACATTCAACTGCAAAGCCACAGGTGACAAATGTGTGCCAATTATTTTCCAATTGAGTATTGCGGAAAGCACATATGTGGGAAACATCCAAACATTTATGTCTTAAATCGGTCCTCGTTAGAAGACAATTATGACAAGCTCGTCATAAGAAAAACTTAACTTTAGGAGGGATTTTCAGCTTCCAAATTCTTTCCCATTCTCTATTATACCCAAGTTGATCATCAATAACGGATTTAACCAAACACATATAACCTAATTTGACTGTATACATCTCGGTTCTTGAGTGGTGCCATATTATCATGTCCTCCTCATCATCCAAGCACATAGGGGAATGTTGAGGATGTTGTTGGATATCACGTTCACATAAAAGTCCCTTTATACTACCCCAGTCTCCTGTCGCTGCATCCAAAAATACAAAGTATTAAAAATAACTTATAATTCTTTTTAATAAAACTTCATATAATTAAAAATTAAAAGTTACTTACGTAAGTAGTATAATGCGCAATGTCCGAGCGGACCTCTATTGTGACAAGAATAACCCGTGCCACCTCGGATAACTATTCTTGCTCGCTTTTTTAGAAAGATCAACAACCTCCGGTTGACTCCAATACACCAACCAGTTCTTCCAAGCATCATCGAGCACACAATTCAGCTTTCTGCGGTTTCTATTTCTTTTGAATGTGTATACCATGTCTCTATAGCGCCCTAAGGCCTGCTTCATGAATATGTCATGAATCTGTGTATCGTTGGTCGGATTCCACCTGTAGTGTTTCTGTAAATAATAAATGAAATTAATTAATATACGCAATAAATCAAAATAATACTAAATAAAACTCAACAACATTTCCCTAAAAACTGATAATTCCTACGTATAATACAAAACAAACACAATAATAATAACAGAAACAACATAAACAAGCAGCACAAAACAAAAAAACCCGGCAACATTTTCCCCAAAAATTGACAGTATCTAGTCACTGTAAGTCCAAGCGGCTACGATAATCTAGAGGGGGCTACGTAACAATTTTAAGAGCATAATGACCAATGTGCTTAGAGACTTGATTCTTTTTCATGTGATTGACACCCTTAGGCTCATGATCAAGTTCTAGTTTCGATTTATCACAACAATCAACAATATCGGTCATCTTATCGGTACTCAAGTTGGATTTAGATAAATCATTTTTAAGCAATTTATATCCTCAACAAGAGTACTATTTTCTATCTCAAGAGTGGTGGTGTGAGCACATGATAGTGATTCATAGGAAGTAAATAAACTATCCTTATCATTTTTCAAAACAATGAATTCCTTTTTCAAATTTTTGTATTTAACAAGTGAGTTTTGGAATTCATCTTGTAGCTCATCATAATCATTTTGTAAATCACTATATTCATTTTGCAATTCATGGTCATAAGAAGTAGAGCGTTTAGAACTTACCTCGTTTTCTTCTTCGATGCCCATGAGGCATTGTTCAACTTGTTCATCATGGGAGGTTGTAGAAGGCTTATCCCATGTTGTTGGATTTGATGTTGTATCCATTTGTGAAGTAGATGCTTTTGAGTTGCTCCTTTCATTTGCATATACTTCATAGATGGCTTCTAATTTTGCCATACTTCATGTGCCGATTGAATACCTACAACATGATCAAATTCCATAGTGGTAAGTGAACAAAGTAAAATATTAAGAACTTTACCATTTAATGAGATGATTTTCTTCTCTTCATCATTGAGCTTTTTGAAGCCTTTTGAGGTGTGTGGTGTATCTTTCATCGGAATGGTTTCTCCATTAATGACGGTGTTCCAAATGTCGAACCCGCAACCTTGTAAGTAGCATTCCATTCTTTCTTTCCAAAATATAAAAATTTTGGAATCAAACCGAGGTGGCTTGGTGGTGGAGGTGCCGGATAGATGAGCTTCGTTCGTAGCCGACGATCGTTTCTCTTCACTCGCGATGTGAAACGAACTTGCCAAAGAGTTTGGCTCTGATACCACTTGTAAGTCCAAGCGGCTACGATAATCTAGAGGGGGGGTGAATAGATTATCTCCATCTTTTCGATTTTACCCTCTTTTTCGAACCGAATGCTCAAAGACAATAATAAAGGTGCGGAATGTAAACAACACACGTCGATTTAAAGAGGTTCAACCCACCTAGGGCCTAATCCTCTACCACCCCAAAGATATCCGGGATGGAATTCAAAGAAAAAGAATTTTATTAATTACCAAAATTAATACAAATTCAACTTACAACACCTTGAAGAGCACCACACTCTTCTTCAACACCACCTTTGAGATTACCACAATCTCTTCTTGAAGATTACCACAATCTTCAACGGCATCTTGTGAAGATTACCACAATCTTCACCTTGAAGAGCACCACACTCTTCAACACCTCAACAAGAAGATTACCACAATCTTCTTACACCTAACACCTAGTTCACCCAAGTGTGTTCTTACCACAAGAACACTCACAAGGATATCTTGTGTTGAATGATTACCCAAAAATTCAAGATTACAACTCGATAATGAATTATACAATTGAGTGCAAGTGTAATCAAGAATAGCCTAGACCTCAAGAATGTTAAAGTGAATAGCTAGGCAAATTACAACAAGAAATAAGACAATGTAAGAACAAGTGTATTCTTGAGTGTATCTTGTTGTGTTGTAGTTTTCTCTCTTGTTGTGTTGCTTCAATCTTCCTCTATTTATAGAAGATGTCTTATACATGATAGGCTCCTCTTGGGGACATGAATTCTCGTAAAAATTGCAAGACAATTGAAGAAAAGAGTCTGTTAGAAATCAATCCCACAATTTAGGGAAAAGCTTTCTGCTGCACAACGGTTAAATTTTGTCTTTGTCAAACTTGTAGCGACCGTCGCAAGACAAAATAGACGTTTGAAAATGAGAAAACACATTTACACAGGGCGACTAGTCGACGGGGTCCGACCGTCGACCTATGTCCAAATGTCGGTCGAAAGCGAACCAAAAAACGAGTCCGAAAGTTCTCGTTTGAAAATGCTCCCAGTGCACGGTCACCCGGCCGCCGACCGACCACACACCGGTCTACCACCCTGTTGACCGGTCAACCAACCTTTTTCAAAGAAATAGCTTATTCACTGTTTTTCACAATTTTCAGTGTACGGGATGCCCTATAGGGCGACCGATTGGCTTCAAAACAAAAGTATTGTCCAATTTTATATCGAAAATAAACTTCAAGAAATACTCCAAAAAATAGTAAAAATATTTTAAACCGATCGGGAGTATTAGGACAATATTTTAGAACCATTGTTTTGGTGTAAAAACACATTAACACAAAATCATCAAAAGTGTTGTCCAATTTATATCGAAAATAAACTTGTAGAAATACTCCGGAAAATATTAAAACCATTTTAAATCATTTAGGAGTATTTGGACAACCTTTAAAAACATTGTTTTGGTATAAAAACAAAATCATCAAAATCATGATAAAATCATTTATCAAACAAATCACAACTAAACAAAAACAACTACCATCCAAAAAGATCAACACGAATAATAACAAGATATATCAATACAATCAGTAATATAATATCAAACCACAAAACCGGCACTAACGTGTTCAGTAAGCACAAAACTATTTGTAGCTAGAAAACAACAACAATTAATATGAATATTAAGTTATTTAACTTACCCTGAACTATTGAAAGTATCGCTTCCTCATCGCTTCTGCACGCTCTTTCCAGATTGTATCCATTTTCATGGATATTCTGCTTGAAAATCTTTGTAATGTGATCTGAAGTTGTCTTGGGCATCAATCTACACATTAATAATAATGGGCATTGCAAAAAGGACAAATATTAAATAACATTTACAAAATAACAAATACAAAATGAAGTTACATGTATTATATAACATTTTCTCGACCACTGTACATAAGAAATATGCAAAGTCGGACCCCCATGTGGTCTAGGTGCATATGAAGTAGACGCCGAGGGTCTCGACATGAGAGCCAAGATAATAATGCCTAGCACTGGCGTAGCGGCCACCAAGTCCATCGCCCCTCAACTCGGAGGTGGAGGCTTAAATGAGGTCATAAGCATTCCGGGTTTTATCGAATATAGTTTTCCTACCAGGAACAGTATGCGGTTAGTTATGCACATTTGGGTTAACAAACTCATCGAGATCCACAATATCCCCCTCCTAAAGTACGAAATCTAAATCTTACGGGATCAAAATTACTACCTAAAGTATTTACAGGTCAATAATTGCCAGCACCCTATAGATATGAGAATCATTTTTCAATTAAGCCTTAATATTTTACACACACACACATATATATACATATACATATATATATATATATATGTATATAAAAATGGATTGCATCAAAAGAGGCATGGGTCTTTGTATAAGACACTTTGGACCAATTCTAACTATTTATTTGTCAAAACTAATGGATGAGATTATTTTGAATTTTGAATTATTTGATTATTTATTTCCCTTCATTAAAGGCATTTTGGAACTTTCATTATTTAGAAATGTGATTGTTCGGTTCACTTCCCTGATTTAAGAGATTGGATATCTGATACAAAAACTCCCGCTATTAAGTTTATTTTACATATGCATCATATTGATTCTAAATATGCAATATGTTCCCTTTACGTATGCACCAAAATGAACATAATTATGCAAAGAAGTTTTCATAATATAATGTATTCTAAATACGCAATTTAGCATCATTCAATAACTAAATATGCATTGTATTGCATTAAATATACATCAAACAACAAATAATTATGCATCAAACAATGACTAACTACGAATTGTCTCATAATAATGTAGGGATAGCCCTAACTGCGTGAATACGTGAGTTATCGGATGTAGACCTAGTTTTTACCTGTTTGTTATATTTGTTAGTTGCATGATCAATAGTTGATATTCTGCTTCCAAGTTTGATGAGATGATTCCGAAATTTTCATTCATATCGTTTTTTCTGGGTTTAATTGTATTCAGTTTTAATTGGTATTTTTATTTATTTTTCTTTAGTTAACTAAAATCACAAATCTTGTTAGAGTGTTTAGGATTTATTTTCTATTTCTTGTGTTGCATAATAATTATTTGCCAGCTAAGTCTTCTGTGAGGGACGACAGTCACGCCCCAAATTCATTCAATTCCAAAGGCAGAAAAAATAGATTCACGGAGTCTTGCTCCAACATATGTCCGACTCGGTGAAACCAAGGTTCCAAGGTACACAGACGCAATCGGGAATAAGTCTTTGCTCATGAAGAGCCAAATACTAAATTCTCGTGACAATACTTAAAACAACCATACAAAGTTTAACGATTCTGATTGAATTAATGAAAACCATAAGACAACATCTCTAAGATTCTGGTACAGTTCTTCCTGAGCCACACATCGGCTACTCCTGTTGCACCTCATAGGCCTCCTCCACATCACCCGTCTGGTCCTCTAGGAAGGGTTTAAAATGAAATGGTGGAGTGAGAAAAGCCTCGGTGGGTGGGTGCGCGTGTGTTAGTGTTGCTCACTTTCCTTTCACGGGATAGAAATATTTATTTGTCAAAGGCCTCCAAACAAGTGGGAGTTTTTTTGTCAAAAGATTCCTTTAGTAAAATAGGTCCTATAGCTCCAACCAACCATTTGAGTCAATTGCTCCTGATACTCCAACTTCAAATCTTAAGATAAATAATATTAGCTAAGATTTGCCTTGGAACAATTTCAAACACCTACTCCAAAAATTAATAAACTTGTTTGGAACCAAACACAAAATTTACAAATAATTCCTTCTCCAGATTTAAATAATGTATAACCATTATCTCAATCCCGTTTTAATACCTCTTCTGTTTATAATTGGAACATTGATGGAAAAAGAGAGTATAAAATTATTAGTATGCTCCAACAAATGACCATGGCAGCAAATGCTTATAAAACACAAAACGGAACACATGATAAAACCATAGCTGAAATTTTTATAGCAGGGTCCTCAGGTCAGTTAAAAGGATGGTGGGATTATTATCTCACAAGTCAACAACAAGAAGAAATTATAAATGCTATTAAAATTGATGAAGATGATATACCAATTTTAGATGATGATCAAACCCTCAACAAGATGACGTTGCTAGGCTAATTCTTACAATTTCTTTACATTTCATTGGAGATCCTCACATTTAAAAGATAAAAATATTGCGTTACTTGCAAATCTTAGGTGTATAAAACTTAGTGATTTTAAATATTATAAAAATACTTTTCTAACTAGAATAATGCTTAGAGAAGATTCTAATCAGCCGTTTTGGAAAGAAAAATTCCTTGCAGGATTACCAACTCTCTTAGGAGGAAAAGTTAGAAATAAAATTAGGGAAACTAGTGGAAAACAAATAATACTTTATGATCGGTATACTTATGGCCAATTAGTTAGTCTAACTCAACAGAAGGATTAAGAATATGCCAAGACTACTCCAAAAACATTTGAAATGGGAACTAAAGAAAACCAAATTAGAATTAGGCACTTTCTGTAAAAAATTTGATATTGATCCCAATAAACCTTCTTCAGGTTGCTCATGTACTTGTCATAAATCCTACAAAGATTCTAATAAAGAACGTTACAAATCCCATAAAGAACATCATAAATCTCGTAGAAAGTTCCATAAGAAAAGACATTTTTCTAAAGAAGATTATTACAAGAAACCAAGAAATTCAAGACCCAATAATCATAATAATCGAAATTCTACTGCTAAATTTTGTAGATTAAATAAAAGAATACAAGAATTACAATTAGAAGATGAAATTATGAATAAAATTACAAATCTCTTAGTAGAGTCCTCTCGAGTCAAATCCCGATTCGATCTGGAAATTTCTCTTCAAGATCTAAAGAAGATCGTAAATCCCTTCAATCATATGAAATGGTTTCGTCTAGCCCAAATTCTGATAATGAATCTGAAAAATATGTTAGTGTTCTGACTAAAGAACAACAATTCCATCTTGAAATACTAAAAAATATTAATGATCCCGATCTTCAAAAAGATTATCTTGACAAAATATTAAATTCTTTTGATAATAAAAAAGAAAGTGAAAACAAAAATACTATTTTACCAAGCACTTCAAAAAATACAAGATGTAAAAATTCAAGATTTACAAAAGGAAATGAAAGAAGTAAAAATTGAATTAAGAGAATTAAAAGAAAAACAAAAAATGATTCTAATGCTATAAAATACATGATAGAAAAATTAGGAAATGATGAGAGCACTGAAAATGATGAAGCTAATGAAAATACCGAACTAAGAAACATAGAAAATATTGAAAAAATTCCAGATGATTTTTTATTTGTTCTAAGAGAAATAACTTCATGAAAATACATGATAAAAATAACTCTCATATTCTCAGAAAAATTCAAAATTAATACAGTTGCTTTATTTGATACAGGTGCAGATTTAAATTCTATAAAATCCAGTATAGTTCCAAGAAAATTCGAAAAAAGAACTAATGAAAGGCTTTCAGCCGCGAACAATTCAAAACTTAGTGTCAATTCCAAAGCTGAAGCTTCAATTATAAATAATGAAATCTCTTTAAAATCTTTATTTATTCTTGTTAATAATATACATCATACATTTATTTTAGGAACACCTTTTATAAATCTCATAACGCCATATACCGTTTGTATAGATGTTATCTCTTTTAAAACTAATCACAAAAATTACACTTTGATTTTCTTGAAAAACCTAAAACTAGAAACCTTAATATGATAAAAGCTTATTCGATTCATAAAAATACCATTAACAATCTCATACAAGAAAAGATTTTTCATTTTGAAAATATTAAAATGATATTTCATTTAAAAGAATAGAAAACAATTAGAAATACCTGAGGTAAAAGAAAAAATATTAAAACTCCAAAATGTATTTGAAAAATAAATTTGCGCTGAACTACCAAATGCCTTTTGGAATAGAAAACGACATATTGTTGATCTACCTTATGAAGAAAATTTTAATGAAAGAGAAATCCCAACAAAAGTCAGACCGATTCAAATGAATCATGAATTAGAAGAACATTGTAAATTGGAAATAAAAGATTTAATGGATAAAAAACTAGTTTCAAAATCAAGGTCCCCATGGAGTTGTGCAGCATTTTATGTTTACAAAAATCTGAAATAGAAAGAGGAACTCCTAGATTAGTTATTAATTATAAACCCTTAAACACATCTTTAAGATGGATTAGATATCCAATTCCTAACGAAAAAATTAGTTACAAAAACTTTATTCTTCGTTTATATTCTCTAAATTTGATATGAAATCAAGTTTTTGGCAAATTCAAATTTCTGAAAAAGATAGATATAAAACTGCACTTACTGTTCCTTTTGGACAATACGAATGGAACGTAATGCCTTTTGGATTAAAAAATGCTGTTTCTGAATTCCAAATAATTATGAATGAAATTTTCAATGATTATTCTAAATTTTGTATTGTTTATATTGACGATGTACTAATATTTTCGAATTCCTTAGAAGAACATTTTAAACATTTAAAAATATTTCTTTATATTGTAAAACAAAATGGCTTAGTAGTCTCTAAATCTAAAATGAGTTTATTCCAAACCAAAATCATATTCTTAGGACATTATATATCCCAGTACTATTACACCTATTGAAAGATCCTTACAATTCGCTAATGAATTCCCGATAAAATTCTTGATAAAACTCAATTACAAAGATTTTAGGTAGTCTAAATTATGTCCTAGATTTTTGCCCAAACATCAATAGAATGGAAAAACCATTACATGATAGGCTTAAGAAAAATCCTATTCGTGGGTCCAAGAACATACCAATTTGATCAAAGAAATTAAAAAACAAGTTTTAGAAATACATTGTCTCCATATTGTTGATCCAAACTTACCTAAGATTGTGCATCGATGCTTTGGATTAGGATATGGTGGTATTCTAAAACAAGATCAAGGAGTAGAGAATATATTGTCCAATTTACCTCATCACATTGGAATGATACCTTAAAAATTATTCTACGATTAAAAAAATACTAAGTATAATTATGTGCATTCAAAAATTCGAAAGTGATCTCTTAAACCAAAATGTTTTACTTAGAATTGATTGTAAAAGTGCAAAAGAAGTCTTGCAAAAAGATGTTCAAAATCTTGCATCAAAACAGATCTTTGCACGATGGCAAGCCATACTAAGTATTTTTTATTTTGATATTGAATATATTAAAGGAGATACAAATCCTATACCAGATTTTCTTACTAGAGAATTCCTCCAAAACAGAGTCAATGCTGCCCAAAAAGGATAAAGGTACAAAGTCTATTGATTTCGGTAAACCAAAATCATGGCACGATGTTGTAGTTAAAGAGGAAGAAGAATTGAGAGATACCACCCAATAAATCCAGGCACAAAAACAAGGAACTACTCGACCTTGAAAAAGACTTCAAATTCTCGGTTCTTCTTGAAACGCTGAGGTCAAGAAGGCCTTAACCAAAGTACAATCTGAATAAATGCCCCGGTAAAACTTCTTCAAAACCAATTACTATTTCAAATACTTTTCAAGCTATATCTAAATCTAATGATTCCTCAAAACCGTTTCCAATCCTATTTTCTCAAATTCTCAAATTTCATTGACACAAGAATCTTTAAAACCTTCCTCGGACTTTTTCATAAAATCCCAATGGCAAAATATCATAAATATAGAAAGAGATTTCTATGAAAAATATATTTTTCAAACCCTCCAAAAATATTTTGGAAAAGGTTGGTTTTACAAACAATGGGAAACCAAAGAAACTCTTCAATACTATCACGCCATTCTTGAAATTACAAACCGCCACGCACAAACACTTTTTCTCCATGAAACACATGAACATCTCGCGTATTCCTATAAAATTACCAAAGTCATCGCTCCAAAGTGAGTGGGGACATAACTTTTCCAAATCCCTTTATTTTCCAGATGAATTTAAAACAAATCATTTCTTCAAAATCCCTTTCAACTATTGGGACTATCAACAGGCCTGGTACAATTCCTTTCTTATACAAAACCAAAAACAAAAACATACATGACTTTTTTATTTTGATACTAGACATTGCAACACCAAACTATTCCCAGCATGGTGGGCTTCATGGTGGGATTGTTTCGGATCATCACCTGAAATCCTGAAACCCTCAGTACAAAATTCCGTCAACATTTTCAAAACACAAGACAAACCCTTACCAAGAACAAAAATTCCAAATGCATTATCCCTATTTTGTTCAAAATTCTATCTTCCATGGGTTCTTTCATGGACAGTTGAATATACTGATCACAAAACTCCAGTGATCCAATGACGATTCAGAATAAAATGGTGGGACAAGTTCAATATTCCACCTCGCCTTTCTGCAACAAACGTCTAAAACTGGATTACAAGTTAAGGAAATACTCCTGCGCAGATTCCAAAAATATTTCAAACACCACAACATTCAGAATTCCTAGCACATAAATCCCAAATGGCAGTTATGCTTGCATCAAAAAAACTCTAGAAGAAATGCAGGCCATCCTATCAAAATAAACTACAGAGAAGTCAGAATCCTCTTCAAAGATCTCAAGATATTTCAATACATTTAGCGATGATAATGACCCTTTTTTGGGAACAAAGGAATGTAAATAATAATAATAATAATAATAATAATAATAAAAAGAGAAAATTATGTTGGCAACACTGTAGCAACATGGGAACTCGTAGTAGATATTGTTTAGTCTCGTAGCAAAGACGATGTTCTTATGTGAAAACCTAAAAATTCCCAAACAATCCCTAGAAAATTCTATAAAAACGGGGATCTCACAAGGAAAGCAAGTTTTTTAGAAGCCAAAACAAGCAAGAAAACTTCAAAGAAAATCCTCCAAGTGCAAATCCTCTCCATCTCGCTTAGATTTTAGAAAATATTTTAAATTCCTATATATTTTTTAGAGAAACTTTCAATTGTCTTTAGGTAAGCTTCATTTTCTAGTTTTTAGTTTTGAATATCTACCCTCCATTTCAAGGAAGCTTTGTATGAAGTTTTAATCCAAATTCCCATATATATAAAAAAAGGTTTAATTTAATATTCTCTTTTAAATTCATGTCCACTAACCTTTTATATTCTCATCTTTAAATTCTTGTCATTTAATTTATGTTATGGCCGGTTTAACCGCCTAACCTTTTAAATTCCTTGTTAATCTTACTTGATCTGTGGAGACCCTTACAAAAGTATCCTTGAGAAAAATTGGGGGTAACTCGATCAAGATATATATATATATATATAGTATTATATATACATAATATTATATAAATATATATACAATATATTATATATATATATATTTCCTTTATTATATATATATATATATATATTTCCTTTTATGCTTAGTTATTTTTCTCGCATTTGATATAGGGATTGGTTCAAATGAGATAAATCCTTTAGGTTAGTCCATAAGAACACTTATGGACTCTTGATTTAAAATTTTGGATGGTGTAGATCATTTTAGTTAATTTAGGCATATAAGAGTATAATTGTACTTTTATATTTAATTAGATATGCTAATTGGGCGGTTATTAGCTATTTTTAAGGAAACATAATCTTACCTTTTAGTTACCCGATTTTTAGGAGGAAAATCATCAACTTCAAGTGTTTTTTCAAAATTGATACTTCTTTCCGCCATATTTGTGAACAATCGTTTTATTGTATACTTAGTTCAAATGGACTTGTATACTTAGTCATGTTTTATTGTATATTTAGTTCAAAGGATTTGTATACTTGGTTCAATGAAATCGTATTCTTAGTTATATAAGTAGTTTAGTAAGTAGTTTAGTGAATTTGTATATTTAGTTCTGTGGATTTGTATACTTAGTTCAATGGAATTGTATACTTAGTTATATAAGTAATTCAGTGTAATTGTATACTTAGTTAAATGTTTCTATATACTTAGTATTATTTTAATGTATAGTTAGTTCAATGTAATTGTATACTTAGTTAAATGTTTCTGTATACTTTATAAAGTTTTAATGTACAGGTGGTTTAGTGTAATTGTATACTTAGTTAATTGTTTATGTATACTTAGTAATGTTTTAATGTATAGTTAGTTTAGTGTAATTGTATACTTTTCATTAATTGTTGCACGATTTTGTTGCCATATTTGAATAATTTGCATATTCGAATGGGAAGAGAGAGAAAGGAAAGGTGAATCGCTTGATTATGGGGACGTGATCAATACAAAATCACGTCCCTAATTTTTAGGAAGCGGTTGCTATATTTAATTTCCTGGATTCCTATTTTATCCCTTCACATTGCATACTTACTTCAAAATGAAGTATATATTGTAATATATCTTGGCCATTGATTTACTATTTGGATGGTGTAGATTTAGTCCTATGGACTAACCTAGGCGGGTGGTCTCACAGATCCCTCCCTATATATATATATATATATATATATATATATATATATATATATATATATGGTTAGGATCAAATGTGGCAAGGGGCTTACAGGTGTGACAAAGGTGTGGATTAATCCAATCCATTAATTCCACAAATCCAAAGGTTCAGTTTTTTTTATTTATTATTTATTTATTTAGTTTTCGCCCAATTAAGGGCATAATCAAGTTATTTTACTTGTAAAATAAGGCAGTTACTTTTGGTAACTGTTCATCCCAACGATTTTTATGGGATTTGATTTTATGATAGTTCCCGTTTTTCATTCAATTGCGGTTTACTGACAATGATGTACAATTAGTTATACAATGATGCACTGTTAGATATAATATGGTGAACAATCAGTTATTAAATGGTGCACAGTTCAACTGTTAAAATGGTGCATACTTCTGTTATGGAAACGTGATCTTTATCACATCCATGATTATAGGGCGCCATTATGGGAAGGTGGTTACACCATTTTGTCCTTATAGTTCTTTTAGATGATGTACAATTAGTTATATAATGATGCACTGTTAGATATAAAATGGTGCACAGTTCAACTATTAAAATGGTGCATAATTCAGTTATGAAAACGTGATCTTCATCACATCCATGATCGTAGAGCGTCATTATGGGAAGGTGGTGACACCATTTTATCTTGTATAATTCATTTAGATGATGTACAATTAGTTATACAATGATGCACTATTAGATATAAAATGGTATACAGCTCAATTATTAAATTGGAAGATGGTTACACCATTTTGTCTTTACAGTTCTTTTTGGATGATGTACAATTAGTTATACAATGATGCACTGTTAGATATAAAATGGTGCACGGTTCAGTTATTAAATGGGAAAATAGTTACATCATTTTGTCTTTATAGTTCATTTAGATTATGTACAATTAGTTATATAATGACGCTTTTAAAATGGTGTAAAATCGCTTATTAAATGGTGGACAGTTCAACTATTAAAATAATATACAATTTAGTTATGGAAACATGATATTAATCAATCCATTGATCGTAGGAGGTGATTTATGGCATTTTACTAGTTACTATTATGCCCTTTCCACCTATTAATTAATTGATGAATCATTTATTTTTAATAGCAATCGACAATTGAATAAAAGGTGTGGATGGATGGGATCAATCCACACGACCACGTGGTAAGAGAGTCGCCACACGAGATCTCATCCCTATATATATATATATATTGGTTGTATCCAATATATACAACCAAAGATTATATTTATCTTCTATTATGTGACCTAATTCATATCGTTTATTTTAATTTTATATATGATATTGAATTTTGAATCGTTGCATATTTCAATGTCTATTAATTAAGTGCAAAAATGGATATTTTTGTTGGAAAAAGTGGGTTGGTGTATATCAAACGCCTACAAAACATTGAGTAGAGTAATGAAAAGAAAGCCAAGGCAAGAGTTGGACTCTTTGTTTTTAAGACGAAATTGCTCCGCTCACGGTGTTAACGGAAACTGGCAATCGCCTCCCAAGATACAACGACTTATGTCTTGTGATAGCAAGACAACAAATCACAAGACACTACGAACTTTATAGTATTTTCGAACTCTCAAAACTTTATGCGAGAATATATGAAGAATTTCGAAATTTCGATCCCAAAATGAATTCGGGACTTGGTATTTATAGAGCTTCGTGCCTCTTCGACTAGGTGCAACCCCGTTTCGATCAATCATGACCATCATACGGTGCCTTGTGACCAAATTGGCGGGTCCGATGGACTGTGCATCCACATGTAGGTACACATCTCTTGGCATACACTTCATGCACACCGGTCATGTCCAAATGGTGCTTTGTTAGCGAAGAGACTCATCAAATACATGCCATGTGTCACCACACGACGACTTCTCGCCAAGTGATCGCCACGAGTTGCACGCCACATCACCAACCACTGGACCAAACTCGGTTCGGTTTGTCATAACTTTAAGGCTCTCAAAGCTCCTCGCAACGATGCGTGCGTGCGAAGTGCAAAGTGCACCTTTAAAGCACCCAATGCGACTATGTGCGATGTGCGTGGCGGGCACGGTTCCAGGCTCGGATGGTGCTCCGCGCCGTCCTTGGTGCTTTTGACTTGGTCTACTAGGGTGTACAATAAAGAGCTCCACATGATTACTCCTTATTAGTAGTGAAGTTGTTATAAACTAGTGAAACATTTAATATGTTTCCTATGTGAGATATAACTTTCCATATTCCCACCCTTTTTAAGTGGCTAACTTCATGCATTTATTTCCCATTCACCGGACATTGGTTTTGAGAAATTCAAAATGTTAAACTCATTTACCCGCGGTGTAGATTACGTTTATCTCATTTATTTCATACAACGAATAAATTAACACACTTAAATAATTGGTCAAAATTGGGTCAAAACCCAATCTTTAAACCAATTTCAACAATCCCCCACATGAATGAAAATAAATGCATATGAGTATACGATACACTAAAGAGAGTTCAAACGAAAGCTATTGCATCGGGAGAGGTAGCATGTGGTGTTGAACCTTCCTTAGTGGTATACTATCGGATTTACTAGGCTGCACAATGACGCGATGTCTTGAACTGTTCAGTTGTGTACGTAAACCAAAACAACGGTATCCACACAATATCTTTCTTAACACCATTTGGTTCTCACGGTTGTGTCCATTTTGGCCCCAAACAACATCTTGGATTCATAAGTGTTTCGTTGAAGCAGCCCGTCTTCACACTTATATAGGTGATCTCCTATTAAGAGTATCTGCCATACTCCATTTCTTTCAAGTATAGGAATCATTAAAAGTTTATAACTTAACCTCACCATATTCTCTCAAGTTTTCCATTTGGATAGGAATGACCTATAACTTGTTCCAAGTGTTTATCCGAATATTCATAACTTAGTTATCCCATTTAACAAAGGTTTTGGGATCTCCAATTCACAAGGTTGGGTTACCACTATGAAAACTCTTATTTTGTGGATTTTAAGCCCATTCCTTTCGATAAGCAGTATACTTGATCTCTATTCAAACCTTTAGTTAACGGATCTGCTAGGTTCTCTTTTGATTTCATGTATTCGATTGTAATGACCCCATTTGAGATCAACTGCCTAACGGTGTTATGTCTTCGACGTATATGTTGAGACTTACTATTGTACATACTATTTTGAGCCTTTCCTATAGCCGACTGACTATCACAATGTATCATGATTGAAGCCACCGGCTTAGGCCAATAAGGAATATCCTCTAAAAAGTTGCAAAGCCATTCTCGCTTCTTTACCGGTTTATCTAGAGCTATAAACTATGATTCTATTGTAGATCGAACTATACAAGTTTTTTTAGAAGATTTCCATGACATCGTTCCACCACCAATGGTAAAAACATAACCACTACTCTTGGAGTTGGAATCGTTTTGTCGGATATCCCATTAACATCATTGTATCCTTCTAATATAGTTGGATATCTTGATAATATAATCCATAATTTAAGGTGAGTCTTAGATATCTAATAACCTTTATCAATGCCTTCCAATGATCATTTCTAGGATTACTCGTAAATCTACTCGATTAATTAATTGTGTAGGCAATATGTGGACGTGTGCGCTTTGTTACATACATTAGAGTGCCAATAATCCAAGAATATTATAGTTGAGATACATGCTCACCCTAATTTTTAACTAAGCGTAAGCTTAAATCAATAGGTGTTTTAGCCGGAGGACTATCAAGCATTGAACTTTCAAGTACTATCTCAATATAACGAGATCGTGACAAAACAAGTCCATCAGATGTTTTAGAGATCTCAATTCCGAAAATAACATTTGCTACACCCATGTCTTTCATATCAAAAAGTTTGGTCAACATTTTATTATTATTCATGATTATATCATGATTACTACACATAATCAACATGTCATCAACGTAAAGACAGACAATCACATCAGCATTAGGTGTGTCTTTAATGTAAACGCATTTATCACACTCATTTATTTTGAAACTATTCGACAACATAGTTCTGTCAAATTTCCTGTGCCATTATATCAGAGCTTGCTTAAGGCCATATAATGACTTAACGAGTTTTCACACCTTCTTCTCTCGCCAGAGCAACACACCCTTCGGGTTGTTCCGTGTAGATTTTTTCTTCTAATCCACCATATAGAAAAGTCGTTTTCACATCCATTTGGTGTATCTCAGGGTTATACAATGCAACAATAGTAATGATAACTCTAATAGATGTGATTCTTGTCATAGGTGAATACATATCAAAGAAATCATATACTTCTCTTTGTTTAAATACTTTAGCTACTAAACGCGCCTTGTACTTATCAATAGTTCCATTAGCTTTATATTTCCTTTTAAGGATCCCCTTGCATCCTAGAGGTTCATTTCCCGGTGGGAGATCTACCAACTCCCAAGTATGATTTTGCATAATGGAATCTATCTCACTATTAATAGTTTCTTTCGAGAATGGAGCCTCTAGATCGGACAATGCTTCGCTAATTGTCCTTGGTTCATTTTCTAACACATAAGTTAGAAAATCTGGACCAAAAGACAGTTATTTTGGCCCTTTTATGCTGATTGGTTCTTCATCACTTTAATGATCACCATCAATAGTATCACGTGTTCTTTTGCCGAAATTTACTTCTTTTTTTTTTTTCTTGACAAGGAAATATGTCTTAGAAAAATACAAAGATTCCTTGATTCAATAATTGTACCTTCTTCTGTACATCTAGAATTGTTGATTTGTGCACTAAAAATCGATATGCACTATTGTTATTAGCATATCCGATGAAAATGCAATCGATTATTTTAGGCTCTATCTTGACTTGTTTTAGCTTAGGTATTTCTACTTTAGCCAAACACCCCCACACTTTAAGGTATTTGTAGGAAGGTTTGCGACCTTTCCATAACTCACACAGAGTTTTATCTTTATTTTTGTGTCGTATTTTATTAAGAATGTTGTAGCCGAGAGAATTGTTTTCCCCCACAAATTCTCGCTGGGTAAACCCAAATTTATCAAGAAATCATTCATCATCTCTTTTAGAGTTTGGTTTTTGCGTTCAGCAATACCGTTTGATTGTGGTGAATAAGGAGTTGTCGTTTGATGAATAATACCAGAATCTCGGCAAAATTCATCAAAAAGAGCTCAATATTCTCGAGCTCTATCACTTCGAATTATCTTAATTCGCTTGCTAAGCTGATTTTCAACCTCATTATCATAGTTTTTAAAAGCTTCTAAGGCCTCATCTTTACTTCTCAAAAGATATACATAACAATATCTTGTGCAATCATTGATATTAGTAAGAAAAAAATTTCCACCTCTAGTTTGCACAAACTTTAAATCACATATATCATTTGTGAATTATCTCTAGAGCTTCAGATCTTTTTCACCGAATGGAATGGTGTGTTGGCAATTTTTGCCCAACACATATTTCATACTTGTGATGTGAATCTATTTTAAAATTAGGTAGTAATTACAAGTTTAATTAACCTTTTCAAAGTGTTAAAATTCACATGTCCTAATCTAACATGTCATAAATTTGAACACTCAAGCAAATAGAAGAAGCATTAATTTTATTACTTTCAAAGTTTTGGAGTACATTCATTACATTCATCTTGAATACAGTCCATTTTCTATGTACCCCTTCCCTATAAACTATCCATTTTTCATAAGTACAAACTTTTGAGCCTCAAATACTAGTGCAAACCCCGCCTTGACCAACAACAATCCTGTCACTAAATTCTTCCATATGTGCGGAACATGAAGGACATCAACAAGGGTCAGCTCCTTGCTCGAAGTCATCTTCAATACCACCTTGCCAAGACCGACAATTTAATATG
Source organism: Rehmannia glutinosa (assembly GCA_016081115.2). NCBI lineage: Eukaryota > Viridiplantae > Streptophyta > Magnoliopsida > Lamiales > Orobanchaceae > Rehmannia > Rehmannia glutinosa. The sequence continues at coordinate 20,375 of JABTTQ020002471.1, read as the reverse complement.
TTTCCTATGTGGGATATAACTTTCCATATTCCCACACTTTTTTATTCCATATATAAAAGGCATTTTAAGTGGCTAACTTCATGCGTTTATTTCTTATTCACCCGACATTGGTTTTAGAAATTCAAAATGCTAAACTCATCTACTTGCGGTGTAGATTACGTTTATCTCATTAATTTCATACAATGAATAAATGAACTCACTTTAATAATTTGTCAAAATTGGGTCAAAACCCAATTTTTAAAACCAATTTCAACAATCCCCCACATGAATGAAAATAAATGCATATGAGTATACAAACACTAAAGATAGTTCAAATGGAGAGTTATTGCATCGGGAGAGGTAGCTTGTGGTTTTGAACCTTCCTTAGTGGAATACTATCGGATTTACTAGGCTGCACAATGACGCGATGTCTTGAATATTCAGTTGTCTACGTAAACCAAAACAATAGTATACATACAATATGTTTCTTAACACCATTTGGTTCTCACGGTTGTGTCCATTTTGGCCCTGGACAACATCTTGGATTCATAAGTGATTTGTTGAAGTAGCCTGTCTTCACACTTATATAGGTTATCTCCTATTAAGAGTATCCTGCCATACTCCATTTCTTTCAAGTATAGGAATCATTAAAATTTTATAACTTAACCTCGCCATATTCTGCAGGTTTTCCATTTGGATAGGAATGACCTGCAACTTGTTCCAAGTGTTTATTCGAATATTCATAACTTAGTTATCCCGTTGAACCAAGGTTTTGGGATCTCCAATTCACAAGGTTGGGTTACCACTATGAAAACTCTTATTTTGTGGATTTTAAGCCCATTCCTTTCAATAAGCGATGTACTTGATCTCTATTCAAACCTTTAGTTAACGGATCCTCTAGGTTTTTTGATTTCATGTAATCGATTGTAATAATCCCATTTGAGATCAATCGCTAACGGTGTTATGTCTTCGACATATATGTTGAGACATACTATTGTACATATTATTTTGAGCCTTTTCTATAGCCGACTGATCATCACAATGTATCATGATTGAAGCCACCGCTTAGGCCAATAAGGAATATCCTCTAAAAAGTTGCAAAGCCATTCTCGCTTCTTTACCGTTTATCCGAGCTATAAACTATGATTCTATTATAGATCGAGCTATACAAGTTTTTTTAGAGGATTTCCATGACATCGTTCCACCACCAATGGTAAAAACATAACCACTAGTGGACTTGGAATCGTTTACGTCGGATATCCATTAGCGTCACTGTATCCTTCTAATACAGTTGGATATCTTGAGTAACGTAATACATAATTTAAGGAGAGTCTTAGATATCTAAGAACCCTTATCAATGCCTTCCAATGGTCATTTCTAAGATTACTCGTAAATCTACTCGGTTAATTAACTACGTGGGCAATATCGGGCGTGTGCGCTTTGTTACATACATTAGACTGCCAATAATCCGAGAATATTCTAGTTGAGATACACGCTCACCCTGATTTTTAGCTAAGTGTAAGCTTAAATCAACAGGTTTTTTAACTGGAGGACTGTCATAAGCATTGAACTTTCGAAGTATTGTCTCAATATAACGAGACTGTGACAAAACAAGTCCATCAGATGTTTTAGAGACTTAATTCTCAAAATAACATCTTCTACTCTGATATTTTTCATATCAAAATGTTTGGTCAACATTTTCTTATTATTCATGATTATATCATGATTACTACCCATAATCAACATGTCATCAACGTAAAGACAGACAATCACATCAGCATTAGGTTTGTCTTTAATGTAAACGCATTTATCACACTCGTTTATTTTGAAACCATTCGACAACATAGTTCTGTCAAATTTCCCGTGCCATTATTTCGGAGTTTGCTTAAGGCCATACAATGACTTAATGAGTTTTTACACCTTCTTCTCCTGCCCACGAGCAACAAACCCTTCGGGTTGTTCCATGTAGATTTTTTCTTCTAATTCACCATTTAGAAAAGCCGTTTTCACATCTAATTGGTGTATCTCAAGGTTATGCAATGTAGCAATAGTAATAAGAACTCTAATAGATGTGATTCTTGTCATAGGTGAATATGTATCAAAGAAATCAAGGCATTCTCTTTGTTTAAATACTTTAGCTACTAATCTGGCCTTGTACTTATCAATAGTTCCATCAGCTTTATATTTTCTTTTAAGGATCCACTTGCATCCTAAAGGTTTATTTCCCGGTGGGAGATCTACCAACTCCCAAGTATGGTTTGCATAATGGAATCTATCTCACTATTAATAGTTTCTTTCCATAATGGAGCTTCTGGACTGGACAATGCTTCACAAATTATCCTTGGTTCATTTTCTAACACATAAGTTAGAAAATCTGGACCAAAAGACAATTATTTTGGCCCTTTTACTGCGTATTGGTTCTTCATCACTTTGATGATCACCATCAACAGTATCACGTGTTCTTTTGCCAGAATTTACTTCTTTTCTTTCTTGACAAGGAAATACGTCTTAGAAAAATACAACATTCCTTGATTCAATAATTGTACCTTCTTGTACATCTAGAATTGCTGATTTGTGCACTAAAAATTGATATGCACTACTGTTATTAGCATATCGAATCAAAATGCAATCGATTATTTTAGGCTCTATCTTGACTTGTTTTAGCTTAGGTATTTCTACTTTAGTCAAACACCGCCACACTTTACGGTATTTGTAGGAAGGTTTGCGACCTTTCCATAACTCATACGGAGTTTTATCTTTATTTTTGTGTTGTATTTTATTAAGATTGTGGTTAGCCGAGAGAATTGTTTTCCCCCACAAATTCTGGGGTAAACCCAAATTTATCAAGAAATCATTCATCATCTCTTTCAGAGTTTGGTTTTTGCGTTCAGCAATACCATTTGATTGTGGTGAATAAGGAGTGGTCGTTTGATGAATAATACTAGAATCTCAGCAAAATTCATCAAAAGGAGCTCCATATTCTCTACCTTTATCACTTTGAATTATCTTAATTCGCTTGTTAAGTTGATTTTCAACCTCATTCTTATAGTTTTTAAAAGCTTCTAAGGTCTCATCTTTACTTCTCAAAAGATATACATAACAGTATCTTGTGCAATCATTGATATAAGTAACAAAATACTTTTTCCCACCTCTAGTTTGCACAAACTTTTAATCACATATATCACTGTGAATTAACTCTAGAGGTTTTGCATCTCTTTCCACTGAATGGAATGGTGTTTTGGCCATTTTTGCCTCAACTCAGATTTCACACTTGTGATGTGAATCTATTTTAAAATAAGGTAGTAATTCCAAGTTTACTAACCTTTTCAAAATGTTAAAATTCACATGTCCTAATCTAACATGCCATAAATTTGAACACTCAAGCAAATAAGAAGAAGCATTAATTTTATTGCTTTCAAAGTTTCGGAGTATATTCATTACATTCATATTGAATAGTCCATTTTCTATGTACCCCTTCCCTATGAATTGTCAATTTTTCATAAGTACAAACTTTTGAGCCTCAAATACTAGTGTAAACCCTACCTTGATAAACAACAATCCTGACACTAAAGTCTTCCGTATGTCTGGAACATGAAGGACATCAACGAGGGTCAGCTCCTTGCCCGAGGTCATCTTCAATACCACCTTGCCAAGACCGACAATTTAAGAAGTTGCATGATTTCCCATGAATAACTTCCTCCCATTTATAGGAGTATACATTGAGAACATGTCTTTGTTGAAGCATATGTGGTGTGTAGCACCTGTGTCCACCCACCATTCTCTCGGGTTATCCACCTGTAGCACCTATGGGCTTCAAACACAACAGGCGAGAGATCAAGCTTGGACAAATCAATTAGCGTTGTTTTGTCCTTGGTCACATGCACCTGGTTCCGATTGCCTTTCTTAGGAAGACTACAATAGCATTGTGATTCGGCTTTCCAAAGTTGAAGCAGTTCCCTTTGAACTTTTTAGCCTTCCCCTATTTCTGACCATTCCCTGGGTGCTTTCTCTTCTTGCTAGTATTGGGCTCCACAAAGTTTGCTTTTGTCTCCATTGGAAGCTTGCCAGACTTAATTTTAGACTTGCGATTGTCTTCTTCAATTTGCAATCTGACAATTAAGTCTTCAAGTCCCATTTTCTTCTGCTTATGCTTCAGGTAGTTTTTAAAATCCTTCAACAGAGGCGGTAATTTCACTATAATAGCAACTACTTGAAAGGATTCACTCAGCACAATTCCTTCTGCAATTATATCGTGCAGAATGAGCTGAATCTCTTGAACTTGGTTGATCACCGTCTTGATGTCAACCATCTTAAAATCAAGGAATTTACCGACAACAAATTTCTTTGTCCCAGCATCTTCCATTTTTTACTTCTTCTCTAAAGAGCTCCACAACTCTTTACCAGTCTTTACCGAACAATACACATTATACAATGTGTTGTCCAGTCCATTAGAATGTAGTTCCTGCATAGGAAGTCGCTTTGACTCCAAGCATCGAACGCCATTCTCTTCTCTTTGTCGGGTTTCCTCTTCCCCATAGTTGGAGCATCCTCCGTCGAAACGAGCAAGGTTCGAGTAGCAAGATAGAACAACATCTTATATTGCCATCTTTTGAAATCAACTATCAAACTTCTTTGTTTCTCTCCGGTGCGCCTTTGGACGAATGGTGATGGAACTGATGATGTTGAAGCCATTTGATACACACGATAATTTCATCTTAAACTATTGGAAAAACATGATTGGTGTATATCAAATGTCTACAAAAATTTGAGCAGAGTAACAGAAAGAAAGTCGAGACAAGAGTTCGACTCTTTGTCTTTAAGACAAAATTGCCCCGCTCATGGTGTTAACGGAAACTGGCAATCGCCTTCCAAGATACAATGACTTACGTCTTGTGATAGCAACACAACAAATCACAAGACACACAAACATTATCATGCTTTTGAACTCTCACGACTTTATGCGGAATGTATGAAGAATTTGAAATTTTCGATCCCAAAATGAATTCTAGGGATCAAGTATTTATAGAGCTTCGGTGCCTCTTCAAACTGGGTGCAACCCCAGGTTCGGATCAATCATGACCGTCAGATCGTACCTTGTGACCAACAGACGTGATCTGATGGACCAGATTGCATCCACCTTAAGGTACACATGTTTTGGCATACACCCATGCACACTCTTGTCGGTCGTAGTGCCATGTCTGCGAACAAACGCGCGTCCAATGCGTGCCGCCACACTGCATTTACGACGGTAAGTCACGCCACCTGAGCCGCCATGCCACGTCATCAAACCACTCAACCGAACTCGGTTTGCATATGAGTATGCGGACACTAAAGAGAGTTCAAACATAAAGCTATTGCATCGTGAGAAGTAGCTTGTGGCATTGAACCTTCCTTAGTGAACCAATTGAGTTACAATTAATTCTCTATGTCCTTATTGTTTTATTCTTGAAATAGATATCCAAAAAAACTTGTGGCACAATTTTCATTCTCTATTTGCTCTTCTTTTCTAAAACTTTATAAGTGCGATCGTAGGATGTTTTTGAGGTGATTAAAATACTTTTCATAAGTTCAAAAGATTTTAACAAAACTTCTCGAAAATATTAAAATATCATTTCAATAAAATACAATATTTTCATAACAACTTGCCAAATTTTTTCAGTTTAATTTGTTAATTAGATCACATTATTTTAAAAAGTAATTTTCTATGTTTTAATACTTATATATGTTGATTCACTACAATAACATAATTTCAACTCACAATCTTCACAAACAAATGCATTAAATTTCTAAAATTAAACCCCCTATATTGGAGCAGACAAGGATCAACAACCGATATTACCATAGATCCGCCAATATCATGTTTTCTAGTCTCTTTTTCAGCCTCACCTCCAGGAATAAAATTCCCCTTTCCCCTTTAGCCTATTCGGTTTGAGAAAGCTCCTCTCCGTATATTCTTATTACATATGTAATAATGCTTGTCGAGTGATCGAGCTATCGAATTTCTCGTAGCACACGTGCGGCTAGGTCTAGTCTCTTCCTTCCTTCGGGGAAGTGGTTCAAAAAAATTGCGAAAAAAGAAAAGAACCAATGTATAGATTGTTAGAGGAATAGTTTGTAGTGTCATTGTAGTGTGGTTCTTTGTCCCACATAAATAACTTATCAATAAGTAGTCTTGTTTTTAAAGAAGAAAAAACAAGTGGGCGTATTAATTGAATGATTAAATTTTAGTCGATTGGGCCTTTGAAAATAAAACATATTATCAAATTCAAAATTACAATAATTGAATGGTTGTATCATTTCGATTTATTCGATTAAAATCAAAAAGTTGTGACCGTAACTTAGAAAATGAAATATTGTGTCCTTTTATTCAAAGCCTTTAATCTTCTATAAATAGATAAGTTGTCTGGGGAAAAAACACAGAATCTTCTATCCTTTGTTTTTTTGAATATTAAGTACTTTGTTGTATCTTAAAGCAAATTGCCTTAGACAATTTTAATCCCACTTGATAAAAGGCAATATTGCCTTTATGTCTCAAAGTCATTGTTAATTTCGTTTTTCCTAACATAGATTACAATCCGCTTTCTTTTTCACTATTGTTTTTTCATAGCGGGTTTTTTTTCTAACTTTTAACGAAAGGAATAGAATATTTTCTATCTCATTATTGACCGTCTATCTCTCCTTCTTTTAAATCAAAGGCTAGGCTATCAAGTGTCATATCACTAGACAAAATTAATCATGCATTTTAAGGATATTTTGTTATGTACACGAGTTTTTGGTGGATTTATGTTTGAGATAATTACATTATACCCTCCAAATTAGATGCATTTTTGGAGGTTACCACCTAAACTTTTCCGAGTTGCACTTTACCCCCTGAACTCCGTGATTTTTGTACAGTGTCATATATTGGCCACCGTCGTCAGAATATTTCCAGAATATTTCGGCACGTGCCTTGCACATTAGGGCAAAATCGTTATTGTCTCAAATTTAAAAAAAATATTTTTGTCGCTCAACTTTGTTCGACTTACACTTTATCCCCCTAAATTTGCGTTATTTGCCTTTGCTACATAAAATAAGACAAATACGTTGCTTAGACAATGTATATTTGTTGCTTATGTAATTCAGTATTTTGTATCCAGATTTATAGGACAAGATGTTTCGATTTTTATTTTTATTTTTAATTTTTGCGAGTTTTCTTGGAATAAGATTAGAGAATGCGAGACAAATATTACGTGATTTTGGTATGGTTTTAGATGGTAAGATAACATCTATGTTCTTGTGTGTAACCAACCTAATTTCATGGGATATGATTGATTGGTTTGAATTAATATACCCCTGTATCAAATTAATTAGTTGTTTTTATATATTTTAAGCATATTTAATATTAGCCGTTAAAATTTGTTGACATGTGGTTCGGATTTGGTCTTGTGTACTTACTCAAGGCATTGGTCTCATAAAACCCTCACTCAGATCATATATATGCAAGATGTATTACACTTATATTTATTACTTAATATAAGAAATTTTTTCAAGGAGTAGCTAGGACAGTATTAAAAAAATATATGTGATATAAATTTCTCAAAATAACCAATAATAAATAAGATAACATTAATTTCTAATTTGTAAAAGAAAGAATGAGAATAAGTAAAGTTATAAAGACTTAAGGGTTTAGTTTTATAATTAATAAAATAAAATATTATAAATATAATTAATATTAGTAATAGGGAATCTAATAAACATATTCAGAAATGGGATGGGAACATGTAATCCCCATTTTATCTATATGGGGATGAGAATGGGTGGGACAGGGATATAAATATCATCCTCGTCCCATCCCCAATTCTAGGAAAGTGGAGAATTCTTATCCCCGTTCTATCTCCAAATTAACTGGGGATTTTCCATTTTATTTTATTCAAATAACAACATGAATAGTTTTCCAAGGGGATTTGTCATCTCTAAGGGGATGTGACATCCACAAGCTGTCCTTTCTTATACTTATTCATTGAGCAGGTATCATGTCAAATGTATATCTACTCCTATTTATTATTATTTTACTCCTAATTTCTTTTTCTTTTATTTTTTATAAAATTTAGAAATCAAATTCATAATAGATAAGACTGAAACAAATTTTGGGGGCATCTGTCTCAAGTGCATCATAATTCCAATGTCTTCTAGAAAAGGTCCTAATAAAAATAAAAAATTATAAGGGCTAAACTGAATTAATTTGACCTCCAAAATATTTCATGTTCAAGTTAAAAGTTAAAGGAAGAAAAAAAAACGCTTGAATCAACATTTCATATTAATCAATAAGCATAAATTATCTAGCCTGTTGACATAAAATTTATTAAAAATACAAATGTCGAACAAAAATAAGTTTTTCTTTAATTATAAAGCTTTTATTCACCTTTCCGTTTTTCTATGTTCATTATATAATATGGGGATAATAACAAGTGGAAATAGGTCAAAATAACCATTTCCAAAATGTAAAGATGAAAAATAGTCATCTTTTGTAAACACATATTTTTCAGCTATTTTGGCCAAGCAAATGACATTCATACCCTTCAAACATGTTTGTTTGATATTTGGCTTATTTCTCTTTATTTCACTTATCTCTATGTATCCTCTTACTCTTTCTTTCAAGCTTTTTTAAAATATCGAATCTGTATTTTTTGTTTTTAAATTGCAATATGGGTGTTGAATTATAGATATCGAAAAGAGGATTAAATTGATATATTATACATACAAAACGGATTTAAAACGAAAAAGTTAGGTGAATTCAAATTTTTTGGAGATAAACAAAATAACTGAGTTATAATAACTGAGAGAACTAGATGCCAACTTACGGTAACTCGATGTCGAGTCACTGTAATTCGATGTCGAGTCACTGTAACTTAATATCGAGTCACAGTAACTCGATGTCGAGTTACAGTACAGTGTCAAGTTATAGTAACTCGATGTCGAGTCACAATAACTCGATGACAAGTTCTGAGCATGTGTGTTTTTGTGCGATTAAATTGACTCGAGGACAAATTAGGTTTTTCACACTCCAAAATGGCTAAAAAGATGTGTTTGAAAAAGATGGCTTAAAAATATTTTGGTTTGATGAGAATGGCTATAAAGATAAAAAAAAAAACCACTGTAAAAATTAGTGAAAATGGGTCAAAATAACCCTTTCCAAAATGTAAAGATGAAAAATAGTCATCTTTTGTAAACATATCTTTTTTAGCCATTTTGGTCAAGCAAATGACATTCATACCCTTCTATCATGTTTGTTTGATATTTGCACTATTTCTCTCTCTCTCTCTCTCTCTCTCTCTTCTCTCTATCTCTCTCTCTGCTCTCTACTTATCTCTATGTATCATCTTACTCTTTCTTTCAAGCTTTTTTAAAAAATCGAATCTGTATTTTTTGATTTTATATATGCAATATGAGTGTTGAATTATAGATATCAAAAAGAGGATTAATTTGATATATTATACAGGCAAAACGGATTTAAAACGAAAAAGTTATGTGAATTCAAATTATTTGGAGAAAAACAAAAAAACTGAGTTATAATAAGTGAGAAAATTTGAAGTCAGTTACTGTAACTCTGTAGGTCCCAAGGGGTGTGAGTGTAAGGTTTAGAAGGGGGGGTTGAATAAACCTTACCAAATTTTTCGATTTAGTCCTTTTTAAAGTTCAGAGTTGATACTACACAGCTGTGTCCTTGGTGGACAGCCAATTTAGTTAATCAGTAGAGTTAGTCACTCAACAGACTTGGTAGTTTGTTGATAGAATAACTCGGCTTTTAAGATCGAATTAGCTCAACTCGTGGTTGATTTAGTGGAAGACTTAACACCCTTAAGTTTGGTTTAGTAGAGATTTAAAGCTTGATTTAGTACTTAGAAATTATCTAATGGATAGCAAATATGTCAGCAGAATTAAACAAATATGATGCAGGAATTTAAAGTGCTGAAATGTAAATGACACGATAAGTTTTTATAGAGGTTCGAAGATGGGGTAATTCTTCTACTCCTCTCTTCTCCAACTCCTGGAGGAATCCACTAGGTATTGATCAGTATACAAAGGCGTAACAGATCCCGGATACAAGTCTTGATCACACAAATGACTTGATCCTTTGGGACTCGATCGGAGACGCCTTGATCACTCACCGCTTCTCGTAAATGACTCGGCTTCTTCACAGGCAGTGCCTTGCTACTGACCCACTTGCTCAAGCTCTTTGGATTTGATCACGAAGCCCTCCAAAAGCTCAAGACTTGGTTCGACCTTGAACCTTCCTACAATCCTTCGTGGAATGTAGACCCCTTGATTCTTCAGTAATTTCCTCTTCAACTGATTGAAGTTATCTTTCCTTCACAGGTGAGTGTTGGATTGATGTTCTTCGTAGTGTAGGCTTGAGGATTGAGCGTTTAATAACTTGAGAATATTTCAGGTTACAATTCTAATAATTGCTTGAATGTTTGTGGTTCAGGTAACCTACTCTCAGAGTCATTCCTCAGCCTTTTATAGTGATCTTTCAAAAATATGTCCGTTGAAGAGATAAGCTTATTTTTGAAAGTCACTTGTGGTCGTTGGCTTGTCTTGTTGCGAGTCCTTGGAATTGCCATTTCCTCGTGTGAATTGTTCTTCACCTTTCCGGAGTTCGACACGGTGTAGTGCTTCACATTGGTTTATTCCTTTTGCACGCTTCTCGGGACTGAGCACTTCGAGAAAGGTAGCATGGAGATATTACTTGTTTAAGTAATTCTCTTGATTTTACTGTGCAACGGATCTTTTTCGATTATCTCGACTTGACTGCATTTCCTTGCTTTCCCCGTTGACTTAGAGTCGACTTCCAATCATTGGATGACTCTTCTGTCACTTCAACTTGATACTTGGCTTTTCTTGAGTTGACTTGGTGATACTCCACTCACCGCATCTCACCGCTCCTTGATAGAGTTCCGTCTTCTCTTCTTTGCCATACTCAGCTGTCTTGCGTGAGTCTTCCTTCTAGTCTCCAATTGTCTTCTTGCATGTTTGGGCATAGCCGACTTAACTCACTTGACCCAGCCCTATTTATTACAATGCGATTTACAACAAAAATTTGGGTGCCAACTTCCTATTCTAAGTTTTACATGGCATTCATCAAAATCTAAACAATAAGTTTCCCAACAATTTCCCCCTTTTTGATGATGCCAAAACTTAAAACATTCAAAAATGTAAATAGCAAAGATACATACTGGATAGTGTATTCACATAGAATGTATGCGTAGAATCAATCCTTTTATTGATCATAACATTCTTGTTCTTTTACACAACTGTTTACAAGGTGTATCGAGCAAACATTTGTCTACACAAAAAAATAAAGAATTTGACTTTATTGTAGAAGTCTTACATTGTATGTATTTACATAGTAAAATACATGAAGGGGTGGAGCAAAGAACACTTCATCTCCTTGCCCATTTCCTCTTCTTTCATCTTCCCGATTCTGTCATCTTAAGGTCTTCTTTCTTTTTTCTCATCTCCGGCCGCCTTCTTCTTCTTTTCATATGCTTTAAAGCGACTTCATCTCTTCTTAATCTCTCTTGTCTTTCCTCCCATAGCTGAGTTTGTCTCTTATTTTCTTCTTCTATTCTTTTCGCATACTCGTCATTGCTTTTAGCCACTTGCAAATTGGCTACTTGGTCAAGACCAGCCATAGATCCCTCATTTCTTGCCGGATCTACGTCTCAATGTTTTTGGGCGGAGGCCTGGTCCGAAACCTCTTCCTCCACCATTTGCTTCTTCCTCTTCCTCTGGGCGTGTATTGTCTTTGGGGTCTTCTCTTTTCCACGGTGAGTGACCCGGTAGTGACCAGCAGAGCGATATTGGGTCTGGCTTTTTGTCGACTTCTTCACATAACGTGAGACCATTTTCCCGATCCCGAGTCCCAAGCTTGACCCATAGACATATTTGCAAAGTATCCTTGAGATGCGGGCGTTTTAAATTCATCAACGATCGTGGCTCGGTCCCGAGCATCGAGATGGCATAAGTGTCTCTGTCTCTTTGGAATGCCTCCATGTTTTTTCAAGATGTTCATAACCCGGGCATCCATTCTTCCTTCCACTTCCTCCATCCCCTGCTTCAATTGTCTTTCTCTTTTCGACCATAGATATAGCGGAGTGTTGGAGTGGCGAGTCACGGGAGTTTTCACGATAATATCACCGGTTTTGTGACAGACCTTGTTGGGGGTTTGTGCAATCATCAAGGTCACATCTTTCGATCCTTCCCCAACGGACTTTCCTTTCTTTTATTTTGACACTTCCTCAAATTTTTCTTTCCCTTCTGATTCTTCCCTCCTTTCCCCACTTCTGGATCTCTTTAGCGCTTTAAAGTATTCCTCTTCCCCTTTTTGGCATCATCAAATGAGAGAGAACACCTAGAAACATACTTGGCAAGCGGGAAGTCGAGCACTGGCGATAGTCAAGTTCATCTTGAGTCTGCTGCGGAGTATGCGGCATGAAATTCGAGCGAGTAGCATTGGACTCTTTTGAAATTAGCTTCATTTCAGACCCATGAGAAGGAATTTTCTCTCCATATTTTCTTCCCAGGACGCAAGAGATCACTCTTATTTTGCTCACGCAGCAGACTTTATCTCGGCGGTGTGAGCTTCATGCATGTGCTCAATGTGTTCTCTCAATTTCGTCTTTGCATCGGCATTCTCATTTCGCCATACCAACGACTTGTTGAACAATGTCCTGAAGTATCTAACTTGTTCCACACGCATTGTTTGTTCTTGTTGCCACCATTCCCCGATCTGACTTATGCCTCTCAAGTCGGCATGAGGTTGGCATCTCTGTTGTCGATCTCAAGGCCTGGTGCCTCTCCATCCGTTCAATTTCAAGAAATAATGCTTTGAACACCTCCCGAACTTCGTTGTTTCTTCCGTTGCGGTGATGGCCATGCGGCGTCAAAGTCATAGTCACCGAACGATGGTACTGATGAAATGACGGGAGGCTGGTCTATGGAAGCGTGCGAGTTCGTTCTCGACTCTTCGAGGTCGGGTACCTCCAGGGAGAAAGGAAATGATTCTACAAAGGAATCATCACGGCCAACGGGATTTGTTCAATGATGAGAGGTGCGGCGTGAAGTTTCTTTTGGAGTCGAACTGCTGCGGCTTGGGAGCTGCGCGTGGACTGTTTCACTGGGTGCATTTGTGAAGTGGACCCGACTTGCCGAGCCTCACTTGTCTCAACGACTTCATTGGGCTCAAATTGGTTTCTCCAATTGAGTGGGTGGTCCTCGGCCTTATCGAGCGTCATCGGACGATGATGAGATTTCCATTGGTGGCTCATCATCAAAATTGAAAGTTTGACGAGTAGTCTTGAGATCGGACTTGCTCGTCTTTGGAACATCCTCAAATGAGTCTTTTGGATCTGTCATGGGGATGACTTAGCTTCTTCTTCTACGCCGAGCCCGAAAGGTTACATCGGGATTATCCTGGGAATCATGAAGCGCGCTTATCTCCTTTTCGAGATGGATCAATGATAGCGGGAGGGATGTTCTCTCTTGACTTCTTTACCCCGGAAGTCTCAACCTCCCATGGGCCTTCATTACCTCCTGCGCCTCAAGCTGCGGCGAGGCTTTGGACCTCCTTTCGACAGTGTTAGTTGTCTTAGGGTCTTCGTGGTGGCATCCATTGGAGTCTCAACCCCATGGATTGCACTTTCATCGCCCAGTGGTAACTCCCGGTACTGGTCCTTCCTTGCCTCGCATCGGCTAGCGTCATTAGCCTTCGTGAGGCGATTGACACCTCGGTGACAGTCTCAAGCCTCTCGAGGCGTCGTTGATGACAACTTCTTTGTGTACTTTGTGGTTGTTCCTTCTCCACTTCGCCTCCTAGATTTGTTGTGGAGTCATCTGCGGCATTCTCCGGCACTTTTGCTGCGGTGGAGGGAGTTTCCCCTCACCGGCGCACCACCCCGAGTGACTTGGAATGGGGTCACTTTCGTCTCCAAACTCCCATTTGTATCTCTTGAGTGTTCGGTAGTTGGGGCGGTGGTAAGACACCTTCATTAGGGGTTGGCTCAACCTGGGTCCCCACTAACCCGGTTTCATCGCCGCCCTTAATTCCTTCTTCCGAGTGAGTCAAGTGGTGGCGGAACAACGGTGGCGATTTCTTTGAACCACTCCCATTGGATCAATTTCATTGTGTTTTGGAGGACTCTCCTGGTCCCTCCATCATGCTCTTCTCATGAAGAATTTTGGATTCATTCATTGCTTGCTGCATTTGCGGCTCTTACGTGGGCGGCAGCGGGTCAGAATCCTCATCACTTTCGATAGAATATCGAAGTGAGAATGTGTATGTTACGTGGTGCGGTGAGAGGCGACGCTTGGCCTTCTCTCTTGCCTCGACTTCCTCCCGATCTCTCTTCTCCTTATCCTTGAAAATCTGCAGGATATCTCGTGCGATTTTTCTTCATCCAAAGATCTTTGAGATCACGAGAGGTTAGTCCAAGGAAGTTCAGCGATTCCTCTTCTTCTTCAATAAACTCGGGCCGTTGGAATTGTTCCTTGATCGACTCAATTTCCACTTCCTCCACTCACGCAGGCGATTTTAGATGTCCGGGTAAGGTGGGGATAGGATCATCACATCCCTATCACCTCTATCGGCTTCTTCTTGTGTCTCGGTTGCACGACTACTACCGTGTGTCATCGGTTTGCCTATCTTTGATCGCCTTGTGAACATACATTTTCATCAATTATATCCGGGGACTCTACTTCTCCAACGGTCTCCTAGATTCTGCTCCATTTGAGTGGGCGACTCGGCCCGGTTTCTCAAGCTCGGAGTGCTTGATGATTCTTCTTTGTCTCCTAGTTTGTACCGGAGGAATTTACTGTTCGAGAGAGTTTCTTAAGTCTTGGCGGGGGCGTCTGGTGTTTTCTTCGAGGAGGTCGTCTTGGCTTATCGGATCTCCTCTTTTTGACGATCGGAGAAAGGTATTTGAGAGTCCTTCTCGACCGCTAACTTTGGGCGGGAGACACGGCTGCGAGGCGGTGACTCGGCTGCGAGGGGCGGGGAGCAGTTTGTTTTCTTTCTTTGCAGAAGCGCTTCTTAGCATTGCGAGGGCGACTTTCTTCTTTGGTGGAGAGGAAACGATTGTATCTTCGGTCGGCGGATTCCCCTCACTCGTGTCGCTCTCTTGGTGTAGGCTCTCTTAAATGCGCCGAGAGGGTTTGATCTCGAACATCCTCTTGTTTACATGGAACGCCTTTCCATGTCAAGAGGGACTCCTTTCACCTCCATCACCGGCCAATCACCAGGCCATATCCTGAGGGATCCTCCAAATGCACCAACTTCCTTGAAGGATTTGTTCCCTACATTCTCGCGAGTGCTCAGTAGACAAACTCAAAGCCAGTTCATTTTCCTTTCTTCAATGATCGCGGCCATTACGATCAACTTTGCTTTGAATGATTGGTCAAAGCCGCCAAATTTGATGTCTATGCATTTGGCAACTATGTCCAACATTTGTGGTAATCCTCCTTGACCCTCTTGTTTGATGTGTAGACTATTTTATCGGATAGTCGGGCTTGGCTATTTCTTCCAAGCGGCGGCCAGGTTTACATCAAGATCGTTGATTTTACGATGCTCCTTCCGTCGGTAGTGAAAGCGGTGTTCGGCCAAATCCTCGGCGAGATGGTGAACTTCTTTTCCGTGAATGCAGATGACTTTATCCCTTCATCGTGAACCTCGGCGTTCATGTAGAATCGTGCGACCTCCTCCACATAGGTCATCGGATATTCCAACGTCGAAAATGGTTTCAGCCAGGCGTTACCAATTTCTCAAAGAATTTTCTTCACTAAGGTGTCGTCGGACCCTGTTTCACCATGCTTGTCGAAATCCAAAGTAGACCGGTGTGGATTTGCTTTCCTAACTTGACAAAATCATAGGTTGGTGCCATTTTTCAGGATTTCACCAAGAAAACTTAGAGGTTGATTTGAAGATAGATAGGGTTTTGAGAGAGTTTTGCCTTTGCTTCCGAGAGAAATGAACGGTTTTGGTAATATGAGAGAGAGAGAAGATGGAAAGCTTAAGTATGGTTTATGAAAGGGCGTGCGGGTGGTTTTTTGAAATGTGATCGAAATCAACGGCTTAGATTTTGCACGCCGATTTAGCATTTAATGTCTCGTATTTAATGCGGCAACATTTATATCCAATCATAAACTTGGTGTGTAGCTTTTGCACGTACACGTCATAATTATCTTTGACGTAATTCTTAAAAATATTCCCGCTTAGTAAAAATGATCGCGTTTTTGTCACTTTGCTCATAAATGACTCGGCTTTTACCCTCACCGGTTTAACTCTTCTTCTCACAGTTCTCTTTGTGACTCAATTGTCGACTCTGTATAGTCAGTTGTCTTTCCGATCTGGTGATTTACTTAGGCGATTTGTGAGTTCGACTCTTTTCCCTTTTTTTTTGTGTTCCATTTCTTTTCTTTGAGTCTTAGTGTTAGCTCACCAATTAACCCTAACTCATGCTTGAGTTCTTCAAATCTTGACTCACATAATGGTTTTGTGAATATGTCAAATTGTTTATCGGTTGAGATATATTCCAATATGATGTCCTTCTTTTCAACATGATCTCTTATGAAGTGATATCGACATCGATATGCTTTGTTCTTGAGTGCAACACGAGATTCTCGAGTGATTGTAATTGCACTTGTGTTATCACACATGATTGGAATTTCCTTTTCTTCAACTTCATAGTCTCTCACGGTTTGTCTCATCCATAGGATTTGGGCACAACAGCCCGCAGCTATGTATTCTCGTCCCATTTGAGTAGAGGTGGCTATTGAATTTTGCTTCTTGCTAAACCAGGAAATCACTGTTTCCTAGCATTTGACATGTGCCCGAGGTGCTTTTCTGTCAACTCGCATCCAAGATAGTCAGTCACGAATAGCCAATTAGCTTGAATCCACCTTCCTTTGGATACCATAATCCAACTTCGCTTCCTTTCAAGTATCTCAATATTCTCTTAGTTTCTTTGTCATAAGACTTTCTTTTGGAGCAGATTGAAATCTCGCACATACACCTACAAAGAAAAGGTGATGTCGGCACAGCTTTGTGAGATAGAGCAATGATCCAATAAGTGCTCTATATCTTGTTTGATCTACGAGGCTTGCCATCCGCATCCATGTCCATTTTGGTGATGTATTCATTGGTATTTTCACGTAAGACTTCTTCTTCCATACCAAATTTCTTCATTAAATCTCCGTGTATTTTGTTTGACTTATGAAGGTTCCATCCTTCGGTTGTTTCACTTGGAGTCCAAGGAAGAATGTCACTCTCCCCATCATGCTCATTTCAAATTTACTTTGCATGAGGTTTGAAAATTTTTCACACGCTCTTTGTTTGTGGATCCAAAATGATGTCATCCACATATATTTGAACAACCAAGTATACTCTTCTTGTCTTGAATTAAAAAGTGTTCTATCTACTTTTCCTTTTGTGAATCCATTTTCGATTTAGGAATTGTGACAAGGTATCATACCATGCTCAAGAACTGTTTCAATCCATACTGAGCTTTCTTGAGTTTGTATACCTTATCTCCAAGAGTCTTACGCTCAAATCCTGGAGGTTGTTCAACATACACTTCTTCTTCCAATAAACCATTTAGGAATGCGCTTTTTTTTACATCCATCGATATACGATAAAATTCTTGTGAGTTTGCATAGGCAAGAAACATCCTTATAGCTTCCAATCTTGCTACGAGGGCAAATGTTTCATCAAAATCTATCCCTTCTTCTTGGCAATATCCTTTGGCTACTAATCTTGCTTTGTTTTTACCACGTAACCTTCCTCGTTCATCTTATTTCGAACACCCATTTTGTGCCAATAACGTTTTGATGGGTGGGTCTTTGAACTAATTCCCATACTTTATTTCTTTCAAACGATTCACTCTTCTTGCATAGCTTGAATCCAATGTGTGTCATCAATGCTTGTAACACATCTTTGGGCTCTATTTGCGAGATAAAGCATGTGAACATAGCTTCTTGTTGAGTTAAAGGATCTTGTTTTTGACACCTTCTCTTATATCTCCAATGACAAGTTCTACGGTGGATGGTCTTTCGACCATCTTACATCGAGGTTGAAAGTAAGTTAGCTGGATTGATCGTCTGCATTTGTGTTGCTTTGATCGGCTCTCTCGTAGTCACTTAGCCGCAAATTTTCAAATTGTTTTTGAGATTCGACTATCTCATCTTCTTCCGAGTTTATAATTCGACTTGACTTCAACATAGGGACTCTTACGTATGGTTGGATGATTGACTTATCACCGACTCTTCAATGTCTTCTCCATTTACATTTGGCTCGTCGAATACCACATGAATGGATTCTTCCCAACCATAGTCCTTTTGTTGAGTACTGCAGAAGCTTTTTGCTTTCACCGAGTATCCCAAGAAGATACCTTCATCGGCTTTTAGCATCGAAAGCCTTTAGATTATCTTTGCCATTGTTATGGATGAAGCATTTACATCCAAATATTCTAAAATATGCAACATTTGGTTTTCTCCCCAAATCTCATAGGAGTCTTTGTCACCGTCTGTTTATCATACATCTATTTTGAGTGTAGCAAGTTGTGTTAATTGCTTCGGCAAAATCTTTTTGGTAACCTACTTGACTAACATGGTCCTTGCCGCTTATTTGAGAGTTGTATTCCTTCTTTCTCGCAACTCCCGTTCTGTGGAGTCCTCGTTGCGATAATTCATGACCAATGCCATTTTCAATACAATATTGAGTTATTATCCCATTGACAAACTCGGTTCCTCATTCGATCTTATCTTGATAATGGTTTGGCTCTTCTCATTTTGAATCCTCTTCATCACCAAATTTGTGGTAGTTTCTGTAGAGTTTCTTTCTTCTTACACATGAATATAGTCCATGTATATCTTGAGTAATCATCTACTACCACCAAGGTGTATTTCTTTCCACTTATGCTAGCCGGTTCCACCGGCCAAATAGATCCATATGTGGCGTATGTAATATTCTTGTTGAAGATGGGCGTCTTTTTTCTGAATGATGATTTGATCCGCTTTTCCCTTCCGACATGCGTCACATATACTCTCCTTTTTGTATCTTTGAGTCTAGAAGTCCTTCCACAAGATTACTTACGGCAAGCTTGTCGTTTTGAAATTTAGGTGACTTTTTGTGCCACGGCCCAACTTGATTCGGTTGTGCTCTTTGCTAATAAACGTGTTGGGTGTAGCGGTTGACAATCTACTACATACATGTTCTTTTGTCCCATCCTTGCAACACAACTTCATTCGATTCAAGATCCTTGATTTGGCATATACCATGTTAAATCCAACATTATAGCCCTTGTCACGAGAGTTGGGTGATGCTTGCAAATTGAAGTTGAGTCCTTCAACATATGCAACATCTGTGATTTCTAATCCATTTTCTTGATGGATCCAATGCCTCTTATTTCTCCCGGAGCTTCATTTCCTCCAAATATGACTTTTGCTCCCTTAACTTCCTTGAATTTTGATTTTTCTTATTTCTGTCATGTGTCCGAAATGACCACTATCCATGTACCAGGTTCTCTTGCCACTCTGATTGTTCCTTGAACCCAATCAAGAAATTAAGTTTTAGGTACCCATACTTGTGCGGGTCTTGAGGGGTTAGAATTGTAAGATGATCCAACCAACTTATAGCCAAATGATTTGACTCTAAGGGGTTGCCATCTATCGATGCCATAATCATAATTAATCTTGGCAAATTGCTTGGGGATTTTAGGTTCATACAAAATGCCTCTTTTGTATGCCTGTATGTGTTTTAGCAATCGCCTTCTTTGGGTAATTGTGGTGTCTCCGAGTGTAGTGCCTAGGTGCATATGTGTCTTTGATGAAAGCTCTTATACTTTTGGAATGGCCTTTCTTTGAGTTCTAGGCCTTTGCCATTTTGGCTTATATTCCATAAGTCTATGTCGATAGTTCACATCATTCCAATCGGCTTGCTTGGATATTTTCTACCATTCCCATCATATATATTTCTTTTATAGATTTTAAGGGTTTTGGTAGCTCGCTTTTTCTTTACAGAGTATTTTCTTGCTTGGAGTTTGGCTTTGAGGAACTGACCAATCTCTTCTCGGTTGTCCTTTCGCACTCAACTGTCAAGCTTTCCTTTTCCTTTATAACCAAAGCCGCTTGCTTGTAATTGTGCTTTGGAGTGAATGTGTGTAAACATTTAGAGTTTGGATTTTTTAGACTCTTCATTGCTTGAAGATCCTTTTTCAAAATTACTTTTGAAGTTTGACATATCACAGAGGTTAAATCCTAAGCCTGTCTTGTCTCCACATTCTCTTTGACTCATAATAAGATCATCAATGATTTAGATGCCTTAGTGAATGAGGCAATAACATTTTAAGGTCGTTTTCCCTCTT